>VZRW01010559.1:52890-491203 GCA_013398125.1 Aegotheles bennettii
GGGGGAGGATAGTAATAGTTTCTGTATCTTTTTGCATTACAGAATGCTTCATCCAAAGTGTCATTATGCTGATCTCTCCTGATCAAAAAGAGGTGAGAACCTGAAGGTAGCCTTTGATAAAATCCAAGACAGAAAGGAAATGATCCCTTGGTTTATTTCATACATGTACCAATTACACTTAGGTTGCATGACAGTTCCATACTTAGTTTTGGGCATCTTTCTACATTCATGAAGGAGATGTGCATATGTTTCTCTTGCTCATGTCTGTTTGACTACTTTTATAAAGTCAAGTTGTGATGGATATTTCTCTGGAGAGCCTTGTAAATTTGTGTAATATCCATCCAAGCAAATGAAGATTGTAGACTTGGGAAGTGTAACTTTGAAAGCATCAGTTGTTCTCTGTTAAACTTCACAAGGATTCACTTTTCTAGTCTTATTCCATAAAATAATCACTTTTTTCACTGCAGTTTCTGCTGTACCCTGACCCCCCGCACTGGTCACAGATGCTTTGCATTAGGTCTCTGTAGAGCCCTATTCAATGTACTCATGCAAATGTGTCACATGGACTGGATTTTGGCTTGGGATTTGTGTATTACAGAGAATAAACAGATGCAAAACCTTGTTCTCATAGCTCAAACTGTCAGAACTTTTGAGGACAATATTGCACTAAAGATTAACATTGGTGTTGCCTTTAATACTGGAGCATCAGCTTTCTGATACTAATTTCTACTGGCTATTTTGTTTAGCTTTGAGTAGGTTTCAACAGAGCAGAGTTCAGGGATCAGTGCTGCAAGAGGCAAGATGCTTTATCCTGACACACACACACACATGTGTGTTCTTTGATCCTGCTGATTCAGATCAGTGTGCTTTAGATTACATAAATATCTACCATTTGAAAGCTTTGGAATTAAAATAAAGAATTTGCCATAGTTTACAGAATCTGTCACTCCAAGATAATTTTTCTGGCAGTTTTAAGTTATGAAATTTTGAGGCTTAGTTTTAAAGTTTAGGAAAATAATGTGGTTAGAACTGCAAAATCATACAGTACCACCAACATGGAAGTAATGGAAGAGGCAGAATCATTGGATCTTCCACAATTTGCTTTGATGCAGGAATCACTGCTTTGCTGAATCCTACTGAAAGGAAGGATGTTCTGAGAGAGCTACTGAGATTATAAAAGGACTGTCTTCAGATGTGGTTTCTTCTGTTTCACTGTGCAGTTATAAAAACTGTTGATATATCTTAACCTAAATGGAAATTAATCATTAAATATTTGGCAGTAATTCTAACTATCATTTATCTAGGACCAACTACTCTTTACTGTGTATTGTTTCTGTTGTACTTTAGGGTGAAAAATCCACACATAGCCTCAATATTAAGGGACTAATTACCTGAACTTTACTGCCACAAATTATGTCTTTGTTTTGGTTTAAGTGTGTAAGTCGTATCATAGCTTCAAGGTATTATTTGCATCAATAACACCTGAACATGTGAATAAGTTTGAACCTGGGGCTTAAGATGTGTTTGTGCTTCTGTGAGAAGCTCAATGTATCATCAACGTTTAAGAATTTTTGTTTATGTGACACATTTTTTTGTTACTGTGAAAGAAAGGAAGAAACATAAGAAAGTGACTAAAGATCCTAGAAGAGCCATGAAAACATCCAGTTGCACAGATCTGTAAACTGTCAAGTTTAGCACTGGTAAAGAGAGATTATTGTTTCTGAAAGCATGCTGAAATAATGCACTCTGCTTTTGAGACCATGATAAGTCCCTTCATGTATTTTCTCATTTTAAGAGATGAAAACTGCTAAGCAACAGAATATTTTTGCTATGTACTAGCAAGATTTTTCTGATTATGGAGGAAAGTAATTGCAAACATAACCTTTTCTTTAACCAACAGCAGTAAGACATGTTTCCAGGGTAAAATCACCACTTCTTCGACTTAAAAATAATAATAAGGTTCCAAAGTATTTGTTGAAATTAAACCTGAAATAGTTCTCTTTAGCCAAATTTATTCACTCATGTTTTTATATCTTCAAATTTATGGTATCCTGTGAAGGGATTGGTGTTGTCAGCTGTGTTCTGAACTTATGGTAACTCTGCCGATGAGTTGGTTTTCTGAAGGGAGCTGCAGATGGTGGTGAAGTTAGGAGCACAATCCTTCAAGGTTGGGTGAACTGCAAATGAGACTCTTGTCAGGATAGTGGTGAAACTAGGAGCTGTGAGATTGAAAGGATTCTCTTTTTTTCCTCACCTTTTAGTTGAGTAATGTTCTTGCAGCTCAGGACATTTGAACTGGTGACAGAAGACAGAACAGATTAACGAGTTTATTGAATCCTCTTTGCTTTCATGCTCAAGCCATAGTAGTCACCTTTATTTGAAGCAATACAATAATTCAAACTCCAGCTATGGCATATCATAGTCTGATAAGAAAATACTTGTTAAGGACAAAAGAATTATGTCATCTAAACCAGACTGTTTTAATATCCTATGGCTACATAGGCTTGAAATCTCAAGTTATTGCCTTAAAATTCTCTCATAAAATCCATAAGCTCACTGTAAAAGGGTTCTTGTTTCAGTTATTCTCTCAAAAGGGACTGCTCTCCTTTGCCTCTAGGACCTAACATTCTTAAGGAGTATCAACCTAGCCTTTACATTTATGTTAGATTAGTACTTTTTTGGGGGGGGAGTTGTGGGTAGTGGGGGGGATATTTTTAGCTTTCAGTCATTTGCACATTCTCCTTTCCTGCTTTTGTCATGTATACGCATTTTTTGCCCTAATAAAAGTTCAGCAGTAGAGCTTAAAATGTACCCTGAAAATACAAAATCACAGTAATTTGGGCATCTTTGATCTGAATGTGAAAAAGTTGGCACAGCATCATAGTTTTTATAAGTGTATCTCTTAAATTACTGTATTCAAGAATTACTGTATTCTTTCTGAGCAGCCCCAGAGAGAATCTCTGTAACAACTGACTTTTCCAGCTGAACTTTACTGGAAGTAAATACTCCAGAGGTAATGTGTCATTTTTGTCAGAGCTTGCCATTCTTTCAAGGTTATCTCTTCTGATTCTTGCAGTACTGGTGCTGCTATTCCAATGGCACAAAGGAAGTAGCAGGAGCAACAACGTAATAGAATCAATGGGGTTGTGTTTAGTTTTCCTCTAGAAAAAAAAAAACAAAACCAAAATGTGCCAACATGTAAACAATATTAGCATGTTTTGCCTAGATTACTCCCAACATGGTAGTATTTATTTTCAATGGTGAGGTTGTTTACAGCAGCAACTTCACAAGAATAATTTTTAAGCCTGGTTGTTACATCTTTGGGGTTTCCTTTTTACCTATTTTTTTTTTTAATTCAAAGGTTTGGGTTTTTTTCCCCCCCATATAGTCATTTTCTGAACCAGCACTGGTCTGCCTCTTGCTCCTTTCCTTTGGTCTACTGTTTGCCTATTAATTCTCACTGAGATTTTGCCTTGAATTTTAAAGCTCTTCATCTAACCAATAGACTTCAGTAAATATCTTATTGTGTGAGTTTTCCTAAACTTAGAGTGGCTGCCTCGATTTTTATGGAAACAGGCTTCCCCAGGCTGTTTGGATTTTCAGTCAGGCAGCAAATTTATTACTTTCCTCCAGTGTGCTGTGTTTAAACCAGGGGATTACATTATGATTAAGAATAGAATCACCCAAGGACTTCCTGGTTTCCGCAGTTTTTTCATGTTCTGTTAAGGCACAGAAACTTCAGAAGTTTGCTAAATTGTGTGTGAGAACAGTCATTAAAACTCAGATTCACAGGCATTCTGCATAGGAGAGACCATCTACAGTCGTACCACATCTTCTGGTAGTCAGGTTATTCATTTTCACTTATTTTCTCTCACTCAGAGCCAAAAAATTAACTGTAACCACTACCAAAGCCTGCTTTATATTTTGGTTTACACGTGTCTTTTGGAAACTTCATCTTGTACATCAAGATACAGAGGATGCAGCCCTTCCCTTTGCAGTTTGCAATGGTGCTTAATTGCTCTTACTGTTAAATATGTGTCCCTTTTTTCTAATTTGAAATAGTTGGGAATCTAGGGAACAGCAGCTGTGAATCTGACAGAGTGGTGTTTGGTGATCTTTCCCTGACTGATCTAATAGTATTTAATATCTGTGGACCACTTGGGTTGCCCAAGATTTTACAAACCTGCAATGGGAGAGTTTGCACTATAAAGGACACCTCACTTTTGTACCAGTTTCATTCATGCAATTTTGATGACTTTTTAGAAATCTGCTAACATCTTGATAGATACCCAGGAAGGTATGCAGTAGTTTTATTGTGCTTTAGGATATTAGTGCAAATATGCATTTGCTGGGTTCCTTATCTACCATCCCTGTATCCATTCTTATTCCAGATTCTCTGTGCTGTCCTAGAAAAAAGTAACTTGGACAGAAATAGTAACTAGATTTGGGTAAATGTTGCAAGTGTTTGTCAATCCTAGAGAAGTAAAAATTAAAATCTGGAGTGTGCACACTGGTTTGTGCTTGAATTCAAGGCTGGTTTGAAAAAAAAACACAAAACCACAACACAAAAACCAGTGGATTTTTATCTGTTTTGTTACTCTGAAAAAGGATTTGCTTCAAGTATGTTTATGCTGCTTTATATTGCTTTTCATAAATGACAGTTTTGGTGGTACTCAGAGTGAGCTTTTTATTTACTGAAGGATGTGTATATAGAGGCAGAACAGAGGATTTGTGCCTGCAGGTTACGTGTTGTCTCTTCCTGGTTTTGTGAGATGCCCCAAAGAGCCTCAGAGACAAGGATGGTTTGGTGCAGCAGAGCTCCTGCTAGAGGAGAGTGGCAGAGTAGCTTTGGGGCAGGTATGAGAGAGATGAACAGTGTCTGAACTCATCAGGAGGAAAAAAAAGTGAGCCCTGGAGGTCTGTCAGTTGTGTGACTGCTTGGGAATAAATGGGGGGGTGGGGGAGAGCAGAAGGGTTTCAGGGGACATGAGTTGGGTACCTGTGCCCGCTGCCATCCTTTTTGGATGACAGCACAGACAGTTGCTTGCACTGCAAGCTGCTTAGAAGGTGAGCACTGTGCTCCCTACTCGCCTGTTAAGACAGTCTTAAGGTCCTAGAGGTGATGTTGTGGTCATTCAGGTCCTTCTTAACAAGTGTGGAAATATACTGAGAAATGGAAATAAGAGTATGGTCTCAGTCCCAGAATTTTACTACTTGAGAAATACAGCATCTTTGCTACTTTTGTGCTTTCTACTTTCAAATTAATTTCTCCTTAAGCAAACCTCTGCACTCTTAACTTCTCTAGAGCTTTTGAATCAGTGGCACACAAGTGCTGAGTATTTGTACCAAGGCACAAGTGCGTGTGGAGTTGTTCAGCCATTTCTGTCTGACTGGGTGTCTAAGCTACAATCCAGCACTTGACATCTCTTGCCTTCTCCCAGCCCCACTGGGAGAAGAACAAATGACCGGGTGGCAGGTAGATAAGAGCCCGGCTGTTGGATATCTGGATTCAAGTCATTGATGTCCTCCAGAGGTTTTGTGCAAATTTGATATAAATTTTGAAGGTGTTAAGTACGCAGAAGGTTTATAGGAACTTAATGCCAGTTTTAGAAAGGTGTTAAGTGATTAGTTCCCACTGGTTTTCAATAGGAGTTATGCCAGGCTGCTGCTTTAGACCTTGCTAATTACTATTTTGTAGCTTTAGGTAGGTTGCTACAGCTAAAAGTGTCTCCTGGGCTCTTTAACTTCTAATCTCTCACTTGTACAATAGGGATAATATTTCTTCATTTCAGAAGACTGGAACGGGTGAGCATATGAAAAGTTTTTAGACTCCTCAGTTCTATGAAATCAGGGACCACACACTTAAACTAATCCTTTGAACAGCACTTGATCATAAGCAGTTCACCACTCAAAACCTTAGTTGCTTGGTTTTCTCAGCAACGCCTGAAAGATTTTGTCTTTCCTTTGAAAGATGAATCTTGCATGAAAAAACCCAAAGTTCTGTCTTTATTTTGCCTCTGGAGCAATGCCCTACGAGCATAAAGCACTGGGGCAGAGGGCACTTCAGAGAGCCACAGTTTACACATAGGGTGTTGAGAGGGGAAAGGGATGCTTGAACCAATTTCATCTTGTTATGAGATACTTGCACTGTGTTCTGCATCATTGCAATCTCACGGTGCTTCCAGTGGCTTTGGAAGGGATGGGATTAGAGGAATGGTGACTAAGATTATCCTTTCCTTTCAATGCTTGTGTCTATATTGGAGTAGTCTCTGTGATTATCTGCATAGCCAGAGACTGATTTCTTGTTATCCTCTAGGATGATGGAGTGTGGGTTTTATGCAAACGTATTGAGTCTCGGACAAAGTCAATATTGGTTATGAGCTGAGAGGATTTTTCTTTAGGCATTGGTGTGAGGTGCAATCTTTTTGTTTTTTGCTGTTACATGAAAGAGCTGCCTCTGGCCCTCAAATGAAATATTTTAGTCCATTCCTGCTCTTGATCTCCTGTAATATTTCCTGCAGTGGAATTACTTTTTTCAGGTTTGGAAGTGCTGTTTTGTTGGATACCAGTCCCTAATGCATTTAACTTCAAATTATGCTATATTAAACTTTGGTGAATCTGAATCCGTTTTTATTTCTCTGCCAGTCAAATCAATATGCTTCACCTGTTTGCCAATGGGAAGCAAAAAAAAAAAGAATGGTTTGTGTAGGTGGACGTGACTTGATTGGCATGATAGGAACAAATGGGAGGAGAGAAGTTTTGTTTTTTTCATGTTTCTTTGTTTTCGAAACTGCAGGATTTCCAGTAGGGTCTCAAGCAGTTCTGAAAATGATACAGTTTCATCATTTGAGGAATGCATGCCCTGTCAATGTATAATTTGTCAGCTACAATAGAAGGCTCTTTCCTAGTGAAATCATTTAGGAGCAGTTGCTACTGCAGGTGTCTGTCTTCCTCATATCATCCCACTTAGATACAGTTTATTTTTCTGATGATACCTGGATACACACTAAAAAGATAAGTCTGCTTGGAAAGGGAAGCATAACTATGACCAACTACTTAAATCTATTCCTGTTTATAAGAAATGCTAAGAAAGTCTTTTCCATTCTTAAAATGATAGAGTTGTAGGATTTTATCATTGCTCTTCTTGAGTTAATTAAAGCTGAAATACCACTTCGATAGGCTGTGGAACAAAGAGTAGAAACTAGGATGAAACTGTAACGTAAGTGGTGACTACAGCCATAGCAACCCATGGAAATATAATGACAGAAGCTGAGATTTTAAAAAATATGCTCCACAATGCCCTAATTCTGCTTCTGTCAAGGTCAGTGGTGAAAGTCTCTCTGGCATCATTTAGAGCAAATATAAGGTAATGAAGAACACTTTGACAACTACATGCTATAAAGGTTGGCCACTGTAAAACCACTGGTTACTTTTTAAACCAAACATCTCTAAAGTGCTTGTGCTCAACCAGTTCTGGAGTGGCTTGATCTTTAAGTTTTAATTTGGCATTTCAGTTTCTAATTATGACTGTAAACTGGCAAGCTTTGCCTTTCTACCTGGTTATTTTCTCAGGAGAGATTCTCAATGGATGATAAATTAATTTAAATGTTAATGCATGATAGTCTTAGAATTTTTCAGTGCTAAGACTGCAATGTAGATATAAGCTTTTATTTAGGTGGCTTTCAGATTAATATGGATGTGGGTTCTTGGTTTTCGCTGCAAAAATTTGTGTCTCTAGAAATTTTTCCCTGTTTTGTATAGATGTTCTTTTAACTGCCAATACTTACTAGTTCAGGTTTGCTGTCAATTGCAAAACCACAATGAAAACTCCAGGGCTGTTTGTCCTGATTGAAAATGTCATCGCTTGCTGTATAGGATATATTTTCACTTGTTGCAACAAACCTGTTCAGTATTGTACAGGCTTACTGCACCGTAAGCTTCAAAACTATGCTGGCAGAAGGACAGAAAACCAATTTCAAGGGAATTCTCATTCTTCCCTTAACAAAAGATCTCTTCACTGGGGAGGACAGTCTGTAACAGTGCAGCATTTATATTCTCTGCCTCGCTGCTGCTCTGTGACTGAAATGTTAGCTCACTGGCTGACTTTCTCTTCAACTCGTTGTAGAAATAGTTATTTTTTGTCAGCTGCACGTAGCAGTCAAAGATGACTCAAATGGCTTGGGCAGAATTGTCTCATCTATAAGCTCTCCTAGTCAGATCCATTCTTTAACTGATTTTTTAATGAAGTTTGAGGCATCAAGTGAAATAGTATGTTTGCATACCTAGAAAAGAATGAGTAAGAATTAATTGTCTGGTTTTCTTAACCTTTTCCTTTATTTGTGGGTGTGCATTGTGTCCCACTAATGGTGTTTAGATACATTGGCCAACTGAACCATTTGAAGCTGGTTTTAAATTCAGCCACTCTGAAAGAGTTGAATTATTTTTTTGTCAGCTCAAGTGCTTTTAGTTACTGGCTGGGAGAAGAGAGACTGAAATGTGTAAGTAGCTGCAAGAAAATGCAGGGTTGGGTGGTTCTGTATTAGATGGCCACTGCCTGCCAGTCCATATGAGCAGGGCTCCAGGCTAAGCCTGTTTGTTGTCCCTGCAGGGAGCAGGGCAGGAATGGGAGGAAAATGGAGGGGAAACGGATTCAGTGAAAACCAGGTTTCATTAGAACTTCTGCAACTTGTCTTGGCACTGCCTTTGCATGCCCTTCTCTCCCAAAGCATTAAAGCCTCAGGGTTTGCCAGGTTACAGAAACCTGAGAGAAGTATTTTGGGAACCAGACAACTTCTTGTCATGAAATAATCAGCAAAACTTTAAAACCAGCTCTATGAAAGAGTGGCTGCTGCTGATCCAGTTCCAAGAACTGTAAATGCTGCAGAGCTGCATTTGGTTGGGCTTGTCCAGGTCCCATCAGCTGAGGCTGCTGCTCTGCATTTTGCTCTTTGCTCTCTGGGAGAGAGGTGTTCAAGACATCATCAGCTTTGTGGCTTTTGGGACCATAGGCACTAGGGAGACAGAGGGATATCCAGTTGGTGTCTTGTTTTAGCAAGAAAAAACCTTTCTAATGATTATGGGCATAGGAGTATCACCGCTGACTGCATGCACTGGAGCAAAATCCTGTTCTAGTACAGACGTAGAGTCACTGCTTTAAATAAATTAAGACATCTGGATTTGTGCTGCTGTAACAAAGCAAAAGCAGAATGTTGTTCTCTGGGTAGAGTTTCTGTGCACTGAACAGACAGAGGCTCAAACATTTTAAATACTGAAATTTTATGATTTTTTTTTTTTTGCAAGGCACTCATTTAGCAAAAGCTGACCAGAAAAATCTGGAAGGTAGCTATGGCTTTTCCATGTGCCTACACACTCACCAGCTCACCTGGATACTTAGAAGCTCTCTACTGTAGGATGTTCCTTCCCAAGGACAGTGTCACACAGCTGTGGGAAAGGATTTCCTCCAGACTGGCAGCATTTTTGTAACGTGTACTCTTGCAGCCCCAGGTCCAGAGACTGAGACCTGTTGGTGTTACTGTCATGTGAAATCTTGCCTCACATTTTGGTTTGGTCTGATGCACTTGGTTCTCTTCGCACATATATCACTTCATCAAAAATAAGGAGAGTTTGTATGTGTTCTTTGTTCATCTGCCATTGGACTTATTGGAATTCATAATCATAAATTGTACATTAAAAATATTGTAAGTGCTGACACAACATCTCCCTTTTTAAATTTCCTGCCTTTTCCCAGCAACCTCAGCATCAAATAGTTTTTTCAACCAGTGCCACACTAGACTCAACCTGAAGACTATTCCAAATTACGTTTTCTGTTCTGCCAAGTCAATATTTTCTGTCTGCTATTCTGTAAATAATTCACATTATTAAGTCTCTTTCCTTTGCTATACCCCACTGTGCCCTGCCTCCTGGGTTAGGGCAAATATTTGCCTTCCTGGGATTGCAATGAGACTCAAATGCTGAGGAACACCCTAAGTAATTGTTACTTATGCATGATTAAAGTGGGTATTTGTACATGTTTTTTTAAAGCAGCCTAATTAGCTATATCATTCTGCACTACAGAAGTCTTCCTCTGTTTAATTGCATGGCTCATTCCTTTGCTGTGCAGAGATGGCTTGTTTGTCAGTGCACTCTCTCTGGCTCGGCTCAGTGTTGTACGTTTCTTGGTTGTGCCTGCATATTTTAGAAGCACGGCAGCTCCAGAGATAGCACTTTGCCTCAGTTTTTGAGAAGAGATGTTTTGTGTGGCACTCCTGGGGTGTATTCCCACCCTGAAGATTCTTTAAGGATCAGGTCTTGTTTTATTTACTGGAAACAGAAAAGAGAAGGGAAACAATGGAGAGATGGGTAATGACATTGTGATAATGAAATTCATCCTCTATGTCCTTGGTTTGCAGTCTTGACTCTGCTTCCCAACATAAAATAGAAGGAAATTAAATACTTGATTTCTTTAAATTTTAATGCCATTGAAATCACAGGTCTAAGATTAGAGACTGAAGAGGGTTCTGTCATTTTAAGTGGCTCATTATCAGGATGTTGAGAACAAACTTCCATCTCCACTAGATGGTATCAACAGTGGTTGGCTCAGGCACATCTTGTTTTATGTGGCCTAGCTCATTATCTCAGATCAGTCACAATAAACCATAGCATGTCTTATGTGTCTTGGACATATGATAGATTTTGCTGCCACTTTCCAAAAACCAGGTATCTTCCTGGGGACGTGTTCTGTTTGCCTTGCTAGCAAAGCCTGCTTCTATTTTATTACAGAAATCAGAGATAGTATTTGGCTTTCTCTACTTTTCTTCCGTTATCTTCTGGATATCTGTATCTAAGAAAGGAAGGGCCAAAGTAAGATGAAGTGATTGACTTGCCATTTCTGTTTTGATATGTCATCTGCAAGAAAGGGTCTTTCACAGAGGGGAACATTGGAGCTCAGTACTTTGAGAAGAAAAAACCAACCCTGCATCTCGTAGCCCCTCCATGATGCTGAGATGTCTGGTGGCTTTAAACTGAAGTTTATACAACCAATGAAATGAAATTCACTGTCCTAATTGTGAAGGATGTGGAAAGCTTGGCTTACGGATGACGATGTTAAGTTTTCTAGAAGTAGTTGTTACTCAAATAGTGTAAATTTATAGTGTGCTTCATTCCAGTAAACGCAGGAGACCTTTCTGCCTTTGGAAAACTTGAAACATCAGATCTATGTGAACGAAATTAAGGTGATACATTAAGGATGTCTAAGGGTACCACTTCCTTCAGTAGCTGCTGGGCTGTGTTTAGATAGACTCGCTGGCTTCAGACACTTTTATATGGTGGTTGTTTGTTTTCTTTTTTTCACTCTTTGCCCAACAAAAATACTAACAGACTTTTGGGGGTTTTTTGCCTAAAGCAGGAAATCTACTACATGACTGTTTGGAAAGAGAAGCTGAATGCTGATGTAAGCTTTCAGAAGTGCTTTGATGAACCACATTAACTGCCTTTGTGCAGTTTGGGATAAAACAGAAAAGATATTTCTAGGCCTTATGTAATGGGAATTTTAATTGTTCCTGTGTCTTTGGGGCAATACTGAATTGAAGATTTTCGTGCTAGGTCACATCCATGGGGACAGGGAGACTGTTTTGAGAAGAATGTTCCCCCCACTCCCCCCTTCACGATTGGTCTTAACAAGTTCATCTGATCGCTTTTTTCAAATGGACTGACCTAAACTGGAATATCTGCTGCTTCTGAATATCCTACAGTAGTGACTCTTCCACATTAAATTGCAAATACCTCTTTTCTGCACAGTGACACTCTAATGACAGAACAAGGGAGGAAAAAGTTGATTTTACAATCTGCACAACAGAGTTTGGAGCAAGATTCAAGGATTCAAAATATAATATTTGATACTTAGAAATAAATATTGTGTAGTATCTCCTTGCAAAAGTAGATTTGCAGTTGAATATGCACGAGTGTTGGGCAGCAAGCTGCATGACTCCCCAGTTTCAGTGTGCAGATAAGGCTATTAAAGGTGAAAATGAACCCGTGGCTATTCTTTAAACTTTGGTTTTTAAAATAGGCTCAGAAGGAATTATTAAAGTCTGTGCAGAATGGGAGGACCATGCTTGAATTTTTTAAACAGCATTCTTATTATTCTTACTTTCTTTGTTGATAAGTTTAGTTTGGTTAAGTTTGTTTGCTTTGTTGTTTGATTTGAGGCAGTTTGGGTTACAGACCTGAACCTTTGGCAGTATCATAAAGCCCAGCTGCTCAGAGTGGAACTATGGAATCGAAGCTATATAGGATTTCCTTGTGTCTGATGTGGAGCTGAGGTCAGGCAACTAGTTTAGAAGGGGAAAGTGATTTTTCAGTAAGTATTCAGTTGATCTTCTGGACACTGTTAGCACTTAAGAGAAAAAAAAACAAAGCAAAGAAAATCTTAAGTGGCAGACAGGGCACCAAGACAAAATAGCATTTGTTCATGAGGCGGTCAAGAGGATAAAAGCAAAGTGTGCTCGTGTGGCATTGAATCAGCGTGGAGAGAAAAGAAGTGCTGTGCCTTTGTGTTATGGGGATGAGTCTGACAAAGGGAAGGTGGATGTGGAGAAACATTAATGAATAAAATGTCACCTATGAAAGTAGTCATTGTCTTTCTTCTCTCTGTATCTAAGAACACACAGGAGTGTTGGATGGATAGCAAAGCTCTTGTTAAGTGGAGTAGGGAATGGAGGGTTTGTCCTGGGCTTTTAGTTATACAAAGAGACAAAGTTGTATTGTTACCACTAACTAGAGAAGAGCTTGTGGTTTTTTCCTCCTTGTTCTCTCTCGAGTGAGATTGCCCACATCTGCAACTCTGAGGTCAATTCTCTTACCTTTTGCCTTTTGACTTACAATTATCTTTTTCTTGCCTGGGCCTGTTCTTGCCATCCTTTTATTACAAATTACTTGAGTTCTATGTTTAAAACTCAGAAGTCACTATGTGCTTGTATTTCTTTGAGATATGCGTCCTATTTATAGTTACTATTGTTCTTATTGGTTTTCTCTTGCTTGACTTGTGGGCATTAGGGGCAGATAGAATTCCTTTTTTTTTACTTTAACAGTCTCACATTAAAATATGCATTGTTCACCTTCTTTGGTTATCTGGGGCTTTCCTCATATATGAGCAAAACACTGTCCTGCACATTACAAACTTCAAGGAGAAGATGAAAAAAAAAGAAGTTACAGATGAAGTGACAAAGGTTAAGCACAATAGTTAATGCTCTACTGAAAACAACACTAGTGAGGGCTGGATAGAAGCCCACAACTGCTGATTCTCCTATTTGTGCACAGGGATGAGTATGTGTGCAAGGTGATTGATGTCTGTGGAGTGGCTTTAGGTTTACACTGATGTTACTGAGTAGTAAAACATGCCCTTGATCATATTGGAAGTCTAGGAAACTAAAAACTTCTCACTGATTCTAGTTGCCACATTTTAAGTAAAATCATAAAGCTTTATTAGCCCTGCTGCTCCTATTGCCCTGTCCTTACAGGTTCCCAGGGACCTGAAGGGGCCCCTTTCATCTCCCAGTTTGAGGTAAGCGGAGATTCTTTCTGCTGAATTGTGCTTTTGCTTGCTTAAAAGCTTCTCCTTCAGGCAAAAGTCTCTGCAACACTCCATTAACACCAAGTGGCAGGATTTTTCTTCCCCTTCACTTGGGAGAAATTGCAGAACAAAGGGAATTATCTACTTCTGTAAAACTCTGGAAGTGGATAACTTTTCACTTTTCATCTGAGAACAATGTGCATGTATGGACTTATTTCTTCTCGAAGTTACTGAGCATGTGTAATACAGGAGAAAACGTTTGGAAGAGATAGAGTTTAACCAATCTTAAATTTTATGGAGGTTCACCACCGAGTCTAATTTTGAGTTCCTTTGTGAATCTTCCCTTTGACCTTTGGTATTTACAGACCTTGCAGAGTGCAGGATGCACTTAGCTTCTGGATACATTTATTTTTTGCTCTAAAAATCTTTACTGTTTGGTGAAAGGATGCTGTACCTGTCCAGTTCATTTTCTACACGTTTAATATAAACACACCTTGTCATTTATCCAACCTTGGGCCATCAGCAGCTGGGGAAGAACTGCTCCCTTCCTGCACACCTTCCCTCCAAAGCAACCTCTCCAGCCCCTTTCAGGCAGATGGATTATCAAGGCTCAGCCTTGCAGTGTGCTGTCAGTGTAAGAAGAGTGAAGGAAAGTGGATTCTGGTGCTCAAGGCCATCCTTATGGAGTGGATTGCATTGTGCCCTGGCGTATACATCTGTTTTTCTCCCCTGCTGTGTCTCAGGGCATTAACAGAGAAACGAAGCAATTTTAGCTATTTCCAGGAGGTATCTCTAGTTTTAGCAGACAAAATGCTTCATTTTTCCTAAAACCCTGGAGCATTGCAGACTTTTATTTACAGAAATTAGTTTCTTAACCTAAAATTAGTTTAAAACCATGAGTTTTGCAGAACTTGAGGAAGCCATGGTGTATAAATAAAACAACAGTGCTGAGTCTAAAGAGGTTGAATGTACAGGACCAGTGAGCAGACTTTCTGCGGAATTGTTTGGGGCTGGACTTTTTCAAATGAAATAATTTAGCAGCTCATAATGAATCCATACTCAAAGTGCCTTGCACTTGCTCCAAGCTACTCCCTGCCAAACCCCTTTGTATTGCTTCGGGAAGGTGCAAAATGCTCTTCCAATGCTATAAATGGGGGAATTGGGTTGCAAAGTGACTAGTTTAAAGCAGTAAGGAACATCTGTACTAGAGGTAGTATTAGTAGTTGAAAATTCACTGATCTCTGCTTAGATTTCCTGAAACCAAGTCCAATCCAGAGTCGCTGGGCATCCTGTCTTGAATTTTGTTGCCAATGCTATTGTTAATATCAATTAATTTTGCATCTGATCCAAATGATCATGTGATATAATGCATTGAATTTTTTTTCATTTGGGTTTGTTAAACTTCTGTTTCTGGAGGTGCATAAGTGATTTGCACCTGTATACAAAGGAATTTTTATATGTAATAGCTTTTTGGAAGTTATCTCAGGTAGCACTTGTATTCAGAAACAGCTTGGCTTTGCAGTGCTGTTTTTGAAAGCTGCCTGTTCATTTTCTAGCAATTTTAAATGCCTTGAGAACTTATCCTGTTTATGAAGGAAAGGAAGATAGAAATGTTATGTATACCAAGTCTGAAATGGTAATTGAAAAATGCATGTAGCTATAGTAAGTGTTGCTTTCCTGGTTTTGTGGTATAGCATTGGTTTATAAAGGTAAACGAGTGCCACTTTCTAATTTGTAATATTTTACTCTTTAATTAAAAGTATAACTATTCATGCCAAGCATCTAATGCAAAAGCTCCATCGTTCTTTGCTGTTGCAGTGGTGCAGGGTTTGGTGGGCACCACCCTGTTCCTTTATGCTCAAATGTGTGAACACGCTGCAGATCCCAACAGGGATGTGCAGCAACAGAGATTGCCCTTTGGCTTTGCCAGAAAGGGCACTTCCCAGAGGACACTGTCTCTCATCCATCTCTTAACTCTGCCTGTAAATGACACAAATGCTACAAGAGCTTTAGTTGTAGTTCTGGGTTTCAGGAATATTTCCCTTTCTTGGTCTCTCACAGCTGAAGTTCTGGCCAATCCTTCCCCACTCTGTGCTGTTTCTGGTAAAGCTTAACCAAAACTGCCTCCTAATGCTTTACATTAACCTTGAAGCAGCCTCATCAAGGAAGTGAATTTAACCTGAAAATAAGGATCTGCTGTGCCATGTGTAGGATGTTTTTCCATTTCCCCTGTGTGTGAGTAATAATTGTTTGGAAGAAGTGCATAAGACAGCAGTGGGAGGCTATTCCCCCTGTGATGAGCATTGCCTGGTTTTAGTAGCCCAGACATGCTTTTCTGTGTTCTGGTCACAGTGAGGCAAACTAAACCCATGTAAACATAGTCAGGCACCTCAGCAGTGGGACAGGGAGCTGGCTGAGCCTGGGGTGTCAGTGCAGAGGAGGCGACATGTGAAGACATTTGACAGCCAGCAAATTGCACAGATCCAACCTTGGATATTCATTGTAAATTGGTTGTTTCCTATTACTTAAATGTGGGAAATCAGCTGAGGATGGTTTTTTTCATGGATGATATTGAAGTGGTGAGCTTTTTCAAACTCCTGAACAATATAAGGATCTTAGCACGCCGATCTCTTCTTACAGCACTATCTCCATAACTAAGACTTGAGTTGTGTACTGCAGATTGTTGTATTTATTTACTTTTACTGCCTGTTCTGCTGTTCATTATCTTTGGGTCCTGGTTCCATTCTCAGAAAAGGAGCTTTTTCATGATGTCATTTTATGATCCAGTAGAATTGTCCTGCCACATTTGGTTCTCTTCAGCATTACAGCCTTCCTTCACCCAGATCTCCTCTGCCTACCTCCCCTTGCTCCTTGTGTTCACCAGGCATCCTCTCTACCCTAGTTCTCCTTTGCAAACTAATCTCTTCTGTGCTTTTTTCACTGTGCATTCCATCCATTAACTAATCCAGAATGAAAATACAAATCAGTAATGTTTATTTTTTGTGTATCTTGTTTATAACTCACAAAAATTCATCAGAGAGAATGCAACATCTGTGCAGTTCTTCATTAGCAGCTATTTGCTGCTCTCGTCATGAAGGAACAAAGGGACATCCAAGAAATTTGGATGGTAGTGTATTTGAAACTGATAAAAAAGAGCACACGTTTTACTTGTGCCGTTTTATCTTGAGGCATTTCAGGAAAATAGCTTTAGACTTGGCAAAAGATTAGACATTTACTTGAAAATCCACAGTTAAATTATGCAGGATGAAGTTCTAGAAGAGATATAAAGCTGCCTGGTTTAGGACATCAGCCAGCCATTCATTTCCTGGGGTCAGGCACTGCCTTCCTCCCCATGAGCCTTGTTACTGCATATAAAGATCTTTTGCTGGTTGCTCAGACCTTCCTGCGTAGTCAGATCCCGTTGGAGGCCGAGTACTGGACAAGCTGCTCCATTGTTTTAACCCAATATGTTATTCTTTAGTTTATTGAAGTACACCAATTAATTGGTCATAAAGTTGTTCAGGCTTTTCATTAATGGGGAAAGTGAGTGATTTACAACCCATGGGAATAATATATTGGAAAAACTATGGAGTTTGGTCTAGCTTCTTTCAGAAAGACTCTGTATGGTTATGCCACTTGCATAGCAAAGAGCTGTGCTGCAGCCATTCGTATTCAAGCAGTGCTACCCAAAGGGAATTTTTAAAAAATAATTACGACTTTTTATCCTTTTCTTCCTCTCTTTCCTTAGTGCTCTGCCTGCATGATGATTTTGATGGAGGTGGATGTGGCACAGGGCTCCCTCCCCCTTACTGATGTACTTAGGCTTATTGTTACTGCAGCGAAGGGAGGCTGTTGCTATGAAAAGCAAGAAGGTTACTAGATCACAGCCTTCATAAATATCGGATGAAACCAGCGGGAAGGAATTTAGGTTGGGAGTAAATGACACAAAGCCCTGTATTGGTTTTACACGTGTGGGGGGAAAACCTAAACAATCAATCTTTCTGTGCTGACAATTGAATATTTCTTCCCTTTGCTTTACTACGATATTTCTGTTTCTATGGCAACTAGGGATTTTTGCAGGCTGGCAAACTCTCCCACAGCAAATCCAGGGAAGCAGGTGTTGGCCAAGGCTTTTAGTTTTGCCAGGGACGCTGCAGCTCTAGTCTCTGGAGGAGGATTTGGCCCTAAGTCTATATGATACTCCTTGTAAGCAATGCTCTTTCATTGCATCCCATGGGTCAGTGCAATTCACAATTAGTGTGTTGTCTGTTAAGGATTTAGGCTGAAAATTTAAATGAACTTATCAGGACTCCAGTTTCAGAGTACAAGTTAAATACACAGAAGGGCTCAGGAAGACATGGCTTGTCTTTCATACATACAATGTTGGGGTGTTGTGGTATTTTAAGAAGGTCTTGTTTCTCTTTCACATTAAACATTGGTCACTGGTTGTGAGCTCTGTTGCCTCATTACCTTATGTCCTCCAGATTGTTTCATTGATCCCTGTTGTTTCTAGTAAACTGCAGTAATACCCAGTACCTTTGGATGTTAAGGAGTGTAAAAATTTGTTAGGCTTAATAATTTAAATCCATGAGTTGCCACTGGGACAAACAGCCTGGGCAAGTAGAGTTTAGAATTGTGCTATTCTGTTTTTATATATCCTCTGTTAAGAAAGGCAAGCAAGTGCAAGCTTTTCTTAATCCTGTTTCTGTAGGCAGCCAGCGAGATGTCTTACTGATGGTTGTTCCAAGGGGAGAGGGAAAGCTTTGCATAAGCATGGCTTTGTCGGTGCTCAGATGGGTGTAGCAGCTCTGGGCTGACAGTGGGGAGTGGTGCTGTCAGGTTGGCTTCCCTTTTTCCATCCCTCCTGGTGGTCTCAGCATCACAGCCATGTCCTGACAGTTGCTTTTACTGTGAGACTGGACATAAAAAGGGAATGTTTTTTAGACTATAAAATCAGGCCTGTGAACTTGTATCCCTAAAGGACTTTGTGGTTTCTTCTATCTCTGTGTAGAGAAAGGCTTTCACGTTGCCACGACCCGCTGGTCATGTATGAGTAAGGAACTATATTGCATTTATGCTCTGACTGCAATATTCTGCTCTCTGCAGAATTTCCCTACGTGATGCTGAATGAGGGGGATTGGGGGAAAGAGGGTTGTCTTGCAAAGTGTTTGTTTCATTGGCAGCAATGAACAAATTGTAAAATAATCACTAAAGAAAAAGTTGGTTTGGTACAAAATTATATACTGTTTTCTTGCTGAGGAAAGAAGGCAAAATAAAACGAGACATTAAAAATGGATTGTTCTCCTCCCTTCACAACACTCAGTAATATGAAGGTGTGAACTGTAAAGTATGAACTAGTGTTTGTAATACTCAGGAAATTTGGCTACTTGACAGCAGCATGGGCTTGCCTCCTCCCATATGCAATCCAGTCTAATGTGATTTTTGCAAGAGACAGGTGAAATTAAGAAATACTGATTCATAGTGAAGCTCTCAAATTCTTAATATGTACCTGAGTCTCTTCAGACTTAATCTAGAAGTGTCACTGGATAACAGACTGCCATGCCATGGCAGGAGTGAGAATGCTCTGAACAACCCTAACTGGTGAATTTGGACATACCTGTTTCTGCTTCTAGGTCAATTCTGGAGGCAAAGCCCAATGTTGTTTGGTTTTGGTTTTTGTGTGGGATTTTTTTTTCTGGTTTGTTTTGTTTGTTTTTTGGTTTTTTTGGTAAAGAAATTGGAGCTTGGAGGTGTTTAGATGTGAGCATTCTGTGTTCATGTCTGATCGACACAAGAAGCAAAACCTTGGAGGTTTCAAACTACCCAAATGTAGATGTGCTTTACGAGCAAATGTAATGGGGATCTTTATTCAGCTGTCTGGAATAATTTTATCTCTCAGTATAGTTGCCCTTTGGAACAGTTTGCATGTTCTGTGGGTCACACTCAGGGAAGCATCCATCCACAAATGATCCCTTTAAAGCTGTGCATCTATCTATGCATCGTGGTGTCAAAGCAGTGTTTATTTCTGCTGTACCTGGAGGGCTCCTCTGGGTGATGTGGCAGGGTAGAAACCACAGCACTGGGAGCTGAGCCCTTCCAAGCAGAGATGATTTGATTATGATCCTTCTGGATGTTCTCACTCTGCCTGTGTCATTGAGGCAAGGATGAGAACTGACGGGATAGATGGGGTACATGTCTGAAACAAGCTTTCAGCAGAGTCCATGTGCTGGTTGAGCAAATCAGTAGGGCCTGTGCTTTCTCCCTACTGAGTAGAAGAGGTGGATTCAGGTGCTGTGCCAATCGCTTGTACTCCTCTTCCAGTCAGAAATAGAAACAAATGTTCTTTTGCTCCCTGTACTCTGCAGAGATTAGAAAGTCCAAGAATTAACCCAGCCTGAGTGGTCAGAGTTGCAGGAGGATTCAGTGCTTGTTTTTACTGACAAAACCTTGAACCAGTCATGTAATTGCTTGTTGTCTCCTTCAGCCATCTGTACAAGGAGGTGCTAGGGTTGTTACTTATTAGCATTTATAAAACGTTTTCAAGTGAAAATTAAAGCTGGAAGTTCAGCATGGCATTTTGTCAGTCCCTCTCCCAACACAGGATTAAGTCTGTCTAATCTTTACGGGACCAGCCTATTAAAAAAAGTCAGTGCTGGAGATCCAGTAGCCTTCCAGTCTTTCCAGACAGACTGGGCCCATTTCTTGGCTCTACATTTCATAAGAGATTTGTAAACATCTCCCCTCTGCTGTGGTCCTCCATAGTTAGTTATGAAAGTGGTTCCAGATGCTTCCAAAGCTTTCAGCATTGCACTAGGGCACATTGTGTTTTGAAGTGCCTGATGTTTCACTGGGAATTGCTGAATCATGGTTGGGAAACTATTGTATTTAAAAAATAAATTTAAAAAAGGGCATCTCAGAAATGAACACGTTTCAGAAATAGGGTTTAGAAGTTTGTGATGAGACAGTGTGGAAAGCCTCACTGAAGTCTATATATCTAACTTGGGTCATTCCTTTATCCAACTGTTACGTTGCTATGAAAGAAATTAGATTGATCCTTGACAAATCTGTGTTGGCTGTTATTCCTTATTATCCAAATGTGTATAGATGGTTTGTGTCCCAATACATTCTATTGTTTGGAGGAGAAATTTTAAGTTAAGCCAACTGGTTTAAAATTAGCTGTTGTGTTTTTTTTGTTTTGATGGGTACTATATATGCCTTTTTGCACCTTCTCGATTTTCATCAACCTCCTAAATTTTATTCAAAGAAAAAAAAGAAACAACTAGTTCTGATAATTTTATCAGGTCCAGTCAAGTTACACCTGAAGCTTGTAGATATGTTTCACCTCCCCCCCCTTATTTTATCTGCTATCATAATATTATTTTCTTATTAGCTTCTGCAGTGTTATCTCTTTACTGCAGTACAGTGTTTTCTTGACAGCTTTCGTAGCCTCTCTTTAGTTATTTCTGTGCCACGGCCTTTCCAATTTTGATCTTCACCTGCCTCTGCTACACTTTTGAGCTCACTTAGTAACTCGGTCCTGTTTTGCCTTCTTTAGACTTCCCGATTGCACGTGAGGGCATTGAAGAATTTGTGATTCAGTTCTTTGTTTTTCACTAACATCTATTCTCTGTGCCACAAAAGTTTACTTTAAAGAACTGCAAGATTTCCAGAACTGCTGCTACCTTCTGGCTTGTTTCACATGGCACACGATCTGCTGGTCATCTGAACCTTCTGAAACCTGCTTTTCCAAAAATCCATTGTTTTTGCTGTTCTTCCATGAGCTGTGAACTCTACTACTTCATGGTTGTTATCTTTCAAAATGGTTTCAGTTTTCATATTCTCAACCTCTTTCACTTCATTTGATCAAGTTAAAGCTGAAGAGTATCAGTTGCCTTTCTCCTTGTGTTTCAAACACCAACTGTTTATATATATATATAAACACACATATATACNATTTTTCACAGTAGGTGATGGATTATATTATTTTCCAACAAAGTGCTGGTGGTTTCACTGCAGTTATCCAAGTGTTGGTCATGGTTCTGTCATCTGGGTCAAAATATTTCTGCATGATTGATCTCGGTGCTAAGGTAAGAACCTGCAAAAACCAAAAAACAAATAGTGTACTTGTACAAGAAATATGGTTAGCAGAGTTGTAACAGGCCATGTAATCAGGGCTGCCCTCTTCTCCTCATCTTTCTACAGCTGTTAAAGTATCCCAGAATAGGTAATATTTTCTGCTAAGCTGCAAAGCATTTGGGTGAGGGATGATACCTCATTATCCAATTAATTTTGGGGGAACTTTCTTCCTGCAGGTGAAATCCAGCACCCATTTGCCCTCCAAAGAACAAATCCCAAACAGCACCAGCATACAGAACTGGTTTCTTCTGGTGTGGTGTGTCTATCTGTGGGTTACAATAAGAAGGTCATTGAGCTCTATGGAGCTGTGAGGATGGAATGACTGAGTGGCTTTGCTCGCTGTTACCCACAGTTAGATGTCCAAAAGAGAACAGAAGGGTTCAACCAAATATGAATGGGAGGAGATGCCTTGCAAATAGTGTGGGGGGGTCAGAAACAGCTCTCTTGTTCCAGCACTAATGCACATTTCATGAGTACACATTTCTCTCTTATTGTTTAATTTGATTGCAGTTTAATGTATTTGGGTTCTGTCCAGAAGGAGCTTGTGCCTTCTGCCTCTGGCTCTCTCCACCTCATCCTCGCAGAAGAGGGAGCACCTAATTAAATTTCATGTTCCAACCGAGGAACAACCTCTGGTTTTGGCTGCTGCTTCAGAAAACCATAGTGAGAGGGTGAGGGGGAGATGAGAGAAACCAGTGATTCAGGCAGATGTTACAACTTCCCAAAGAAGAGGGAAAAAAATGGGAACATTTTATCCTTCTCTAATTATTGCAGGATCGCTTAGTATCTCACTTTTCTGGTGGGCATACAGCAAACTACAGAGTATTCGGGGCTTCAATCTCAGGTTAAAGATGAACATCATTATTCTCAGGAGCATTGAGGTCTCCATGTCTTCTCAAGACACAGAAGAAATAGATGCAAAAAAATTAGAGTTAAATGAAGAATATTTCAGACTGCTTCAGTAGACCAGAGGTATTCAGCTCTGTTTTCACCTTTTCCTTCACATAATGGTCCTGGTGTGCTCTTTGATCCTCTGGCAGGTAGGAAAGGCACCCATTGCTGCCTGTTAAAAGTGACATGTTAGTGGAATTACAGGATTTCATTTCAATTCTTGGCTGAGAAATAATGAACGGTGAGTTTAGGGAAAACCTGACTCATAAGAGACATTACACAATGTGGGTTTTTAAAGCTCCGTTATGTGCCTTTAATCTTTCTGAAGATTATAGGGTGACAGGATTTTCTAGAAATGGGCAGGATTGTTAAAACAGTGAAATGGCTGTGAAATAACTACTTTTATCATAACCCCTCAAAGAGCCCCCTCTTTATGCTGTTGGGAGATAAGCTAGGTTGTACCTGGGAAGTTATAATAAATGCTAATTGTGTTTAAGAATTACTTTTAAAACTACTGCTTTTTCTATTTCTAGGGAGGAAAGAAGGAGAAGAGGGTAGAATCATGACTCCTTTGAATGGTGACTGAGCTAATTGACAAAACATGTTATTAGATGGTGTGTGTAAAAAATATTTTTCTGTGCTTTGTAAGAGATTCCTCTAGTTTACAGAAACACACTTTGTTTAGAAACAGCTATGATTGCACGAAAACTCACTTTTACCCACCCACATGGTTGAAAACACAAATATGAAGAAAGAAAAAAAAATGCTACAGTTCTTCCTCATTTTCAGCTGCTTTCATATTACCTGCTGAGGTATGTTTCCTTTTGCTTGCAGCAGATAACGCAAAGCAAACTTGTGTCCTGCTGTCACCCAATATGCACAGATTTTCTTGGTTATGTAGTGAGTGACGCTGCTCTGGCAGTGGGTTGGGATGTTTTCTCACAATGCCAGTGCAGGTTTGCACGTCCCTCATTGTGGTATCTCAGTTTTCCTGCTTTTTAATCTGGGTCGTGGGAAACAAATGCGATGCTTCTGGCTGATCAGTTCAGGTTTGGTGCCTGTGTAGCTTTGTCCTCTCTATAGGTGTGATGAAAGGGGGTGTGTAGACTTTAAAAAAAGGAGACTTAAAAAAAAGCACTATGAGGAAAAAAGGTTGGGTCACCTTGTGGCATAGGTGATCAAGGATTAAGAAAATGGCTTGTTCACAAATTCTACCTGCCTAAAAGCTTTATGAGCAGTAGCCTGGCAGAGTGGCCTGAGTTGCTTTGTCTCAGCTAGACTTCTTGAACTAGACTTGCCAACACAGTCTTTTCGCTCTCTAGAGAAATGTTTACTGTTGTTCATATCTCAGGTTCTTAACTGTGACAGAATACGTCCTCACTTTCCTTGAAGAAAGGCAAGTTTGCCTTCCTAATAAGTAAGGTTCCTTTGCATCTTTGTGACACTCTGTGTTTTGTTAGAGACATCTTTTTGTTCTCTCTTGCTTCCTGTACCTTGTAATTAATTCTGATCATGAGATATCCAGTGCTGCAACTGAGTATTCAAAATGTAAGTTAGTATTAAGCTATAGGGAAATTTGCTTCCCTCTATGGCTTTCCAGTCTGGGTGGATGTGATTGCCAGGAACTCTGTGCAAGTTCTTCCCTTTGAATTTTGTGGCTGTCCCAGCAGCAGGCTTTGCTCCTGTTTGTGCTCTCCCATGCTGGGCAGAGGGAAGCAAATTACATATTGAAGCCTACTTTTGGTGAAAGGAGTGGTGTCTACAATCACTAAATGTTCCCCGTGGGCTTTTACAACTGTCAGGGAAATAACAGTGTGTTTTCTCATGAAAATTCTACTTGGAGCATGTGTTACATATGCAGTGCTCCTGCTCCTGTCCCTCCCTTGCCTCACCATGCCAGCTGAAGAGTTTAATGAGGCTCAAGGAGGCAGGAGGCTGAGATGTGGCTGTCAGAATCCCCATAGGTGGATTGAGCTCTTCTGCCAGCAGTGACAGCAGGAAAGGAGAGCACTGCAATTTTTATTTTTATATATACATATACTGGGACCAGTATCTTTTTTTTTTACTGTAAGTTGCCCTTTTACTGCAAACATCATATAAATGCTGCAAAACCCCTTTGCAGGTCTTACTGTTTCTCCAGGAGCAGCATCGCCTGCTAAAGGTGAGAGCTGGTACCTACCTTTGACCTACTTCTGAAACTTGTGTTTGTAAATCCATCCCATAGTATACATTCCCCTGGAGGAGGCTTCAAGTAGAACGTCACTACGCATAAAACAGCTACTAGGGAAGGGAGAAAATATCGAATAGCTGATGTTAATGCATGATGCAAAGTGCCATGTGCCACAGAAATTTAAGTATTCTGTGTGGGGACTGAACTTTGTGCTTCCAGGCACAGCAGCAGCACCACCAGTACTGGGGTTGGAGGAGGGAGATTAGTTTGTAAAGAATAATACATTCTAACCTAGATAGGTAGACTGGAAATTATAAAGAAAAAGCTGATGGTGGTGTGGAGGTTACAGGTTCCTGCTAGCTGGGGAAAGCCTGAATTATGTTTTGTGGGAACAAAGAAAGAATTTAATCCAACAACTTCATTGACCGAAAAATATGGGAGAGGAAGAGTTAAAGTCCTGGTCACTTGGGGAGGAGGGGGAACATCCAAACTGTAGGATAGTGTAACATTTGTGCCAGATAAAAAGAGAGAAAGAAATCTGAAATCCTGCGCTGATTATGTTTAGCCTGTATATATCAATGTTGATTTGATGGGGACCCCCTTCAGACAGTTACACCTACTGTACGACAGCAGTACTATCAATTAGTTATTACAGTGGTATCAAAAGCTTTTATACTTTAAAAACCATGAAAGCCATAGCAATTAAGCAGTATCTGTTGCAACTTGCAAGTTCTTTGGTACTGGGAGATTAACCTTGCACGATCCTTTTGGTTTTGATCTTCTGTACTAAAGGTCTCTACATTAAAACAAACAAAAAGCAAAAAGGCAATGAGAAAGTTGTTTCTTCATGCCACGCGACTGCAACTACGTGTTTAACTGTTTCTCCCAGTACAAACTGCCAAAAGCAAAAAAATGTGAGGTGTAATAAACACTTTCTGTTGATGCACTTGGCTTAGAGCTTATTTGAGCTTTTTTATGTTGTGACAACAGAAATCCTGATCAGCCGTGTCTCTACAACAGAAAACTACAAACAGGGAAGTACAAATGTAGAAGGTAATTTCCCTCCAGTCTTGAGAGAATGGTGTCTTGCAGGGAATCAGGGGGGAGAGGGCAATGTAACGAAGGCACGGGTAGAAAGATCTGGTGTTTAGAACCTATCTGGTTAACTAAAGAAATATTTTCTTGTTTCTCTTTCCTCCCTCTTCATGTGAAGAAAATAATAGGGCAAAATTATTTGGATGTAATTCTAGGCAGGTGAGTATGTTCTGTTATACAGAGGACAGTGGCAACTATGGACCAAAAATGTAGTGCTCTTTGAAGCTTATAAACCCTCCAACAGATCCATTGGCCACAAAAGAAAATTTGAGACCTGCACATAGTTGGAGGCAAGCGTAGAAATAATTTGTAATTTCACACTTGAAAATTCCATACATTTCAAATCACAAGACAATGAGAACCATGCCTGTATGCTGTATTTGAGATGGCATACCTGCTCCTGCACAGGCAGAACGAGCAGGGAGCTGCTGCATCCCTACCTTTTCAGCTTTTAGAGAACTTAAAGCGACTCTGCAGACATTTTCAGCTGCCCAAATCGGTCATCTTCTGTGACCTACTTCTCATCAAGAATGAACAGGCTCTTATCTACAGGGGTAATAGCCTGTGATCTCCACTCGCGTTTTCAATATAGCTGCTGCTCCTGTGGCATGGCTGACAGTAATAACATAAAGCGTTTTTAGCCTGAGATGCCTGAACTTCACTTCCATGACAAGTTACCTTTACCAGTGTTGCTCTGTCCCTTTTCCCTGATAATTTTTGAAGCAAATAATCAATTTCAGCCAAATTCCAAATAGGAGTTAGTCTTGGGTAAAATTTCACAAGGGGTGGGGTAGGGGCAATAGTGGGTGGGGAAGAGACCCAAATTAGCTGGTACCAGCTCTGTTGGGTTCTGCTCCAGGTGGGTCAGGTCAGGGAGCTGCTGTTTTAGAAGAGGATAGGGTGGTGCTGTAGTTAAGTTGTGGGAATCTGTGGGAATGTAATGAGATAAAGGGACAACAATTCAGAAAGCTTTTTTGCTGAGGATCAAATCATGACTTTGATGGCTGGTTGTTCATGTTGGCATGTTTTAATGATGCTATTCCCTATTAATTAACTTTGCTTCAGACAACTTTATTACTTTTAACAGCCCTTTCACTGGGACCCTTTTTGAGAAGCAGTGTCCTGGTTCAGCAGCCACAGGTGTGTGCTTGTGCTTTTCTATTGCTGCACAAGTACTGTGCTAAGAAATGGGAAAGTATTTGCCCTGGTTTGGTTTGTAGTCTTGTATGGCAAATGCTTTTTTGCTGCACTCTGAAAGAATAAGTCTAGCTCTGAAACTACTTTTATGGTACCTCTCAAACTAGCTCTGTATTTAAGCACCAAGTTGCACCACATTAAAAATTCCGATATTTGACTTCATCTGTGGAGAGGGCTTGAGCAGAGTGTGCTCATCCTCATGAGGACTGCTACACAACTGCTCCAAAAGAAGTTCATTTTGGCTGCCACACTTCAGGCTGCAATTGCTGGTTGTGAGTCTGTGGAACCAGCAATTTATAACTGAAGGGCTTTTGAAATCTTCCCAGCAGTGGAGACCTCCAGCCTGTCTCTGGCTTCCTGATGAGGTAATGCTTGTCTTGAGGTGTGATTCCTTATTTAAGGTCACCAAAGCTATTGCTATGGTTGAATCTTCAAAACCTACTCTTTCTCTGATGTCTACTTGGCTCATCTTAGTATTTGGCCTCAACCAAATAGGGGAAAAAAGGCAATGAAGCTGCTGGAGACATCTGCTTTGGATCATGCTGAGCCTCTCAACCCTGATCTTCAACCTGGTTTCACCAGGTTGAAGTTGATGTATTTCCACTGGCTTCAGTGAGCTGTTGCAAAGGAATTTTCTCTCTTTCTCTTAAGAGCGGAACTGTTTTTATCTGCTCTTTTAATATTTCCAAGTTTGTATCTCTTTGTTAGGATGCAGGACTGCTAATGCTGCATTGTACCTTTGTTTCTGAGGTGTGGCTAGGTACGTCTCCTTTCTGCATAAGCCTCTAATAACATTGAATGTTTAAAAAAAAAAACCCCAAAACCACAAATTGAACCTCTAAGTCTCTCCTCCTGTCTTCCCTACAAAAAAGAAACAAAGAAAGACTTCCAGGTTGAGTTGGGTGTTATTTGGGTCTCATTAGCCTTTTGCCTATGAATATTTTGGGTGTCTGGTTAGAGACGGTTAAATGAGTAGGGAAGAGCTCTGCTGTGACAGCCATATGATTTGGAACAAATCTAGTTGTTACTTTTGCCTTTTTAGCTGGAGTTGTCTGCAGGCGTTGTAGTACTCAGTATTTTGGCTTCAGAATATATGTATCTGTTTCTAAGCTTGTGCTTACTTGCAATCCTAGACTTGTACAATGATTATTTCCTATCTGAACGAAAGCCATCTCAATCAGTATTACAGGTGTAACTTTTATTGCAAGACAGCGTGCATATGTAAACATATTTTCAGTGAATGTTTGTACACAGTTTGTTCTCTTTTTGAGAAGAGAGTGTGCCAGAAATGGCTGTATTTAAGAACTGTACACCTGATAGCAGTGTGATTAGAGGCAGGGTTGCTTCCTAGTTTTAGAGAGGTTTTGCTGTGTGCTAACTTGTTGCCATGGTGGCACTAGTTTTGTTTCTGTAAATTTAGACTGTGCCTTCTTTGTTGTTAAGGCCCTATCAGTACTACATCAGTTGCTTAGGGTACAGGTTGCCTGAATTCTCATTGTTTAAATTGGCAAATCTGAAGATCTTGTACAGAGACTTGGCAGACAAACATTTCAGTGGCTTACCAGGAAACTGCTACAGCCATATCCCCAGACCCATGAGTTTAAGTTATTGCTTCCAAATTACATTCTTCTTTTATTCACTTTGAAGAAAACAAAGGGTAACAACTGAAGGTTCTGTCATCCTCTGAAGAGCAGAGACCTGACTGCAGTGTGCTTACTTATGGTAGGCATTAAAGAGAGTAAGAAATTGTTCTCTCCATCCTTTCTATCCTTGTCATTTCAGGAGCTGGATTATTTGACTGAGATGGGACATGTATTTCATGGAGCTAAATCATCATCTGGTTACAGCTATTATGGAGGAGGTGATGGGGCAGCTGAGAAGTTTTGGATGAATTGAACAGAGTGGAATCACAGCAGTGTGAAGCAAGCCTGCACACTTCTGCTTAGCCCTCTGCTAACAAGTTTAGGCAACTGAATTTGTGACAACGGATGAGGAATGGAAGGGTTTGGCTTTGTGTAAATACTCTGAATGGAAAGTGCTAATTTCTGCATCACTTTTGATGTGCTAATGATAGCAGTGTTTTTGCTCCATTCTGCTGTCAGTTACGTCTGGAAATCAAGGTTACCTGGGTTGTCTGTATTTTCTGCAGTGTTGGAAAAAGTTTTCTCCTACCACCTGGCTGTGCCTCGGGGTCTGTTTAGGTCTACAAAGCTTGAGGATTTAGGGTTTGGTTTGCTGTTTGGAAGACGGATTATGAGAAAACAGCTGATGATACCTATATGTGGTTGTTGCACTGCTGAATAAGAAGACTGACATTTCTAATGAGATCTTGTCTCCCGTGGAGGATGTCTAAACAATCCAGTTCACATGAAAGAGAAATTAAATTTTCTTTGCTAACTGAAGTTGTTTCTTTTTCTCATGTTTGTCTACACGGAGAATACTACACAAAAGAAAAGGATGCAAAGGCAGGAATTTTTGAGCTGTTAGAAGTACCTGGTGCTTTCAGTAAGAGCACTTTTCTGAAATTAAGGCTTGCAGTGCCCATTTTGTAAGTGGGAAAGGAGGGCACGGGAATACCAAATGTCATAAGCACCAGAATGCTCTTTCTTTCCAAGAGTTAATCCTGCAAATACATATAGTTGGCCTTGTGGTTTAAGATAAACTTTAGATTTCTCACCCCAGTATTTTATTTTCATTGTCATTTCCATTCAGCACCTCAACCCAGCTGATCCTGACTCCTTCACTTTGGTTCCCCAATTAGTTGCAGCCGCAGGAGGTTTGAGTGATGATTTCTTGAATATTGACAAATTCTGCAAGGGTTCCAGGGTATGGAAATGATAGATTTTGTGACTCCTGAGTTTTGCAAAGTTTTACTGGCTTAAGGGCTTTGTAAAAATTGCTAAAAATCAGGATTTGATCTGTACTTCTATTTGTAACATATGTACGGTCACAACTGTGAGCACAAAATTGGCAAAGAAAGTTCAATGTGTGAAAACCTCAGAGCATTAAGCATCTTTATTTACTGTTTGCTGGTTGTTTCTGTCTTGTACTGTTGCTGCTTTGTGTATAGTAACATGATCTCAAGTTGTGCTGGGGAGGTTTAAATTGGATGTTAGGAAAAATTTATTCACCAAAAAGGTTGTCCAGCATTGGCACAGGCTGCCCTGGGAAGCAGTGGAGTGACCATCCCTGGAGGTATCTAAAAGATGTGTAGAAGTGGCACGTAGGGGCATGCTTTAGTGGGACTTGCCAGCCTTAGGTTTATGGTTGGGCTTGATGATCTTAAAGGTCTTTTCCAGCCTAAATGATTCTAGAGAGCATCAGCTGTAGAAATGGTGCAAGTCAGCGGTGTGTTGGGGCAGCATGTGCTTCCTGGAGGCAGCTGCTCTTGTGGGCTATGAACCTATTCTCTCCTAGAACACCTCCAGCCAGAACCAGCCCTGGCCCTTCACAATCTGCTGAGGGTGTGTGCTGCTCCACAGTCCCCATGAAGGATGTGCTGTACCAATGCCACAGTTTTTCTTAATCACTGGGAGAACAAAGAAACATCTCTGCAAAACACGTGTTGTGCAGCTTTTCTCTGAGAGACAATGAAGTCTCCTTACGCTGCTCTGGCCCAGGTCATCTACCTGTAAAGCAGAATTTACATATCCTAAAAGCTTAGGTGGACTGACCCAGGCTCCACAAAGCAGAACAGGTAGATTTGCTAGAGACTTTGAGATGGAACATAAGATTGCATTTCAAAATGATGGCACTTTGATTTGTGGGAAGCATTAGAAAAATGGAGAATCTTCCATTTCCGTGCTATTTGTGGAATTTCTGTGTTCAGCCAGGGAAACTGGCTACAGCAGCCAGTTTCTGTGATGTAAAGCAGACACAGATCTGTCTTACCTCCGGGGAGAACTGATGCTGTTTAATTTGAAAGGCAGTTTAAAGTTACTTGTATTCCTCTAGAACAATCAAATAATCTCTGAGGAATTCTTGAATCACAAGATCAAATCGTTGCTTGAATGCACTGAGAGTGAGGATATTCCTTGCAAAGCAAAAGCTGCTTGTACTCTTGTGTTGTGTTAAGGCAGAAGAAATCCTGGCTCTTGTAATTGCAGCTCGGATAGCAGGCGAAGATGATCCATGTTCCTGATGGCCACAGCTTTTCTGTGCATGTGGTGGCAGGGAAGAGTGCACCAGGTGGGAATGGCTGTGGTTATTTCCCCATGTAGCTTTCTTTTCCAGATGATACTCAAAGCTGCAGGTGGTGGTGGCATGCGGAAAGCTCCTCTGGAAACTGCAACAAACCAAATGAATGTTTTGCTGTCATGCTGTTTCGTTTCCTCCCAGTACCCCATGATGGTCTGTCTCCAGAGTGCTTCTTGCGAACAGCAGCTGCTGGCTGAAATTTTTAGCAGGCCTTTGGTATTTAAAATTCAAGAATCTGCAGGTATTTAAGATGTGTTTTTTTAAAATAAATAATTAGCAGATGCTTAGTGTGGGGTGGGACATGGTGGAAAGAGCATAGGAATCTTAAGAAAGCACTTGCTGTGTGTTTAACAGAGGATGACTCTATATGAGACAGCAGTATGTAGCATCTTCAGGAAATTCACATTTCTGTATGTTGTGTTCTCCTGTAGCCCCAAATGTTTCTATAATCACTCTTCAAAAGCACAGCATAGAGGTCTTTGTGGAGTAACTGTTCCTAGTGCTTTGGATTGAGGTTACTACTGAGCAGGGTCAGCGTGAGCTTTTGTGGGCAGGTGCACAAGGAAAAACTTTCCAAGTCTGTTCAGGTTTTTCACTGAAATAAGTTCTGCCATTCTAATTGTGTTTGTGTGAGAGGATATTGCTGCTCTACTGCATGCCAGAATCATGAAAGTGATTAAAACACCAGGAGATTGTGGTAGCACTTGCAGAATGGGCTGAAGTTGTGTTTGGCAGTGATCGGCTCTGTTTCATGGAGTTGGCAATTGTCTAATATCTTACTCAGAGTGCTGGAAAGCTCTTCATATTTAGCAATTTTTTGTCTTACAAAAGTAATTTACCAAGGGAGTAAGTGATATTTCTGCTTGTGAAGCTGTATTAAAGCTGGGGACTGGCAGGAACCCTTGTGCAATGCCACAATGGGTTCAGTTCTCAACGTCTTACCTGTTCTGCTGTAGGACAGTGGTTGGAACCAGGAATCATTTTCTTACACAGTTCTGAAGAAAACACTGTTGGTGGTTTTGTTTTGTTCCTCCCCCTAAGTTTTTACCATTTCTCAGGAAGAGCAGTGTTTTACTGGTCAAAGCAGAAACGGAAGGGCTGCCTCTGCACAAGAGTGAGCAGCACGTCAGCTTTTGGGTCCTTGCACAAGCCCACCCGAACACTTGAATGGAGCAGCCAGTGCAGGTGGGAAGGGTGTTGAAGCTGGTAAGAGCTCTGGCATGCTTTGAAAAGAGTACGTAGGAAGGGAGAAATGGGGGAAGCTCACACTGTAGCATATATTTTGCTTTTTCAATACCAACTGTCCTTTCCACAATCCTTGAAGATACATCAAATTAACTCCCTTCTCTCCTCAAGCATAGTTTTAATATGTCCACTTGTACTGCAGAAAAAAATGCAATTAAACCCTTGCTTTCATTAAGGCATCTGTACAGTGAGAACATTTGTTCATTTACAGTGGTGGCAAGGTCACTAGCTGCAAACTTATTTCAATCTATTTTTTTTCTCCATTCCTGTTGACTTTTTAACTTGAAATTTTCAGCTCCATAAATTAAGTAGTGATTATTTTTTTTTCCCAGCCTAGAATTAAGTGGAAGGTTTTTTTTGGGGGGAGGGGGGAAAGAGGGAAACACAAACATTGCCTTCTGCTACTATATCTTGATTTGAATTCTGTGTGAGGCTGTTAGTATTAGAAAAACATGGAAGAGTCTGGAAGGTGAAACCTAGAGCTGTCACCTGTCACACAGGTGAAAGGAGGGAGTATAAATTGTGGTCGGTTAGTATAGCAGAGAGGGAAGGAGGGACAATATGGTTGTTTCAGTGGTAGATAATCCCTTCAAGTAGTATTAATTCAACTCAGAGTTTTAGAAAGCTGTATTAAAATAATTCTTCAGAAAATCCACTATCAGAGGTCACTTTTGAAGCTAACCCAAGTTTTCCTAATACACTGAGCAGCCGTCAAAGGAGGTCTTCAGATTGTCTTGTCTCTCCATTTGTATGTCCTGCTCTCAATGTCCTTGGCTACTTTTATTCACTTATTTGTCTAGTTAACTCTTTCTGGTATGTAGTGTTAGGGAGGTCTACAAATGAGCTGAAATTAAGTCTATTAGTACTTACGTTTCTCACAGTTAATTGAAAAGCACTGCTTTTATTGCAGCATTATCCTTAATGCCAGATAACTCTATGAAAAGGTCTAAAAAGTAACATTTAAAAGACTTTTTCACATAATCTAAATTGATGGCAAGTATTGGCCAAAACACTATTACCTTTTCCAGGAATACTGTGTTTTCCATCTGAAAGAGAAATCTGGTTATTCTATTTTGGTTTTTCTTCTAAGATAGAATGTGAAGGGGGAATGACTGCTGATTGATAGATCTTACCCATGATTTTAATACAGTCACCTAAGGATGCATTTGAATGGTTTGTAGATGTGTCTTTCCCAGGATTCCACTTTATGAGAGTGTTTCCAGCCTCGTTTGTCTTTCAGGGAATTTTAAACCTAAATTGTAAGTGAAAGCTTAATAGTCACAGGCACTAAAAGTTTGCTCACTCGTGAATGCAAACATGACAGCAGAGCGTGTATGTGAACACAATCTTTTATCAGAAAATAAACTGCCATGTTCTGCAGTTGTACTCTGTATATTAAGTGTGAGCAGAGCTGCATGTTCTACCAAACTGAAGGCTTACAGTCATCTTGCTATGGAGCTGCGGAGCAAGAGTGCATAAACTGCTAGGGAGCTTTTGAGCTTGCAAAAACCCGGAAATGGATAAGGGAACACTTACGGATGGAAATCTATACCCTAGAGATCTCTTGTCTCATGATGTCCCACTGCTGCCTGTATCATCAGGATAGGAGTGTAACAGAAAAGGGAAATCCAATATGTTCAAATGACTTGGGCATAATTTTTGGCCAGTGCAGCTTCTAAACCATGTTTTAGAAACCAAATTACACCAAAAGCAAGGTGATTCATAATTCTTCACCTTTCCCCTCCAAAGCACACCCTTCTCATGAGGGGTCCCTGCATTGACCTTCTGGCCAGCCACTGTAAACCAGAGTTCTAGCAGGTAAGTTAGTGTTATGATGGCAACAAATCTTAGACTAGATTTGGACTCTTAGCATTATTGCTCAACTCTCAGCCTCCCAGTACATCGCTAGAATTTCCTTTACCTAGGGAATCCATTACTGATTCTCACTGTGGACTTTATAGTATACAGTGTAATACAAATTCCAAAAAAATGAAGGGGTTTAGCACAATAACACAAATTTGTTCAGATTCTGGCCATCATTTAGGTCTCTGGGGTGTTACAACACAAGTACATGGAAAGTTGCATATTCAGCTGCGTATAGTTTTCATCTCTGGCAGAAAGAAAAAGGATAAATATCCATTCCAGGAGATGTTTGTGATGGAACCAGCACGCTTTCTATACATACTGTGCACCAGAAATGTTGTGAAATTCTCCCAAGATTCATGAGGGAAAAATCTAAGCTTGTAGTAATTCATAAAGGTACTTATGACTTATTAATTCTAGATTATTGATGCTTCATGTCAAAACAGTAACTTCAAATTTGATAAAGTCAAATGGAAGCTTATTAAATGAAGGGTTTTAGAGCAAGTATACTTGTTCTTATGTTTCTCTTTGTCACTTTCCTATCTGTTAAGTACTGTATCAATTTGACAGTACTGGAAATCAGATTCTGTCCAATAATTGCCCAATATAATCAGTACCAGCATGTCAGTCCACAGACTTTAAGATATTAAATGGCAGAGTCAACACTTTTAATATCATAAAATATGGAACTGGATGAATGGAGGATTGATCCAAATGGGTACAAATGTTTTCATTCACTACTGAATTTTGCAATGTTGATTGCTAGAGAGGTTGAAAGACCAGGTTTTTGGAAACGCACTCACACAGATCCCAAAACATAGACTGTACAAGGGAATCAGTACATGGATGTACTGTTTGACTGGATGTTACTGAATGATTATTTGTGGATTTGAGATGCAGTGTTAAGGATGGGCTTCTTCAAAAAAGGTAGTGTAGTAGATTCAACTTGGGTTCTATAACATTTCTATAGAAGAAATATATTAAATGAGTAAATCTAGGACCAATCTGTGTGTTATTAGATCTTTTTAATACCTTTCTACTGTATCAGAATGGAGGCAGTTTAACTAAAGTTAAGGGATAATTCTTGAGATATAAGTTTTTTCACTGATGTTTCCAACATAAAAATGAGGAATGTGCTAATATGGGTAGTCAATCATACACAGTTGGAAGTGGATAAAATTATCAGACTGGGGGAATTAGGACTTGAAAAGTGAAATAAAAAAAAATGGGATGTAATTTAGCATTACCAAGTGCAAGGTCAGGCATCTCAGGATTAATTAGTTTTTTGCTTTAAGATTAGAAATCAGTTGGAAGTGACAAGAAGCTATTGGAGCATTGATACTAGGAGATTGAGATGAGTCTCTGAGATCTGCTCCTGTAAAGAGAACATGTTTCTGTAAGGTGAGATGGTGAAATAAGAACGCTATTATTTAGATCAAAAACTATTTCATCTGGAGTATTCTATATAGAATCATTTTACAACACAGGTAGTCCTTCAGGAGAAAGATTAATTCAGCACATCACAGGTACAGAGAAGGGCTATAAGGATTATTGGCAAAAATTGAGAACATTTCCTCTGAGGAGACTGCAAGTGTGTGTCTGTCTTAATCCAGTCAAAGGCTAGGAGGTGCTCTGTATGAAAATGCAGAGATAAGGAAAGGAAAACACAGAATGATCCAACCACTCTAGGTTAGAAAAAGAATGCATTGGCCAGCACATCACTGGCTGTGAAGATCTAGAAGAGTCATCCTAGAACTTTCAGTTTCAGAAGAACAAATTACAGAGAGGTGCCCAGGAACAAGAGGCAGTGGTTTATCTGACTTGGTGTTTCCAACTGCCTGGGGCAACTCAGTACTTCACTTTCTCTCATTGTGTAGGTGTACATAAACTTGGTTCTTGCAAGCCTCGCTCTCGAGTTCAGCAGAGAACAGTCTGTTTCAGGTCTGCAGGGACCATCCTCACAACTGTATGTTTTAGATGAGGTCTTTCTTTGATGTGGGAACCTCACTCTGGGATAGTCAAACTTTTAGCAAAAGTGAAACTGTGCACAAACTCTGAATCGAAATATTTCCTTTTCCTAAGCAACAATAAAACCAGTGTTTCACTCTTACACTATTCTGTCCTCAGTATGGTGCCTTTCAGCCACCCTGAGAAAGCTATGATAATATGATCCCTGGTTATACTGGCAAGCAAATGACATATTACTGAGGGATGCCATGTCATTTTCTTCATTATTCAATGTAGGTTAAAAAAAAAAATCAGATCATTTATCTGATTATCTGTTAATAAATGCTGTAATTTTTACTTCAGGCATACAGACCAATGCTGTCATCATGAGTGCAGTGTTCCCAGTGGCTGCTGTCAAGTCTAAGAAAAGAGAAGGTCACTTTTTAATAGCTCATATTTTCATTTTCTTGTTTTCACAGTTGAGTGTAATCAAATCCCATATTTGTGATGAGAATTACTCCATTAAAGAAGTGTTGTGAAAATTAGCTCTACATACATGAAAAAAATTTCACCAAGTAAATTGCAGCCAGCTTCAGTGAATTTGTAAGGAGTGGGATCGCTGAAGTGTAACTGGTTTAGTAGTAGTGTAACTAAAAGTCAAGTCAAATGTATTCAGTAAATCAATGTTCACATCTGTCCTGCAGCTGAATGCAGATGATTTACGGTTGTATAATCTCTTTCTCTGAGGAAAAACTGGAGAGGAAAGGGGAAAGATTTCATTAAAACAAAACCTGACCTATGCAACTCTAGTATAATCTTTATATTTGAAATCAAGTCCACCCACCTTAATTCTTTTTAGTATTCGTGCTAATAAAATTATAACTTCTGGTTAAATACTGGATTTTTTTAAAGTCCATATTAATTGTAATCTCTGGGAAACTCTATTAGTTTTTGCCACAGATGAGTGTTTTCAGATGTAGTTAAATAACATCTTAGTTCCATCTGGGACCTCATTGTCATGTTTCTATTCATTATCTAATGTTAAAATAGTCTTAAAATGCTAGAAGTGCTGCAATACAGTCAATTATCACAATTTTTCCTTCCCTGTGAGACAGTGCCTTAGAAGAAAAACAATACTGTAGGTTGATAGCCTAGTGAGAAGTCTATCTTGTCCCAAGTGCAGAATGTGATTTAAAGCAGTTATGCCTCCTGGTTACAGCCTGACAGGCAGAGCCACTTCCATGGGAAATCAATACACTGCAATCCCTTTCTCATCACTGGCATGTCAGTTTAGCACATGTGGCAAATCCTGTCTCTGTAAACATAATGCCACTGTCCCATGGTTGTATGGCCTTGCAGAAGGGAAAAAATACGTCCACCCCCTCTGCTTCTAGCTATCCCCATGAAGGTAATAGCCAGAAGCTGTCAGAGCATGGCTGAGATGTAGAAGCCATCACAGGAGTTTCTGGATTCCAGAAGTGCACGTAGATTCTGCAAATGGTTGGGTAGATTCATTGAAAAAGAGCAATTGGTATCAGTGAAGCTTGTCTGAGGCTGGGAAGGTGTTACAGGGGAGATTCAATGTGTGCTTGTCCTGCTCTTCCTTATTTCTAATGTCTACCAGATGCCTGACATGCTTCGGCCATTCTGTTTTGAAGCTGGCTGTGTGAAATGCTCAGTCTTTTCCTTTGCCAGTCCCAGATATGTGCTTGTCAGGTGATCATGAGAGGATGCTGGGGTATAAAGATGGTCTGTTGCCACAATTGTTCTAATAGCTTTCAAAGTGTGTAGATAACAAATGGGGATGCCTGATTAGTTTATTTTATTATTTCTTTTACCTTACTTTATGCAGTGTGCTACAGTTTGCACATGAAGGGTTAAAGATTTTATATTCTCAGCTTGAGAGACCATAGAGCAAACACCAAGAAAACATTGCTTTCATTCCATCTCTCTCCCATTTTTGGCTGCAGTGCCTAATGTGTAGTAAACTGAAGTATCGATATAATTGCAGTACAGTTCTAATTGGGTTAAGTGTATTTAATACCAATTCAGTTGATCAGAAATTGAATCTAATTTCTGAATTACTTAATGTCATAATCATAATCTTTTAAAGTATGGTATATTTAATGAATCAGATTCTTTCATAGAAATCTTAAAATCACAATGACCTGTATAAAAATGAATAATGAATGTATTAGAAACATTACACTCAGTTGAACTGCATAGCTGAAATCTTTAGGAGGACACGTTTAAAAAAAATAAATCTTTGCTTCTGAGTATCTGCACTTTCACCTGGGGGCTCTGGGAATGCATTACACTTTAATGAGGTTTCCTGTGCTGTTAAATACTGTATGCAGCTATACTCACAAATACCCTTCCATCTACCAAAATCCAGTGGAAAAATATTTTATAAGGCTTGATGAGGATGTGGATAAAGCAATATCATGCAGAAGGTATTTGTCTAATTTATGGAGACAGTGTCATTCAATTTCTAGTGTAAAGAGAAATCTTTTAAGCAAAGACAATTATCTTCTTAAATTGCCAGTAAGACCTTATTTCCAGAAGTAAATGTCCAGTGAATGAGCTTTCTGTGCATCTGAATTGCATTTATGAGCCTAGATTATTTCAGTGTAGGAAAAGCAATAGAAAGTTTGTCTATAGTACTTCCAGAGTGTCTTGTTTTAGGTTTACATAGAAGGTTTTAACACAATCCTCCTGGGTTACTAAAAGAAAATATTGATATACTGTCACTTACACTATCAAAGCATGTTTTGAACTTAGACTTTTAGAATCTGTCCTTCACTGGGCCATTTTAGCTGCATGTCTACTTGGACTGCAACATGAAGTGCAGGTGTGCTTGGAGTTAAAGCTCAGAGTACCTAGTTCAGGTGTGTCAATAAACCAAGGATTAAAAGATGACTAAAATCATGGCTTATATGACTGAAAAGTTTCTTATTAGAATATGGTCATTCACTATCCTGAAAAGTGACTGCATTTAGATTCCTTCACCTTGTGCCTTTCAAGTCTTAGAAATGTTTTAAGCATTTAATGCCTTCTGGCAGAGTTCTGGCTTGATGCTATTTTTAAGGAATGAGAACTGGGGAATTCAGAAAATCTTTCTTTAAAAATATTTTCTGTTGGAAATGTATTATTCTAAGTTTCAGCCTCAAACTGGAGATGATCCTATTCGATCATCCAAGGCCTTTTTCCTGTCTCTGGGACAGAATCTTTTTCTATCCTTTTGTTACCAAGTAAGTTTTTCATAACAAGGATAGCACACCCTGAAACTGTTTCAAAATGAAGTGCATAGTGAACATAAAATTTTGAAAATGAATCGATTTTACAGCTTGGAATCCCTCTAAAATCAAAAACCTTAGCAGATATTGGAGTGGTCACAACCTGTTATTAGCAAGTAATTTCCCCGCACCAGAGGATGGAGACAAGCTGCCTTGTAATGACTAAGTGGGACTGCCTCAGCCCAGTGTAACTGATGGTCGTTTTTTGAGATTACCTGAGATTTGCCCCTGGCTGCACATGGCTGAGGATGCTTCAGAATAACAGAGTGGTGAGATGTGCCGAGATGGCCTCTCTTTTAACAACATCTGAGCTGTCTTTAGAGATAACTGCGTTTGTGTTAATGTTACCCTAATTTTTTTCTCATTTCCCCTGCTGTCTTTCTTTAATATAGAGTTTAGAACGCTGCAGCTCTGCTGAGTCCATGTTCTGGGTCAGATATTGTAAGTGGAAGATCCATAGCTGTAATTAGAGAGGCACTTTTGCACAGAAACTTACACACCACAGTAGAAAATTTGGTTAAACAGGAAAGGAGCTCTATGTACTTATAAGAGCTCATATGTGCTATTAGGTAGAAACCTATTTATTCCTGGCACATATTTACTCTATATTTTGCTCTTTGGGCAAAGAATTTACACAGAGGAGTCTGGAGGCTAAACAGCAAGCAAATGTTCCTGTCATTCCCATGTTTATCATGTGCTGCAGAGGAGAACGGGTTTTCCAGTGCTCTGTGTTTGCCCTGCTTTACTGTGAGTCTGAAAAGCATCCCGGATATTGCAATGCAAATGGTGCGCCCAGGAACATCAAGGGAGAAAAACGTGTATGAAGAATGGAGAGTTAAATTAAATGAAAGTCAAGTAACAGTCTATTAAGATTTGAATCTCTAGCTGATTGTTAATGCCTCGACCATCAGTCAACTGATCAAACTTTGTAAGGTCTTTTGCATAGACCGGCACTCGCCCTCCTGCTCCCAGCCTGACTCCAGGGCACCTGAAAGTAGAGCAGCTGGTTAACCACTGTCCTTTCTGGGGTAGACTTACTCTTGACACACTGAATGAATGAAGATCATGGTTTAACTGAAAACAATTCAAAATACATGTCTTCAAATATCCCTGACATTACACTTTATATGTAGTTTAGAACAGTAACTGTCAGCAACAAGTGAAAGGGTATTTGGTAAGAGAGATCTTCAATCTGAGAAATGTACAAACTTGTAGCTGTAAGAATTGTTAGACCTCAATAGAGGTTATTTATACAGCCACTCCCAGGGAGTAGCTTCCAATAACCATGTTACTAAATTTAAAAAGATATGCCAATTGCAGCACTCCTTGCAAGTTATTACCATTGTATTACCCAAATAGATTTTATTTGTTGATACTCAGTAACAGATGATATCTCTTTAGATAAACTTCTAATATTCAACCAGTGTACAGTTGAGCCAGTACATGTTATGTATGCTAGCTCAAATATGAAGGAGCAGTCTCTGAAGACCAGCACAATGCTGGGGCTTTAATTGCATGTGTTTTTCAGTAGCAATTTAATCAAAATATCAGTATTGTTCACCAATAATCAACCCACCATATTAGTCTTCTACAACAAAATATTTAAACTACTGGTATCTCTTTTTGAAACCATCTTGGAATACAGATGGGCTCTGTGTGTGTGTATGCATACACACTTGTTTGCCCGTATGCATACTGTGGGTAGTTTTCTGTGAGCACCAAAGATAGATTATTACTAGAGCATGCTGGGTGTTAGTGGGGAGTTAGCTTAGTGAATGTGGTGGTAAAGCTTCCAAGAATGCCAAGTGCAAACAGCTTTACAGAGGTTTTTGCAGACTGAATGGGAGATTGTAAGACTTGTCGATGGCAACTTTCTGAAATTCAGTATTGATTTAATTCACTTCCATTGGCTTCATTTGGGAAGTTAGTTGAGCTAATACAATGTTAAGAAAATAATAGCCCAGTAAGAACTTTCTTCTCTAAAAATGATAAAAGCATGTTCTAGTTACATTTGATTGCAACCAGATAATTTTTAATTTTATGCTATGTTTGTGGTTGGGGCAATAAACAAGAATTCCTACCCTTATTTAAGCTACTATTTTCATGTTTTCTGACTATGAACTTCAAAGAAAACATCTCAGCAGCAAGGAGCTGTTCCTCCAAATGAGGAGCCCCAGAAGTACTAAAGGAACAGGGAAAGGAGAGAGATTGTAAGACTTGTCGATGGTTTAGTCTTTCCCGAGTATGTATCTTTTAAGAGACTATTTTATTCATCACAAAGGACAGTATGAGTCAGTCAGTGACTGCTTCTTGTTTAAAGTTCAAACACATTAATTAGAAGTTTGTATAAAAGCTTATCGAGAAAGATAGGCTTACTAATGGAATATAAAATAAGTGAGAGTTATCTCCAGACAGTGTTTTGCTGCCTTGGTGAATGGCAAATGTAAAATAAGTACATCATTTAAACAACTGTGCAGTTTGAGTAGGCATTTCATGTGACATTACAAAATGCTCAGAGGAAGTAAGGCAATGGATCTAATCAGGTCTCCCTCCAGTGCAATAGTTGATATAGAATTTGGTGGAAATGCACTATAAATCAATATTAAATAATCCTGTTGAGGTACACTGAATAATTAGACCCAAGAATTTTCAGATGCTGGAAGGAAAGAAAAGCAGTGTTACCTTTTTTGCAGGAACAATGAATACCCACAAATGGTTTTTACTGACAAATATAGCTAAGGACACCTTCAACAAACATAGCTGATCATTTAAGACAGATTTTTGAGTTACAGAATGGCATTATTTCAGGAAAAAATTTGCTCCTGCAACTTAAGAAACAAATTGAAGCAAAGACTGCAAGAATAAAAGCAAGTAAGTGCTACAAATTTGCATTTTTAAAAGGAACCTTCATTTCATAGTACTATGAATAAAGCAGGAGCCTGCGTCAAGGGTGGAAAGCCACTCAATTAATGAATTAAAAAGATCATTATCTAGAATCATAAGAAAAGACAACGGAGAATTGCTGTTTAAGAATCTTCTATGGTTTTGAAAACCTGTGTTGTTTTATAAGTTTCATTACACTAGGATAGGAAAGTCTGAAAACTCTTCACATAAATAAATCTCAGTGTCTTTAAGCAGACTGAAACTAAACTGAAATTGCAAAGTGAGGGTTGTTTGAAAAGGTGCAGTGACTTTGTTTGATAGAATAAAAAAGAAAAATCCAATGAGCTTATAGATATGTATATACTTATGCTTAAATAAAGCAATAAAACATTAATATTGAGCTATTGAAAAAGTGAAAGCTAAGCTGTCAGAAGCAAAAAAGATATTCTTGGTATTAAATAAAGGATATGCATTCTGGCAAATGAAGTCAGATGAGTCATCCTAGATTTGGACATATAAATTTAAACAAATGACATTTAGTGTTAGTTTTACTCCTAGGATACTTCAAAGTGATTTTGCTGATCCTTGGTGGATTATGAAGTGCAGAATTAGTAATGAAAGTATGAGCTGGTCTAGGGCTCAAATTATGACACTTGTGGGCAAGCTTTTGCAAAGAGAAACCTATAAAAATGAATTTAAGAATGAAAACTTAGCCTAACCTGACAAGTTCAGGAAATACAGTTTAAATACTTGTTCCATATATATCAGGATCCTCGCCACAATTCTTGTTTTGCAGCAGAGTGATTCCATGGGATTAGGATAACTTCGTCACACACTGTTCTGCGTTTGAGATCAATAGTGTCTGCAGAGAAGTGCTGGAAGAAGAACTTCTACTGGGAGGACACTTTGTCTTTTTAGTTGTTTCATTAGACAATGTTAGACCTATTCCATCTGTTCCTTTCATAACATTAAGCTATGTTATTGATGGTGTTCATCATGAAGACCACATGTGATCCTTCATGCAGCATCACCAATGTTTTGATTATAGCAAGGTTTCTATGTAATGGACGTGCAACCACTGATTGTATTCATGTATGTGTTTTGTATGAGCACATTTTCCACCTGCACACATAAGCTGCTTCCAAGTGTTTGGAAATAGATGTGTAATGTTGAACCTGCAAAGACAGCAATTTGATACGGCATGTAAATTTGGAAAAGACTTTCAAAAAATGCACACCCATAATATGACAGTCTTCCTTAACAGGCTGATAGCACTTGAAAATCACTGTGATACAAAAAATTAGTCTTGAGCCTACTTTGAGACCATGACAGTTTCCAGTTGAAATTAAGAGCTTTTCTAAGCTGCCTTCAGTTTTTTCAGAAATTAATTTATTTAGGGGAATACATGCCTTCCTCCCCCCCCAAAAAAAAAACCAAAAAACCAAACCACTATTCATATAACTTTTAAAGCTATCTTCATTGCTTCAGTTAAAAACAAATGCATGCTTTCTGTCATGCTCTCCCCACTACCTGTTGGATCTGATTGCCATGGCAGGGATCATGTAAAAGGAATGAAACTTAGTCAAATCTAACAAGAATGATCCATTCCTAAACCAGGCAATTTTTAGCAATATCTCAGAGCACTAGCACCTTCCAGAGTGTAGATAAAACATTCACTGATTACATGTAAATCTAATAATACTATGTTAATGAGTAAGATGGAAAGAAAAGAAATGGATCTGTCCTGTGGCAGACCTCTGATACTGAGGTTTAATACGTGCAGCAGAAACCAAACCACACACAGGAATGTGTTTGGGGCACTAGAGAAATCACTGATGTTTACTTCTAAAACCCAGAACATCTGGATACATTGAAAGAAGCACTTAAGTGAGCACCAGAACTAGAGAAGCCTGAGATTTAGTGGATTTGTGTTTTGTAGTTGAGTGACTTATCTGAATTTATGCTAGGTTTAAGCTCAGTTCTGAAACAACTGACATCTGAAAAATATGTTTTACTTTGTTTTACTATGGAGTTTATACCTTATTACACACTGGGGAATCTATTCCTCAGTTTCTCCTGGTGTAGATCCTCTGTTAACTAATGAAGCACAAAAATTGATCAAAGTTTTCCTTGCAGTTTGAGAAGTCATAGCACCTTCCCTCCCTTGTAGAATCTGAGTTTAAATACATGGTGAATATATGGCTTTCTTTGACTCAGTAAAGATAACTGTCTTCTCTTGGAGAAGACAGAATAAGTAGTTATGTAGAATAATATAGTACTGCCTGAAATTGGCCAGTTACAACAGCATGTTAATAATGTGATGGCAGAAGGATGAGAGGATATCTGACAAATGAGATAACGCCTTCACCGCTGGCCCTTCTGAAACTTCCTGTGCTGTGCAGATACCTAAGGATACACAAACCACATTGCTACTTGGGTGTCACCATTGAAATTAATGACATCTCAAGTGACCAGTCCCCTCCTCTAATCCCTCCGTACTCATCCTTCCCTTTGGCACGATGTCTGTTGAGAGCTGAGGCTGTTGGACAGTGCTCATTAGCAAGAGGTCTCATCTGCAGAATTTGGATCTGATTTCTTGTTCAGCTTAGCATTTTGGGCTGCTTGTATGCATGTTCCTGGTATCTTCTCTCTTCATCTTTCTGGAATGAGTCAAAAGAACACAAAACACTAGCCACTCTTTCTGAGGGAGGAAACCCCATTATCCTTTGATTTATCCCATCTTAAACAAAACAACACAGCACCAGGTTTTATATGCACATTTTTATTCTCCTCTCCCTCCTGCCCCCGTAGAAGTATATAATAAGATTTCTCAAGGATACACTATGTGAAGTCTACAGTCTGAAAAGTAAGTTAGAAATGGATTTGTATACATTGACCCATAATAGAAGTTATCGTAATGAGTCAAATGTATCTCTTATAGCCCTTGTAAACACGAATATCATTGGAAGAGATGGGAATGAATGATTGGAAACAGTAGTGTGTTAATTTCTGGGGTTTTATAGTTCGTAAGTATTACCCCACAATAACAGCATTTTTTTCTTCCTCTAGTTGCCTTGTATTTTGTGAGGCTAAGGAGGTCTAAATTGATGGACTAAATCTCAGCTGTCATTAGAGTTTCAGAAGGGATGTTTCACACAAAAGTATTGCATGCTTTCTGAATTTCTGCCTTTAATATAAAAAAGGGAGAAAGCTAACTACTTATGTTCCAGAAGATAGGCTGGAGTGGGACAAATGAGACTGATGTTCTTGCTGTCTCTACCCCTCTCCACCTTGGGAATGCTGTAAATGCCTGAGCAAATAATGTCTGCTGTACTGTTTTCCGTGTGTATTTAGAAATGCAGGATAACCCATGAGGCTTCTCACATCAGTGTGTTTCTTTATCCCCTTTTAGAAGTATTGTTTTTTTTATCTGGTGAGTCCATGAGAGTTTGACATTGGATGACTTTATAAAACATTCTACTAATTGGGTTTGTTAAAATAAATAAATCAAACACTAATTGGAACGTGCCCTGCCATTATTTTTGCTTACTGAATTAGATATAATGGCGTGAAGTTCTTTTTATCGTATTTGTGCACTTATTTAAACACCCCCCTGGCGCATGCTTCTGCAAATTCAATTATATATTCAAAGGAGGTACTCAATTTATGCAAGGCTGGTTTACATTTAATCTGGGGGCAAGTCTCAGTAACTGATGATAGGTCTGCTCAAGATTAATTAGCATCACTCAGATGAGCAGTGGCATTGTTACAAGCCTGCAGTGTAGAACAAGGGATATTTTATCCATCCTATGTGAGCCGTTATTTGCTTCAATATGACCCTTTTCAGGAAGGGAAAGGCTTTTTTTCTTGCTTGGGTTTCATTTTGTAAAAAGGGGTCAACACCATATGCGTTATCTGACAACATCAAAGTCATCTCCATTTCCTTTTCTTTTGCCCCACTTAGCAACTGCATTTGTCAGTATTTAATTTTTAGCCATCCAGTGGCAAGACTCCAAGACCCCAGTTCACTTCCTAAAATCCTCATTCTAGTTAACAATTTATGAAGACTTAGAACCCCATTTTAGTTAACATTCAATGTTTTCATTTGCCTGAAACACCTTTGTGCAGCTAAAATTACAACACACGGAAAGACCCAGTATCAAAATTCACCAAGTGGCATCTTTTTCTTTCAGTTTGTGGACTGTTTTTTTCCTGCATGAAGAGCCCTGTCCTGCTGCCAAGCAGTTCTGTTTTGGTGACAGATGATTTTGCATTAGGACAGGCCTAAACTTTTTTTTCCCCTCTCTTCTTTATGTTCCAGTGTATTTGGGTGCAGCTTGTATTTAGGCATCCGCACAGGCGGTGTCTTAGGAAATCCTGGATATTGAGCTGATGCTCACATCGGTGAAACGAACACATTTGTGAGCTTTAGCCTGTTGGCACATTTTGGAGTTACAACCCCTACTTAAGTGGACACTTTATTAGTAAATTTTTAGTCTAAACTGAAGTTCATTAGTGGGATTGACTAATGAAGCATCTGGCAGCTTGGTGTTTGTGCAGCAAAGGGGGATCACCTGGGCCCACTCAGTGAGCACGAGGAGCACCTGTGCCAGTGGACACCAAATGCACCTTTGTCCTCGCTGGCTTGCTCAGGAGCTTCTTGTCCTGAGCACACGCTTGAACACAAGAGCACTTTTGTCTCCTGGATCACCAATATTCCACAGAACAGGTATTATGCCATGCTTTTCCCCCAACTCTGCCTGCTTGTCCCTGTTTACTCTCCCTCAGCAGGGCCTAGAGCAGGGTGTGCTCTGCTCAGCAGGGTCCCCTGAGGACCCTGAACTGTGGTGAGGCCCTGGGGTGCCCTGCTCTGGCACGCTGGCCCCGGCGGGGCGATGGAGCCCACTGGGTTTGCGAAGGGGGTGGCTGAGGTGGATCCCGGTGTGGTAACGGCGCTGCAGAGAGTCCCTCGGCCCGCCTGGCTCCTCTCCCAGGGACGGGCAGGGGGAACACAGCCCGGGTCGGCCGCCCGGCCGGGTTTGCGGTTGGGAGCGGGTGTTGGTGCCCCGTGTGCCGGTTCTGTGCGGTGGGGAGCGGGTGTTGGTGCCCCGTGTGCCGGTTCTGTGCGGTTGGGAGCGGGTGTTGGTGCCCCGTGTGCCGGTTCTGTGCGGTTGGGAGCGGGTGTTGGTGCCCCGGGTCCCGGGTCTGTGCGGTTGGGAGCGGGTGTTGGTGCCCCGTGTGCCGGTTCTGTGCGGTTGGGAGCGGGTGTTGGTGCCCCGTGTCCCGGTTCTGTGCGGTTGGGAGCGGGTGTTGGTGCCCCGTGTCCCGGTTCTGTGCGGTTGGGAGCGGGTGTTGGCGCTCCGTGTGCCGGCAGCAGGGGGGGCTGGAGCGGCGGCCGCTGTAAGGAGAGGCCGGGGCCTGGCAGGGCCGGACGTGGCCGCGGGGCCCTCAGCGAGGCTGGGGAAGCCCCTGGGTAACGCGTGTGAGGGAGGGCAGGAGGGGGGCGCGGAGCAGAGCTGCGAGGAGCCATCCTGCAGAGGCCGAGCTCTCCGAGGGAGGGAGGGCAGAGCCCGTGGGGCTGGAGGTGGAAGTTTCACAGGCGCCTCTCTGCGGCTCTGCCCGTGCCTGAGGCTGGGACGTGCCCGCCGTGTGCTGCCGGGGGGCGGCAGACACGGACCCCACCGCTGGGACCATCGGAGTGACCCCGCATCTCCTGTTCTGGAGGCTGTGAGCCTTTTCTTCCACGCTCTGGAGTTCCTGTCCCGTCCCGCAGTACAACACACGCTGTGATGGTGCGGGGAGGAGCTGCTGACCCCGTTAATGCAGCTCTGGTCCCACCTGAGCCTTGACTTCCCTTTCAATTCTGTTCCCTCCTGGCTCGCTAGAGCAGGAGGCAGATGGAGACTTTTTCCTCCTCTTGGTACCCTGAGGTCCTGCTTGTCTGAGCCCTTCATTCTGACTCCATTTTTTTTTTTCCTCCTTATCCTCATTTCCTACAAATTCACCTCTCCAAATTCCAATTCTGTTGCTTCCAGTAAATTAATCCTTCTGGTTTATTGCCCTGTCACTCTGCGTTTGGAGGTTTCTCCACTAACCTTTTCTTTCTTTAAAATGTAGATGTCTTGCTGCTACTTTTAAGGCTCTCCGCAGTTTTTCCTTTCCTTATTCAATTGCACTACAAGGTCAGCTTTGACTTTCAGACAAGGCACTTTAAAGCTTCCTCAGGTGTTGTCTCTTATCCCTGAAAACCCCCAATTAATTTCCCAAAGTTCTCACCCTTTTCAGCTCTTCTTCTAACTTTATGTACATGTGTAAAATAAACTGTTTATCTGGTTTACCAAGATATCAACAATTACATTCCCTGTTAAATGAGGACTGCTACTGCATATTTTGTTACTATGGCTTATTTTGCTTCTGGGACTTTGTAGCAGCACCTGGGCAATTTTCTCTGTGTAGACGAGGCCTTGTACAATTGCCTGGCTTGATCAGAGAATTTGTTGACAATCCCTTCAAAGTAATAGCTCAGAGACAGCACTGTTGCTGTGCACTGCAGCGCGCTGAACAGAGGTGGTGTGGAAATGGTGTGTGTCTGAAGTTGTGCTATTAAAGTGAATCTATCAAAATTAGAATGCCCCACTTGGAGACTGAGAGCAGAGCATTTGATATTGTGTCTCATACCTGCTCGCTGTGAAAAAAGGTGACTCTCAGTGACTCCCAGAACGCCTTTGTTTTCCCTTAGACCTTTTAATGATCGTGTTCGATATTTTAAATTTGAACTTTTTCATCTAAATTAAATTTAAGAAATTAGGAAAACTGTTTAAGTGTAACCATGCTCATTTTGACAGCTGGGAAAGCTTCATGAGTGCAGTATATTTAAAGCAAGACTTATTAAAATATTGTAAATTAACAGCTTCATAAATACTTGTAGAGACTACTGAGACAGGCAAGCGTGCAAGGGTTATGAAATCTGCTATAGTCAGATATATTTCTAATGAAAATATATAATGCATCTAGTTTATTTTTTTTCGGACAGGCTTGTCTTTATGCTTTTCTTTAGCAACAGTGTATTTCGGGGTGTTAGTTACTACAAGGATTTGGTTGGGTAGAGTATATACTTACACGGAAATAATACATGAAGTTTTGTAGAATGACTTAGAAAACCAGTTGAAGTTGGAATGTGCATAAAGTCCCTTAACAGAATAAGGGTTAAATAAATATTAATGACATGGTATGTATTTGTGTTAGTTCCTATGAAACTCCTTGTAAATAACAGAGTCAAGTTTGGGCTTTCTTGGGAGCTAGAGAATAGAAAATAGAGGTGAAAACTGAAGGTGGCCTCAATGTCCCCAGTATTGGATAATTCTTTTTGCAAAGGAACCACAGGTCACTCATGTACCAGCTATTGTGTGTGTGTGTAGGCAATGCAGCCTGTGGGAAGGAGTAGAGAGTCAGGAACATTGCTGAGCATATAACTCTCTGATTAGTGTCAAGAGCAATTGGCAGTTTGGCTGGCAGAGCAAGTCAGTGTTGCCTTGAGCACTGTTCAGTCCTTGCAGCTCTGAAGCGTTAGATATGTCCAGTTGACTTTGGAGGACTAGTGACTGCAGAGAAAAATTATCCCTGCTTCCCCAGGAGAGAAAGCCAAAGCAGTACGGAGATACTGTTGGTGTGATTAGGGTGTCCAAGCTGAAGGACCCAGGCTGCCTGATCTAATGGATCCACTATGGAAATATGTTTGGCAGGCTGAGTTGGGGGAACATGAAAAGGAACGTGCCTGAGGTAATGTAGAGGGCACCAGCATAGGAATATCCTACCAGGGATTAAGCTAGCTTGATTTTCTGTGTGACACAAGTTTCTGAAATCTGTGTTGGCATTGTTGTGGTTCGACCCCAGCTGGCAGCTCAGCCCCACACAGGCTCTCCGTGGGGTTGGGGAGATAACCAGAGGGTTCCCTCCCAATTCCTCATGCACCCCCAGCCTGCTCTCTGGTGGGGTGAGAAGCAGAAAAGGCCTTGACTCTGTAAACACTGCTCAGCAACATTGAGAAGGTCCCTGTATTAACAATGCTATTTGCAGCAGGAATCCAAAACACAGTACCAGCTAGGGTGGAGAAAATTAACTCAGTCCCAGCCAAAACCATCAGACATGAGGTACATGGTTCTGGACTCCCCAGAACAGGAATGAAGCAACTTTGTCTTCAAGTATGGGTGCTCCAGTGGCTTTCTTCATTTGCTGCTTTTTGGGTTTGGCTTCTGCTCCTGTGGGTATCCTGTAACACAGTTGTTTTGCTCCAGTAAAGGATCCCAGCTTCCATCTGTCTCTAGAGCCTGTGCCTGCTCCTCCTTACCCATGCCAATGGAGTGATAGGATTGTCAATGGTCCCCAGCTACTTGTATTCTACCTCTTCTACACACTTATAAAGGAAACAGGTTAGACACAAGTATCTACAAGTGTCACATCTTGATTCAGCAGCAGCTCCTTTACCTGCCTGGTGGGTTTTTTGTGCTTCGTCACTGACCCCTTTGTACCAGCTAGGGTGAAGAAAATTAACTCTGTCCCAGCCAAAACCAGCACAGGCATACAAAACTTCATTCCACTGCTCATGGGTTTCCCTCCATTCATGAGTGTTCAGACAGCTGCCAGGTTATTTATGACAGTTAACTACTTCCAAGTGTTTCAGGAATTGCAATAGTAAACATCATTTAGTCAACAGTCTGGAAGGTGTGAACGCTAGTTGCCATTCACTTCTTGTAATTCTCTTGTTCTCAAGAAAAGGGTTGCACTCCAAAGTATTGTTTTGAATAACCTTGAGGAACAGTCATGTGCTACACAGCTTCATGGCGCTATGTAAGAGATGGTTAAAAGGAAGGTGTAGGTGTTACTCAACCTTGTGTAATTCAAGGCTTAAAAGGAAAAAGAAGTGGGGATTCATTGTAGGAACAGTGATGCTGTGCTGCTTTACCTTTGCGTTCCTTCTTCCTCTTTTTTCTTCTTTAATATCTGGCTTGGATATTTATATAATTAAGTATCAATTACTGGGACCCAAACTCAAATATTCCTGCATGTGTGCATCATGTACAAATGTCCTTGAAATCGTGAAGGCTATAGCTTGAAATAAAGGGAACTGATCTAAGAAACAGTAGCATGGAGGGAAGGAAACAAAAGCTTCTGATAGATACAAAGTGTGGAAAGTACAAAAATATTTTCTGGATGTCTTCTCTACTGCCTTAAATATAACATACAGGAAATAAATTTTATTTTTCTTTTTTCTCTGTAAATGTGGATGCAAAATATTTATGTAAATGACCTACCATAAAGAGATATAAATAATTAACACAGGAATGTATTCATTTTCCTTGTTTTTAGGTGGTTGCTCATTTGATGAGCACTACAGTAACTGTGGTTATAGCGTGGCCTTGGGAACCAATGGATTTACCTGGGAGCAGATCAATACCTGGGAAAAGCCAACAATGGATCCTGCTGTCCCAACTGGTAAGTAAGAAGCCTCAGCAATAGGGAGGAGGCGTTATTGTTTGAGAAAATCAGTTGTTAGTCTTGTATGGGTGTGCACTGGGTCTGGGTACCCTCAAGAATGGGGTAGGATTTTATGTGTGTGTATATGGCAATAAGTTCTCTAGCCTCAATAAAAGTGATGTGGAATACTTTGTTCATATTGAAAAAGAACTTATTTTAAGAAAGCACACTGAAATTTCCTAAAGATCATTGTTTGTGTTCCTTGCCACCTAAAATAGTGGTGCAAACCCCTCTAAAGCAGTGGGCACAATGGCAAACAGACCTGACCAGCCAGTTAAGACTTTGATTTCAGTCTAAGAAAGAACTATTTGTTCCAGTTAGTGCATTGCACTCTGAGAAGCACAAGCTACATGGCAGAACCGGAATATAATGTTGTTCAAGAGGTATTCTTATGCCTGTAATTACTGGGGTAAGAGACTTGTAATTGCTAGCTGCCTGTTAAGGATACCATGTGGAGCTGATGCAACAATAGCTCCCTGCCATGGCCATTGATAGACAGCCCAGGCTTTGTCCCTCTGTTCTTATTGTCAATAGAAAACAAGGGCACGAGATACCAGCCCAGCTGTGGTTTCTTTATCACCAAAGGTTGGTTAAGTTGTTTGTTTTGTTTAGTTTTTTTTTAATTACAGCTTAGACTGGAAGTTGTTAGGAACAGGATCTTTCCAAACGTGTAACACCTAGTACCACTTGATTTGGCTGTGGCTTTCCCAGAGAAGTTAATGGTAAAAGTTGCAGTTTTCTGGTCTCGTCTGTAAGAATGTATTTCATCATTCTGAATAACGCTGGTTTTCTAATGATGGCAATTCTGTCTCTATGGTTCTTTTGGTTCTACCCTGTTGTGTCCTACTCACTGTCCCTGGTAAAGCCCTAACTAGAGACATGTCAGGNGGACCAGGCTGCCCAGAGAGGTTGTGGAGTCTCCTTGGCTGGAGACATTCAAAACCCACCTAGATGCGTTCCTGTGTGATGTACTCTAGGTGACCCTGCTCTGGCAGGGGGGGTGGACTAGATGATCCTTCGAGGTCCCTTCCAACCCTAGGATTCTGTGATTCTGTGATTCTGAATAACGCTGGTTTTCTAATGATGGCAATTCTGTCTCTATGGTTCTTTTGGTTCTACCCTGTTGTGTCCTACTCCCTGTCCCTGGTAAAGCCCTAACTAGAGACATGTCAGGTCTTTGAATTAACTGATCTCAGAGTGATCTGAAAGAAGAGGAACAAACACAGTTTTAATACAATTTGGAAAGCAAGGAACAAATGAGAGGGCATGCATGGCTTGGGCTGGATGAGTTCAGTACTTTGTCAATTCTAAATGTTAAGGTAAACTTATCTTCCTTGCCTGCATATGAATGTGTATTGTCATCTGAAGTATGCTGGAACCATGGAGAAATCAATACACAAATAACAATCTGAAATGGCATGGTAAAAAACCAAACAAACAAACAAAACCAACAAGCCTAACCAAACAAAAAAACCCTAAAAAATAAAACCAACTCCAGAACAGTGCAATGTGATTTTTAACAAGGTTTTCAGAATTATTTCTTCTAAAACTGAGCAAATAGAGGTGCATGTTTTCCCCCTTAGTACATCATTCCATGTAATCCAGTAGCACTAATAAACATGGTAGAGCAGCTGCAAATTTAATAAAGGTTAAACATCAAATAAGAAATGCAGATCACTTTATTGTAGAAATATGCACAGGTAAAGCAGCCATGAACTTGGAAGGTGCTGATAAAGAAATATTATCTAAAGAGATTTTAAAGAGCATGAAGAGAAATGCCTCAGTTCCTCATGTTACTAATTGATGTCTGAGGACTGTTCACACAAAAAAAGGGCAAAATCAGTAGGTAGAAAAAGATCGACCCCAGCAAATGTGTACAGAAGGCTCCAGTAACAAAAACATGTTTTCAAGAGCTGCCCAAATCACACTAACCTTGAAGTAAATTACAGTGGTCAATTAGACTGCCCCGAGCCAGTAGAGACTTCACAACTGTCATTGAGAGTCTGTATTGCTGGATAGAATCGTGATGTGTGTTGTTTGTATTGGTTACTCATTGAAAATCTGTTTTGTGAGAATAAAAGATGTTTACTTAAAATTCATCTAGTGGCAAGGCCAGGTGAATAAGTGATGAGTGGCACGTTCCACTCCTACAAGCAGTGACATCTTTATCACCAGAGTATTGGAACATTTGATGATTGACTTCCCATTCCACTTGATTTCTCCACAGCAGCTGAAAGCAGCAGGATGTAAATCCACTGAGCTGCAGGGTGTAAGAGGTGGTAACAGAGGTGTTCATGGAATAAGCATCTTCTGGTGGCCAGCCATAGCCAGGAAAGGTTCTTGGCAGGAGGAGTTGTGACAGGAGTGCCAGCGGGCATAGAGTTCTCAGAACACAAGTGGTGATGCAGATGTTCTTCATGCGGATGCTATTTTAGACACTACCTTATTTTTGTACCTGGAAATAGATTAAAATACTATATTGTGGAAATGGTAAGAACAAAAAGTTGGGCAGGCAGTAGGGTCAGTCTGAGGATACTAAGTCTACAGTGCAGCCAGCTGGGAGATGTTGGCAAAAAGTACAGCCTGGTCAGCCAGTCTGTGTTAATATTGCTGTCAGAGCTGTTTTCTTCTGTGAAATGTATCAGCTTTCATAAATATCAGCAGGTCCCTTTGAATTCAACCAAACCACAGAATTCTGTCCTTCTGAATACTAATGAAAGTATCCAGCACTTTTTAAGGTACTTTTCCTCAATATACCTGAGGGTGCTCTTCCAAGGAGGTCAGTACCATGAATGGGAGGCTGAGTCTATAGTGCTGTGTAATTCTCTGCTGACACACTGCTGCAAAGGTCTCTGCCCAGGTGACCTTCTAATCTTTTTTTTTAATTAAAATGACAAAAAAAAGGGGGCGGGGCAATTAAACTGCTCTATTAGCAATGCAGAAGTTTGTAGGCAATTTTACTCTATTGCTAGCAAATAAACTGTTTTCTGTGAATTCTGTGATTAATTCCTTAGGGCTGGAAACGGTGTTAATTGGGGGATTAAGAACCAGATGTTTGCTGTTTTGAATAAATGTTTAAAAACGTGAAAGAAATTAATTGTAGGTATCCAATCCTCAGACTTTGGTGGGACTCTTATTCCACCACCTTGCATAATAGCAGGAGCAATTATAACAAAATATTCTGTAACAGATGGGTGTTTACTTAAGCTTGAATACCCTCAGCAATGAGTATTCTACAGCCTTTAGGCTGCTTGTTCCACTCTTTGAGTTATAAAGGTCTTTAGTCCTTCACTCTCCTGTTTATGCTGGCTTCTCATTAGTTTTTATCTCATCTTTAAATAGGGAGAATAATCAGTTTTTGCTGTCTTTTATAACCTCTTTTATATAGTTGCATGCAGTTGAGTCTTTGTTTCGCAGGACTAAACATGACTCTGTCCCTTTTAACCTTTCTTAATTCAATGTCTAATTTCTTTCCCTTTACCCTGTGCCTTCAATCATTGCTTTCTTTTTTGGGTATTTGCCTAAAGCTGTGTTACCAAGCAGAGATTCAATACTCTGCATGACAGTGCTGGCAGGGCACAAGACTTCTGTTATAGAGGTTCAAACTATAGCAAGTAGATTTTTCCTGCTCCTCTTTCTTTCTGTTTTGAAGTTTTCATTCCCCTTTTTCTGTAAGTACTCAGTCCTTATGTGCTGGTGTTAGACGATGTGAGATACACATAACCCTTTAGATCGTGTTGGCTCACAAAAGTTATTTCCTTGGTGGTAAAGCAAGCAGGACCTGAAATTTCTGTATTTTTGAGCCAGATACTTGATTAGTACAACAAAGAAATGTGTTGTGTTCAAACTAGCCAGGCAAAAGTACTGGCCTCATTTTTCATGTTCCAATGTTGTGGTATTCCAAGGACCTTGGACCTGCCTGCTCTTGCAGCCCTTGGAAGAATAATGTTAATAATGAAAGTATTTAACATTTGCATGTTCAAGGTATTTTACTATCATTTGCTAATTAACTCCAATGGAGACTTAACCAGGGCTGACTAGACTGAAGTAATTACCTTAATTGTATTAAATATAATTCTACTCTGAATACAAAACCACCGTGCCATGTGCCTTTCTACAGCAGCTTTCCTTGGTGTTAGATTTACTGTTAATCTAGTTTGCTTTTCTGGTTTCCCTGTTCCAAGTTAGCAGATAAGCAATCAGCACGCAGAGGCTGAGGATCTGGCCCCGACTGCCTGACTGCTCACTTCCCTTTGTGTATGTAAAGTGGCCCTATGTGCCAGAGCTACTTTACTTTCTGTATGTTTGTGTGTGTATATATACACAGATCATGTATCTATAGGTATGTTCCATAGCACTTCAGTTTCTTGCTGAATTTCTTTCTAAGTAGACATCCTGTTTGTCTAGGAAACAGAAGTTTAGATAGTATTAATTTAGAGATGAGTAAAATGTTTGGAACAAATTATAGTGTGTATATATATATAGTGTGTGTGTATATATGTATATATATATATATATATATATATAAAAAATAGAGTTACAGCACTTGTATGTTTCTTAGCCAAGTGAACATTGCCTCACTGTTCTGGCTTATTCTACAAAGAGTCTACAAATATTCTGTAAAGAGAAACAAGACCTGTTATTGACCAAAGGTGTTTTTGTGGTAGAAATTGATGCATTTTGATCTTTTGAAGACCCAGACTTGTGATGCCTTAACACGTGGTGTGGAAGATGCAAAATAGTGGTGAAAAATGTGGTTTATGGATTTTGTGTATGTTTTTCTGTAAAGCTTATCAAGTAGTAGACAACTAATTGTTGCACCAGTGGCTTAGAGGTACACAGTGTCTTTGTGCTTCCTGTTTACAGCTGAGCTAAAAGATTCAACTTGTTTCTGGTGCTTCAGAAGGCTGTGGCAGGTTAGCACCAAATGGCTGCTAACCACACCATTAGTGTTTACGGCAATTGCAACACTGACAGCTCTAAATCCCCCTCCAGAGATGTAGTCAGCTTCTGCTCTATAATTTTCCCTTGTGAACTTGGAGGAGGAGTCTGTGCTGAAATCTCTTAATGATGGATATTTTGAGATAATAGTTGGCAAGGTTAAGGCACAAACGGGTTCCGAGTGCTTTCTGATGTGAGTCTGCATTGCGTGGCCCAACGAAGTGAGCACAGCTCGAGAGCTGTTTGTGCAACTCATCACTGCCCTTCAAAGTGTTGCACCACCTCACCGAGAATTTGTAGCAGATTTTTTCTTTTGTAGCAGAGCTAAGGGATGGGGACTCTTCCCACATCTAATTGGGTGTGTTCTTTTGTTCCAGTAACTGGAGTGCTCTCTGAGCTTTTCACTGAAAGAACAGAAGGGTTATCATCATTAGTGTTGCTTCGTGAACTACTCATTTAGCAGGCAAACATCATAGACATGATGTATATATGAATACCAGATGGCTAAATTCTACTTGGACTCCACTGAACTGAGTGAAATTTTATGTTAGTCTAATAGGCCAAATGCTTTCCTATGTCACCTTTTTGCTGAGTGGCACCATGGAGTTACAGTGTGAATGAATAATTATGAAACACCTTTCCTGAGGAAGGTGATAACCATCCATCTATGCCTGCATTGAAGACAGGCAGGATCCTTCGGTTTCGTTCAGGAGATTACTGATGTGAAGTTAGTGTTAACCTCTACAAAGAACAGAGAACCTCTTTGCAAAAGTCAGACATTTGTCTTGTTCTCTTCAGGCTGGAATGAATGCCAACAGGACTTAGACTCAACATTTGTAAATCTGAAAGAAGATGCAATGAAATTAACATTTTCCTGTGTCTGTGTATTAATTCTAGCTTACAAGGAGATACATAAACAAACTTGTTAAAGGAATAAATTAAAATTCAACTGTGTGTATGATGAATCATGATCCAATTTTGTCAGAGAGGAGATTTGGCTCAGATCTTGCGGGGGAAATTACTAAGAATGAGTCAAATATGTTTTTCCCCACTCTTTTGCTTCCATAGAAGTAAATATATTAGTCTGGGGATAGGTAATGAACTCTCAAAGTAGATTCTCAGCTTTTAAGGTCTATCCAGGAAAGGATCTTTGGAAGCTTTCCCCAGTGCATTTTTATTTTGTTGTTTACTGTGCAGCTTTGGGTCTGTGTTTTGGGGTTCTTTTTTATGGTTGCAGTTGTAAACAGTTCTTCCTCATCCCTGTTTTACACAAACCTGAGGTTTGGGGGTTGATTGCTCAGTTTCCTGGGTTTATTTTAGTGGGTGTGCATGAGAATGCTTAGACTATCAGTAAAGTGTGCTGTACTACTTTGGCCGAATTATGAATATAGCTTTGGCAGGAATATAACCTTGCAAGCAACTGGAGGAAACTTTCTGCACTATGGCCTTTGCTTACTCTATCTTACTCTATCCAGTAAGGCTCCCAAAAGCCATTACTATAACTGACTCTGTGATGGCTGCTGAAATCCCAGCATAAGGGTTTAGCTGTCCCTCAGAGGAATATATTGTCAAAAAATATGGATGGCTATGTCATATCAGGTCTGGGGTGTCAGTAACTAAATCATACCTGCATTAGTGTGCAATTTTGCTGCTTCAGGCAGGGAAAGCCAGCAATGAAGACCACAAGCAATTGCTTCTTTTGCACAGAAATGATTTCAGAAAGGTAACAACTTAGAGCAATTAGTCTTAAGAGTGATTCTTACCATATATTTGCTTTCTATCTTGTGTTCCTGTGTTCTAACAGCAAGGAGAACCTTACTTTTGCAATTAGGCTTAATAGTTTTGAATGGAAGAGAAATATCGAGGGACCATTTGACCTAAGTACCTGTGAAATTGCAGACCTGAAAATTAAGAATATCACACTGAAAAGCTAAGTAGTTAGCTAGCTATTCCATGATGTCAGATGCAAGAGAAGAATTGATTTAATTAAGGACATTTACCCCTCTGGAGGCCTTCTGCTGAAGGGAAATTACATCTCAGTTTTTAATACTTTGTCATTCGTGTTGTAATTGTGAGATAGAATTTCTCCTTATGTGCTGAGAAGTGAGCAGACACAAACTTCCACTTTAGATGTAGATGGTACTTTGGTACTGCAATCAAGCTTAGCAAGGATGTGCAGCCTTTTCTTGGACATGCATGGCATAGAGAAATGCTATCAAAGGAATCTGAAAGAACAACTTCTAGGAAGGCCTTTTAATGACCCAGATGGGATTGCTGTCTGTAGGAAATAGATGTAGTTACTGCACCTTGATGTGTTAAATGGTACATTTGAACTGTTGTCAGCCTATTTCTGATCCTCTTCTATGAAAGCTGCCAGAACAGAGCTGTTTGTGAATGTCAGGACCTTCCTATTAGCACCATTAGTGAGATTGTGACATTTTTTAAGCACTGCCATAACATCATTCAGCATCAGCTAGGAGGAAGGACAAGAAAGCCTTGGTATACGAGTTTTTCCTCCATGGTTTCAGTATTGAAGCATATTAATTTTCCTCTGCACCTATTGGCTCCAGCAGGAACTGATGCCTTTCTGCATTTTTTGCAATGTATTATTTTGAGCTCTATTAGGACATGCTGTCCATTTGCCAAACGTGTCAAAAACGTGTTTTGTTTGAGAGCCAAGGTAGGGAATTTTATAGCTGCACCAATGGAAAAACATTTCTCAATAGAAACTTTAAAAGCTTCAGGAGTTGGGGGGTAGAAAGAAGAGAAGTTTCTTCCAAGTATATGAAATCTAGTTTAAATTCTGTTGAAATAAATATGGTTGTATTGAAATAGGGCTAGAATACAAAACAAGCTTTGACTAACATATTTTGTTTTAAATACTTATTTTTGTGGAAATTCTTTTTATAGTGAGGGTCAGATGACACTTTAATACCCCTTTGATCATATTAGAAAGTTTAGAGCAAAAAAAAGCATGCTTAAGGAAGACCAGGAGTAAATAAGATGCATAGGTAGAATGAGGGATGGTGAAGGTCTTTCTGGCAAAGATAGGATACTAAAAATGACAAATGTGAAGCCTAGTGGACATTAAGGAACAGAGGAAAAGCAGTGACTAAAGTAGGAATAAATGTATCAGAAGGAATAGGTAGATTCTGGTGATATTGAAGGAATTGGCAGGTTGAGGGAATACTGCAGGTCTAGTGAGACTTTACAGCATTTATCACAGAACCTCCTCTCCATTGGGTATTTTGTCTTTATTCTGGAAGGTTAGATTAGTAAGCTAGAGATGGAAAAGTCTAACAGGAAAGAAGTTCCAGGAGGAGAATGACCTGAGAAATCCTCATTGGGCATGTGGCCAAAGTCAAGACAGACCGGATTTGAAAAGAGGAAGGAGAAGGTTAGGAATGAACAGAAAAATGCTGATGGATAAGGATTTACAAAAGGAAATGCAGAGAAGATTGTAGGCAAAATCACCTTGATCTAAGAAAGCAATTGAGGCATTAAATCAAATTTCAAGGTAGAGGCTGAGCAAAATACAGGAAAGGAAAAAAAGAGTAGTTAAGTTTGTTGCTTAGTCCCTGATGTGCTTTAATAGCAGAGCCTCGCTAAGTCCGTATGAATTCTCAGCTTTTTGCAGTGCTTAACATAGCAGAATTCTCCTAAAGGCCCTTAAAGTCTGTGCAAACTGTGTACAGTTACTCTCAGAATCTGTATACTGCAGTGGATTGTCTGGCTAATGCACTAGTTTTTCTCCCCCCAGTTTGTCTTGTTTTTCCCAGTGAACTCTTTCTGCTTTCCCTGTTTTTTCTTTATTTTTTTTTTTCACTTCTATCACAAAACCGTCACACCACCTAAGAGACTCAGCATCTGAGTACAAAGCTGTTGTACAGTATCTAAGATTCCAGTGATCTGAATTATTTAATGCTGTTTCTTTACCCTAGGTCCAATTCAGTGGATAGTGAAAGAACTGGAAGTCTTTCAATCAGCTTCAATATAAACAGGGTGAGGATTCATAATGAGCAGTGCACACATTTTCAAATACTTCACTATTTAGTTAGAAGGATACAGATTATTTGGATGGAATGGTAATAACAACCTCTGTTCACTGGTTCCACTGAGAACTGTTGCTGTTGGGAATTTGTGGGTAAGAAGGCTTCTTTTTTTATGCTTAGGAAATATTAGCGTTTGCTATTCCCAGTGTTAGGTATTTAGTGCATGTAATTTGGCACGTGAAAATCCTGGCTTTAAATAAGTCTATTTTCTGAAAGTCATTTATACATGTACAAAAGGAAGTTGATAGCAACAATATTCAGATATTCTCATGGGGAAAAATAATGTATGCAACTCCTGCATAGGCAATCCAACCTCCTCCAGATCGTTCACCTCTTTTAAAAGGGAGTGGAAACTGTTGTGGTTGTATTCCTTTGAGATGAAAGTTGTAATACTACAAATTATCGCTTGTTTTCAGTATTGGCTTGAAAAATAAATGCAATTATGTTTATGAATGTTGAAAAATTAAGCAAAATAAAGCAATTGTATGTGTTTGAGGATCTTTTCAAATGGAAAGCTGTATTCACTGAATTCTCATTGGTTCTTTTTCTCACTGTCATATTTCATAATAGGAACTCTCAATTGAAGGAACAGCTGCAGTAAAAATGGCACCAGCCAAGTCACAGGGAATTCACAGGAAATTGAGACATTTCAGACTGTAACACAAGCCCTTTGGGCCCTCATTTACCTTGAGCAACGCTTGCCTTTTTGTTAGTATAATGTCTATAAATACAAAGAGGTGTCAAGCTGTTATTTGCAGTACTTACACTTGGTACTTTGGAGGTGGCCTCCCACGAACAGAACAAAGATGCTTCACTGTCACTACAGAGAGGGTTTATATTTCTAAGCGTGGAAACAGTTTTGGTTTTTTTTCTGGTCGTCTACTTTGAATTTATTTACAGTGAAAGCATAAGGGTAATATGAGGGAAATGTCAGTGTTGATCAGAAGGATATTCCAAGGAAAGCAGAATAGGGAACCTACAACACAGCTCAAGTGTCTAAAGAGCCTCCTTGTTTTATCTAATTCTTCTAAAACAGGACTGTACTGAACACTAAAGATCTGACCACATCTTTGGAAATACAATCTGTGGTATGGATGTTGGCTGAGTCAGGCCATAATCTCAATGGATGTTTTATCCAATGTAAGCAGTGTGTGGAAGACTGATGAAAGAACAAACTTGGAAGCAGTGAGTGGCCTGCCCTCTTCAAAACCATGAAAGAGCAGAGCTGTTCCTCTGATTAATTTTAAGATGCATTAGAACAAGCTTTTTATGTACTGAAAGTTTTTATGCTGTGCTTCCATTTTTTAATTTACTTTCATGCCACACGTCTTTAAAGCCGAAGTTAATAACTCTTTAAACAGTGGGATTAACATTGTCACGGAATAACTGTTAGTGACACCTCCTCACAAGTTGGTCTGCCCCATAAACTCAGGCTTATCTATTTGCCATTCAGATACCACATGAAAATGTAAACACTTCAAAAGTTCCATTTTATTCTATCCCACTTTTTTTCCCTTTTATGTATGAGACTTTTAGCATTTCTTTTCTCCCCCAGTGCCATTTTCATCATTTAATCTGTTCCAGTTACGGTAGTGAAAATTAAGCTGTGAAGAATCTTGAAAATAAAAACCAAATCATCATCTCCCTCACCCTCAGCCTAACTAGGATGTAGTCCAGGTATTTAAAAAAATAAAAAAATTAAAAAGGGGAAAAAAAAGAGCTATAAGCTACATTAACTTCTTGCTAAATGTGATGCATTGTAGGGTGACTGCGTGAAGATGTACCGTGGATATCACCGTGCGTTCTCATGGCCAGTTTTACTACTCCATCTGTCCATAGCAGATAAATGACTTTCCCTCCTTTCAGTTTTATAGGTTTAAGTTGTTTAGCAGCATAGTTATGAGAATATTCAAAGGAGGAATCATAACCAGAAAGAAGTGTTTTAGGTTAGTTCTCATTAGCTGTTCATCTAGAACAGATTGCATAGGATGGTCTTCTGGAGTGTGTCTAATTGCTGCAGCATGGTAATTTAATGGGAACACATTTTTATAAGCTTGTTTAAGTGCATCTGTGCCAACTGACCTCGCAGGTTGGTGTGCAGTGATTTAGCTCTAGAAACTAGAGTTTAAATATAGGATCTCATTTGTATGGCCCCCTTGGAACTCCATTCACTGTCATGTATTTGTTTGATTTTTATGTTGTCTGGCATCACTGTGATAGCTGAATGAGAAGCCTCCATCCCACTCACCATCCATAAATATTTGTTGTTCTTCAGTTTTCCCTACGTTTTTACTTTTTTTCCTTATGTTCTGAGTATTTCTTCTCATATAACATTCATGTTATTTATCTTACTTTGTCTAGGAACCAAATTTTCCTCTTTTACTCAAAAGTGTTTTTACATAGCAACAAACCAAGAACCTTTCAAAGCTCCACTGCTGCAGCTCTTGCCATGCTAGTTCTGAGTGTCTTTTCTCAAGACTTTACATCCATTTAATTTTCTCCTTTGTTCGCTTCTTCCTTGGCCTAATCCTTTAGGATTCTCTCGCTCACAGCCTCGAGTCCATGAGACACAGATCTGGAAAACAGGACATGCAGACTCTGTTGCCACTCAGCTGAATTGGTACAGAAAGCATTCCTCAGCCTTGTAGCCTTTAAGTGCAAAACAGGATTTGAAAAGCTAATTTGCTTGTTTTCATAGCACGATCTTAATTCTACACAGGAGAGAAGATGATCTAATCTAATTTAATTTTGCTGTTTGAGAAGAAGGGAGATCACTGGGCCAGCTGCTGCTCTGAGCAAACACGGAGAGTGCAGGCTACAAGATAAGCTTTGAACTTTATCAAGTCTCTTGGCAGTATATGCTAATGTGTCTGTTAGGAGATTTCTGAAACTTTTGCCTCTGATTGTATTAATTACTGTGCTGCTTTAAATGAGCTGTAACTCACTGTAAAATTAGTAAGAGCTGTTACACATAGGGCTTTCTCTGTCCCTGATGCTTTAGTGTTTGAGCAGGGTAGACTGTGAGGATGAGCACTTGGCCTGATTTGTGAAATCACAGTACTGCTGTTTATTTTGATTTCTTTTTAAAACTTTAAGCATAATCTCTTCTATTCATGCTGTGAATTTGTTAGAAGAGGAAACCTTTTTCTCCCCAAATATTTAAACTTCTAACAGTAGGCTAGTAAGGTAAGGAAGCACTTCGGAGCTTCAGTGGTCATACTGCATTTCTGTCTAGACAGCGGCAAACTCCCTCAAAACACAAATCTATAATTCAGGGCCTCAAGGCTCTTATATTAATATGTCTCCTGAAGTTTAGTTGTTGTGTTCTTAAACCTTCAGTTTCCAGGTGGAGTAGATTTGCCAGTATGTTAAGATCCAGTTTCATGTTTATCATTTATACAACACAACAGTCTGACACCTTTCTCTTGCAGGCAGTGTCTCAGACCCTCCAAACCTTCCATCAGGTGGAGTTTCCATCTCTGCTTCCAGCCTTGCTGTGTGTCCCCAGTGTGAGATCTGGCTTCCCACGAAAGCTGTAGAGATGTGCTACAAGGTGCATGGTGCTGGCAGACGTATTTTAGATGTGTGCAATAACTTTAAAATTAATATATATTTTGGACAAACTTGGAGCTTTGTTGTGAATGCTATCTTAGCTCTTGCTGATGAGCTCACCAGCCTAAGCTGATAAGGAATAAGCAGTCTGCTTTGTCTCTTTCCATATCTTGATCTTCTCTGCAGTAGTGGTCCAGGCTGCTTGACAGACATGCCAAAAAAAAAAACAAAACCAAAAAAAATCCCCCAAAACCACAAAAACCCCCCCAAAACTAACCAGAGGTTAAGTTACAGGAATTCTGTCCTATATTCTTGGATGTACCACAGAGGTCTGTGACCATTTCAAGAGAAGAGGTAGTATTACAGTGCTTGAGAGACTTCGCTGTTGCCCTGTACTGCAACCTGAATAAGACACAGAGTGAGAACTGGTAACTGATGAGAGAACACAGGTTGGGAGATTATGAACGTATGAAGTTGCTACCTTTAGCCTGTCTCACTCCCTGCACTCCAGACTTTCTTCTCTTTTCACATCCGTTTTCGCAAATTTGCAGTCTGGTAGGACAAAAATCTTAACTTTTTTGTTATCATCTTAAAGATACTATGATTTCATAGATGTCGTGCAAATAACTGACTTTCTTATCACCTGTTGTTGGATTCTGGCAAGCACAGGTCCAGAATGCAGCTTCACATCTAGCCTGGCCCATTACTAAACCTGATAACATCACATGCCTGCAGGTTCTAGGTTATATTTAGCCCCCTTAGACATCTTTCTAAGCAAAGAGATCAAAACATTTAGCTAAAATCTCAGTATTGGCTCAAAGACAGGTGCGAACTGCTCAGAAATTCTCATTTAGACGCTGCTCTGTGAGAGCCTATCCAATACATGTAATACACTGAGAATTATTTTAGCATTCTTATTCTACCAAATGTCTCTTTAGATTTCTATTTCCCTTTGTCTGAGAGAGACTTAAAAATAGATGAATCACCAACATCCTTTCTCTAAAATAGAGAGTTCATACCTTCCATGTTAAAAATAAAGCATTGCATCAAGTCCTTCATAAGGACTGCACTCAGTCCCCACCACCTGTGGAAACAGAGAAGCCACCGACATTTCTATCTGAAATCAGCTCTTGCTCAAATTGAAATCAGCCTAATGATTCTTGTCTACAACTTTTAACTCAAGGAATGTGACCAGCACTATGGTGTTTTTTGTAAATCTTCCTGCTTGTTTTTCTGGAATACTTTTTCATGATGCCGAAAGCAATAAGTCCTATGTCACTTGATGATAAATATATTTAAAGCTTTCTTAAATTATGTTCAGATGTGAAGCCTGAGGAGCATGCATCAGGGTTGTAGATGTACAACTTAACAACCTATACAGAATTCAGTGGGCTAGAGCAGGTTTTCTACAAGCACAAATACTATGCTGTGTATTTTATGTGTGTGTTTCCATACATGCACTTGAACTTGGAGAAAGTGATAAAAACTTATCAAGCTTAGAGCTTATTCCATACTTTATTTGATAGCTGTTTCTAGGGCATTGACTTAAGTCTTTCCAGTTTACACACACTTACTCCTGGAAATTTGTTGACTCTGTAAGTGTCTCCTTGCTTGAGTTGAGAGTTGTAGCTCTTCCCTTTTGTGCCTCTGTCTATTGGGCATGCCTGGACAACAGCAGAGCCTTCTCTTTCATCTACGCTAGAAGTGTAATTCTGCAGTAGAATGATTATAGGGCTATAAAATGTATACTCAATTTGCAATTCAATGGTTTTTTCTGCCCTTTTCTTAACCTGCAACCTGAGATCCAAACACTAACATACATTTTTTCCTATATACATCATCATAAGAATGTCTTTACAAACAAATTGTTTTCCAAAATACATGCATAGTCACTGTTGCCTTCAATTATTGTCTGTAACTGAAATTTTGCTACAAAAACTCTGTTGTCCAGGACAGTGTAACAGTTCCTATTGTAGTGGTTGCTTGTAGCCTGTATTGTTAAGGTAGTATAGCAGTACTGTGATGGTGACTACTACATCGATATTTAAGTGAAATCAAGAAATCCCTGTACACAAATGATAATCTATGTGGCTGTGCTGAGAGAGGACAAGTGTTCAGGTGCATAAGTGAAAGACTGTAGATTTGGTAAACATCTTTATCATTAGTTCGTGTATGTAAGAATTCAGCTAATTTTTTGGTTAGTTAAAAGTAAATGGAGAGTTTGGTGCAGAAGTGAAGAAAATGGTTCTAGTTTCTCTAAACATGTGGTAAATGAGTTTTCCATACTCTCTTCACTGCAGCTTTACTTCAGAATACTCAACAGGTCAAAGTAGATGAACTTTAGGTGATATCTAGATGATCTTTAAGGTCCCTTCCAACCCAACCCATTCTATGAAAGTACTCGGCTCTAAAAATCCCATAATGAATATTAAAGTATTTTTTTTTCAGGATACTGGTATAATCACAGCAGCAGTCAGTCAACATTACAGTAGTGCAATCTTATTGAATTTCTGCCAGGAATGTAAATGAGAAGCCATCCTGTTTTAAAAGCTTCAGCTAATATAATTAATTGCATTCTTCTTCAAGGTGATGTCTTGCTTGTTTGGGGGAATGAGCAATAGGGGATGAAAAAAATGGAAATTTCATCAGTGATTACAAAAGAGATAGTGATTTACTAATTGCCTTTTACTTTTTCCTGACAGTTTGTATCTGTTACTCACGAAACAATCTGCCTCAAGTCACTGAAAACATTTGTGTGTTGAGAGATTAGGATAAATATACTACAAGTAATTGTCTAGTTGTGAATTTGTTGTTTTCTTTCATCAGGAACTAGGTTTGTCTCCTGTGTCTTGTAGCGAGTGTGGCCATTTACTCTGTGACCCCCGTGCTTTAGATAAAAGTATGTGCTGAAGACCTTAAGTGAGATTCAGCAGTGGAGAATGTAATTTGGAGCAATCCTCTCTTGCTGGGTGCAGTGGAACAGAGCCCTGTTGGCACCTGTGTTCTCACAGTTTCAGCTCCAGGAAATATTAAAAGGTAGTGATTTAAGTCAGTTGAATAAAGGGACTACAGGCTGCTGTGGATTCTGCATGTGTCCCCTTACTGCTGCCTTATCAAAAGTCAGAATCCCAAAAATTAAATGAACAGAATCGGACTTGGTCATCTTATTCCACTGCTTGATATCTGGTAGGGCAGCAACTGACCTACTGGGATGACTTCTGTTTCCTGTATTTCTTTACTGCTATGAAATTTTGTTGTGCAATGACCTGTTCTGGAGACAATATATTATTTGTTCACAGGAGTATAGGCTAAGGTTGTGAAAAAGCAGTTGTTTACCTTGAGATTTTCCTGATGGTGTCCAGTGGCTGTCAGCAGCCGATTCTTGCTGAAGCCCAGAAGAACCATTCCCTGGGCACACACACTGACTTCTGAATACATAGCTTTGACCACCACCCACATTCTGTTAGTAGAAAACTTACACAACTTTTGTTCCTTCAGTACAAACAGTTCCTGCTCACAAAACAGAAGAATTTGTTGCTACTTCATTATCTTAGTTACAAGTCACCATCATCAAACCACAAAACTTAGCGAGGCTAAAATAATTCTATTTATATGTAAGTGGAAAATACTGAAGTGGAAAATTATGGCTCATAGAATAGAAAAATTGTCAACTTTGTGACCTGAGTGAATTGGCCGATTCAGATCCAGGAGTGTGGTGGATTCAGTGAGGCAGAGATCCTGCTGATGCCAGCACTAACCCAGTTCTAGGGTGCTTAACAAACCAGGACAGGAACCTCTAAAATATATCAGTAGATGAACAGAAAGTGTCAGAAACTGAATAAACAATAAAGGATTGGACAGTGCATGAAAAAAGATCACAAACGACGCTTGCTGGTTCATTGAGGCTTAAATCATTTCCCCGTAGCCAATTCTATTTAGAAAGACATAAGTAAATATTTTGTACTGCTGAACTGGTTACTTCTCTAGTAAAAACAAGTTGACAATTGCTGGTTTTATTTTTTTTCCCCCTGAATAACTTTTTCTAAGTAAAATCAGCACAGAAGAGCACATGAACCTAGCATTAACAATGTGTTAAATGAAGTTGCCCTGGATAACTGTGGCAGGTCTACCTCTCTCACTGTTGTACGAGTAATACGATCCAACATTTCTGTGATGATTTTGATATTATCCTGCAGTACTTTGCAATTTGCACAATAAAAATATTAACCAACTGTTGTGTGTCAAGATCAGTTGTAGGGCCACAGAAAATGTGTGTAATGCGGTCAGATAGAATGAATTCCATGAGGGAGCATAAATTTCTTTTAATGAATTGTAATATTTTTGATTAAAAATATTTTTTTTAAAAGTACTGTCTTTATGTACAGCGTGTGGGTGCTTTTATGCATTGAGCTGGGCTGTGTGAGCAGGGAGAGGGTCGGGACCTGGGAGGACAGGCTGTACTTCATTGGATGTCGATGTGTGAAATGAATCTGCTCTGCTAGTGGTGCTTAATAGGTGTAAGTATAAAGTACAGCTTCCTGCAAAAGCAAACAGTTCTATCCCTAAACTAAAAAGCAATGCCTTGGGGGAAGCTGTCTCTGTTGTAAATGTGCTTCGTTTTCCCTTGGTTAATCTGCAATTTTTCTTGATGGAAAAATGGGGCAGGAGGGAGTGAAATGGAAGAGGTGCTTCTGGTTCTTGCAGAGGAGCCTTCTCCCTTCTGTTACAAGCTTGTGTATTGACCGTGTCACCTTAAGTGATGGTAGAAATCTGGAACTACTTAGGGCACACATTAAACTTTGAGTTCAGCACTTACTCTTTTTCATCCCAGTAGTTGGTACTAGCATTTAAAGCCCCAGAGCCTAGTTGAGTTAACTGTTGTGACTGTCACCCAGTTGTTTTTCTTTCCTGCCCAAATGAGATGTCGCCCCTGAAAATAACATGAATCTCAGATGCAGGAGGCACAGCTTTCAAATGTTAAACCAGATGGCAATTATCCTGAATTAGTCTCTCATTTGCAATGCTCCCAGTTTTTGGAGTTTCTTGTTTGTAGTCTTTGGTTGGGGCTTTTTTTTTTATTTTTATAAAAGCACTTGTGATTACTGTGGTTAGAAATTTTAAAACTCGTTTGCTCTTTTAACTGGTTGCTAAAATCATGTACTGTTTCTTGTATGTTGGAAAGGCAACAGGGGATCAGTGCATGGGGGACAGCACAGTGGCCCAGATGTACAGGAGGGACCTGGCTTGCTCCTCTTCTCTATAGAGCACTAATGGATCAGTACATAACAGGACACTACATGATCTGTGTTTTGTTAACAAAACTGTTGTTTGATCAATGAGAAGAGTAATGTGGATTTTTGAAATGTGAATACTGATTTCTGAAATATAAAAATCTGAGGTGTTCTTGTATATGTTACACATAAAGTGTTTATTTGTAGCCGTAGACTGTTCTAAGTATGTGCAATAAGATACTGAATATTTCTAATGTAATTCCTAATCGTATTGCAAGAGGCCACTGACAGGTCTTCTGTATCACAATCAGGGATAACAAGATCAGAATGTTCAAAGATGCAGATCTAAATTTGTAACAGGAGATTGGAAGTTGTGAAAAGGTTGTACTCTTCGAAATTCTCTCCTCCTTGTTCTGATGTAAAGTGAGATATGAAATGCAAGAGGAAACCAGCTGTTGAATTTATTCTTGAGTCTAGTTGGATTGAGTAGGCAACAGAAAAAATGGAGTAGTTTTTGTGTAAAAGTGGTGATAAAACAATAATGAGCATAATCTGAAGTAGGGAAAGGAATTGCATCATCATCTGGAATGAAGGTTGATGCTTGTGTGTGCTGAACAATTGAATTGAAATGAATTAGAAATATTTATGGAGGAGGAGTCCATGAAGATCTGGAATAATGAGTTTGTGAGCTGACCTTTATGTATTTTACCTCTTTGCTCTATAGTAAATTCTCAAAATGGTAACTCTTAGAATTGGCCTGTGGAATTTCTTATAAGGATGTGACTGGGAAGTCTGTAGCAAGATGCTGAAAATACAGACTTGAGGTTTTGTGTAAAGGTTATTTATAATGAAAGGAATAAAAAAGAGCTTGTTCCAGCCTAGAGGTTAGGACAATATATGATTTCTGAATTCAAGGTAAATGTAAGAGCACTGTAAAAGCTGAAAACAAGAATAATATAAGTAATCATACAGTTAAAAAAAGAAAGCAGTAATAGAAAATAGGGTTATAAAGGATAAAGCTGTTGCCTTTAATGCATTGCTCAGCAGCATTAAAAGGACAATAAAAAGCAAACAAATTCTGGAATGAATGAGCAGAACGAGTGAAATTTCTAGTTGTCTATTCAGGGCTGCCAGGGTGACTGCATTAAGTGGCTGTTAGAAAAGAGCTGAGGATAAAGCAAAGGTCAAACTGGAATGGTCTCAGGTCCTGAGGATCTAAAAGTATTAAGGGAGGTTGGAAAAATATAGGTTTAATAGCTTTTAGAAAATAGAGGTAGGAAAATGAATTAATAGAGGGGCTCATTGAATTATAAAGTTGTTCTGCTGAGAATAAAATGGGCAGATGCTACAGGAATATCTGAGCTGGTGATACATCTAAGAACAAGGCATTGTGAACTAGAAGTGAGAGAGGGCTATGCACATTAATCACAATTCCTTGGAATAAAGAGAATATGTCAAATAGAGGCTTTCAAGGAGAAGAGTAGGGTAAATGCTCTTACGTACTTATAAAACACTACCTGAGCTGTAATTCTCAGGGTGGATACCTTTCCACCAGCCCTTTACTCCATAAAAATTTCTCAGACTTTCATTGCAAAAGTATTTTATACATCTAAACTCTTCTCACTTATTTGGTATAGCGTTGAGGAGTGGAGATTTTAAGGTTCATGCGGCTACTGGGATCATTAATGAGAATCCAGGCTAAAAAGTGGAAGAGGGGAGAAAGACTCTGAAGTTATACTGAAAAATGAGCATTGCTTTGCTGTTAAACTGGACCTTCCCCCAAAAGTCTCCGTGTGGCAGTTCTAGAAGTGTAACGTTCTTAGGAGAAGCTTTTCTGAAGACACAGGAATCCCAGTCAAGAAGGTGCTTCTGCAAATACAGCTTTGTAAACACTTTGGGTTGTTTGAGCCTTGACAACATCTGCAATACACAGCACTGGGCTCCTGTAACAACATATGTAATCTTTCTAAAAAGGCTGCAGAAGGATTCATTCTCTGGTAGAATAAAGGTTTCTAGAGAAACACACTCCTTTTAATTTAAGATGAGATTAAAACTGAAACTTTATTGCCTGAAGTTAATTTCCAGCTGTCCTACTACTCAGTGCCAGCTCTTCAGTGACTGTGGGTTCACTTGGTAATGACAGTGCTCCCATATGTGCTTTAGTCCTGGTGTTTTACTCAGCCTTTCCCTACCACAGAACTTAATTGAGTTTGTTGCTTGCATTTCTTTATTAAGGAAGTATGATGTGCAATAGTGTACTAGACAGAAAATAATATCCAGTAGGGGTTGAAGGCAAAGAACAGGAACCAAGGTTCCTTTTTGTTTGAGTTTACTTGCTTCAGTACTCACACTATCATACATGGTACTATTGTGTTTTTTGCTTCTCTGCTAGCTTTTTAATTGATGACTTTAATTATATATTATGCATTCATTTAGACTGCAGTCATAGTCAAAATGATGTGCTTGGTACATTCTGTGTATCCTAAGTGTTCCACTTGGTCAGTCTGTGTGTTCTCACTGAACAGTTGCATAGGAGTGTTTTGGGGATTTTTTGGTGCTTCTTTGACTAAGAGCCATTCTGTTCATTAGCTTGTCTAGGTGCTGATTGTTTAAGTGTCAAATTTTTCAAAATTTGATGTTTTTCAGACTGTGAAGACATGGCTTTGTTCTGAAGCAATGATTTTTGTTTGTCTTGGTGAATAAGAATTCACATAAGTATCTTGATAAACAGCAAATATAAGAAAGTCATAAATATTCATTGTTTCATTAAAAAAACAACTTTATTTTTTAAAACATGTTTCCAAACTAATTATTCGAGGCAAAAAGTAAACATTTAAGCATTATTTTTGTTCATGAAGCTGTCAGTTTTCCCAGAATGTGTGCTTCAGATTCCAGGTTGTTTTTGACATCTGTACACAAGAATGCAATTTCTACACCATGAAGTTATCTGGTAACATTTGAGAGCAGAGAGAAACCAGTGCTGTCTATGGCCCTGTTCTTTGTAAGATGCTGGTTGTAGAAATGTCCTCCCTTTTCCACCTGTTTGTCCTGGCTTGCCCATGTATGTCTGAATATTTTATCAATTCCCTTGCAATGGCTCCGGTGGCAAATATTCCATCATGTCTCACAGGTGAGTCTTTCACAGCTAAAGTTGACTTTGCTTTGAGAAAACATTAGGCAATATCCAGCACAAATGTTTCTTTGATTAGTTGTCTCTCCTTAGAGGATTGTTCTGCTGTAGGAAGAAATTTTGTATTGCCTAAATCAGAAGATATTTTTCTTAATAATATTGACAAATGTGAGGGATGGCTACTGTTATCTAGAGCTGCCTCATTAACATGAAGTAGTTCTACAGCACATAGTTGTACTGCTGCAGCTCAGCCCTAGGCTGAAGGACTATGCTCTTCACCAGTGCAAACCAGTAACAGAACATGTGCCTCCTGAAAGGAATCTCTGTGCTCACTGTGATCCTGAAAATGAAAGTGCTTCCAGCCCAGTTTTATTTTTGCAAAATTCCTCAGTTTGGGAATGCCTCTTAATCTTTCAGTGTGTTTTCATCTTACCTCCCAACGTGTGTTGTGGAGAGTACTTTTCAGAGTGGCCCCGTGGAGAGCTGGTTACTGTGGTCTGTTTCCTCTTCCAGTAAGAAATGCTGTTAGGAAGGGCAGAGATGGTCATTCTGAATCTCCGAGTCATCAGTGAAGTATCGGCTTTGGTGGGCTTTTGGTGAAATCCAGGATTAAAGTGTGAGATGTCAGAATAACTTTTAGGGAAGAGATGGGTTGTTTACTGCCATTGGCCAATCTTATCACAAACTTTGCCATTTGAGGGCTGCCGGCCTCAAAAGAACTGCACCAGAGAAATGTTGGAGATTTGTGCTTACTTTTATGATCTTTGCAAATAACAAAGACAAGTGTCGTATCTTTAAGCTAAATTGAAGCTAAATGAAGCTTTGTGGGCTCCTCTGGTTGTATGAGGTTTTTATTTTGTGGGGTTTTTGGTTTTGTACTTCTTTCTCATTCTTAAGTTTACCTCTTAACCAAAGGCCAAATTCTCGTGGTGCTTTCCGTGTATCTTCTCTCTGGCTTTCTTGGAGCCTGTCCAGCTTGCAGCAGCTGAGGATTTATTTTTTTTGTTGAAGGGCATGCCTCTATCAACTGCAGTTGTTTTCCTGAGAAAAGAACAGTCATTTTTCCCATTCTGCAACTGGCCTCTCATTGATGGCGCTTTTCAAAGGTCATAGTAGCTTAGTACATTCTAAATGTCGCCAAGGATTTGAGTAACTTCTACTTCAACATATGGTATGTATCATCAATGAACTCTGCTGCAGATAGTGAGAGCTGAAAACAAACCAGGGGAGTCTAGGCAGAAAGTAAATAAGGTGGGGAAAAAATTAAAAATGTGGAACTGAGAGATAAATCAATAAACCCATTTAAAATATTTGGGTAAAGTAATATGCCTGTAATGCCCAGGAGAAATTACTGGCTTGTGTTAAGTCCATGCCCTACATTTATTTAATTTTGTCTTTTACCTGTTTGTATTGTAGTTTAAAAATAAAAAACAAACAATTGTGTACTTTTGAGGTAATTTTAAGTAATAGCAGAAATGGATGCTTGCAATTTAGAAGTAATTATCTTAACTAACAGCCAGAAGACAAGGCAAGTTAAATGGACTTATGGTCAGAGGAGGTCTGTAGACAGCTAGAGAAGGAAGGAGCATTTCCTTCCATATCCCCAGAAAACCCTGTCTAAACACAAATTGTTTATCAAGAGCACACAGGTCAGAGAGTTACTTGGTACTTAAGGGTATTTTGTGGAATTTGTTTCTTTTCATTATGTTTATTTCCAGCCATTGAAGTACTCTATTATGCATGAGTGTACTATGACGATATTTCCTCCCCATTTTCCCTATGGGAACTTAATGAATTTTCATGTAGGGTGTTCTGAATTCCGGTTTGACTGCTGACTTGTTCTGTGGGAACTCAACAGAACTATTATTATTGGATCACCAAAGAGTTGCTCTCTTAAGGATGCAGTTGTGCTTCCTCAGCCTGCCTCTGCAAATAGCTGAGGACCTTTTCATAGTTGGCAAGGCAATTGAGTGCCTGCCTATGCCTCAGAAAAATGAAAAAAATAGTGTAAGTGCCTTGGTGTAGCATTGGAACTACTTGTGGAGGTAAGATGAGTGACTTGTAATGGGCCACTTCTCTACATGCAACTTTTTCTTCTTTGCTTGCATCTTATTCTGCATATCTAGTTGAGCAATCAATGCTTACCTTGCTGTGCCACCTGGTCTGTGTCTCTGTGTGTTTGGTGAAAAAAGCACTGCACTGTTCAGGGTTTTCTCTGAGCTGCTGCATCAGGAGGTACACCCGGAGGAGACAATGGCAGGGCATTGTCCTGTGGGATTTTTACATTCCAGTGAAAATGCTTTCATTTAACCCGTGACTTTTTGTGCCGCTACGCTCTGAGCAATGTTGACTTATTCATTTGCACAAAAGGTAGAAATACTGCGTGTAGTTTGTCTTAATAGTTTTTGACTTCATCCCATTGAAGCAGATCTTCAGAGGCTGAATTTCTCTTGCAGCGGCAGGAATTAGGACTCTTTAGAGGGTCACCATTTATCACATGCAAGTGCAATATGTCTTGCTTCACTCCAAGTGGACTTTTGTAGATTTAATTGAGCTGCCTGCTGTTGGGGGAGTTTGCTGCTGTTCCATCTCACTTTGTTGGGTATCAAAAATATAGCTGTTAAAAAGCAAAATTAAATGTGAGTGAAAAACAGAACTGCAGAAGAACAAAATGTTGCAGGAGGCAGATAACCCTTATGTTGTACAGAAATAGGACTTGTGTTGCCGGAGGCATTGTTTGTAACTTTATATCTGAAGTTGAATTCTGTAAAGCATGTAAAAACCAAAAAAATGACAGTGTAATGCAAGATTTAAAGATGTAGACAAGCACAGAGCTGTTTGTTTTTGTCTGGAAGCATAGACGGGATCTGTGGTATTTCAGGAAGAAATCATGTTGGATGAGTGACATATGTAACTCTAACAGTCTGGCCTTTTTTACTACTACTCAGCTGGGTTCTCCACCAAGGCATAGGACACCACAGTCCTGAAGATGTAAACAGCTTTTTAGAAGTGTGTTAGAATTAAAAAAAAAAAAAATAAAATTGAGAAATTTAAGTGTGTTTTAAAACAGCATCTGCAGTGTATGCTGGCACTTGTTTTCACATGGCTACTACAGAAAACCGTTGTGTTTCCATGCTTGGTTGCTCTTTCGTGAGCTGCCAAGGTAAGTGCTTTTCATGCCATTGTGAGATGGTGATGGTGGAGACACTTGCAACGTAGACATGCTCTTGTCCAAAATTCCAAGGGCAGCAAGGCAGACCTATTTGTGATTTTCCCCGTTTGATCTGTTAGAAATAGAGATCCCTGTTTTGATGACTCACAAGTGTATTTGTGTAGGATCTTGGTTTAAGTCGTAAGCTATTATGTATTATTGCAATGACGTTGGTCAAGCTTCTCTGTTAATATTCCAGTAAGTGTCAAGGACATATCTCCTTAGGGGAGAAAATCACAGAGGGTCTTAGCAGTCGGGACACTTATGCATTGACTGATGAGATGGGCTACGTTGGTGCAAAAGGATCAGAATAGGATGAAAGGCTAAAGGAGTACCCAAGATGAGCAGTGTGCTTGAGGCGCCCAGCTAAAACGTTCCTTAAAATAAGTTTGGCATTGAGCACTAAATTAAAGATTTACTATCAGTATTTCAGACCCAAAATCCATTAAAATACAAATATTTTTTAAGATGATTGATAATGCATCTTCCAAATGCAAAACCTTTAAAAGCAAAATAAAATTCTTCAAAGGCATTGCTGTTCACACAGTATGTTGGAAATATGGCTGCTGTGTCTGTCTTCCCTCTGCATCAGTGGCTATATGTTTTTTTCCAGGTTAGTTCTATCACTAAGAAAATATTGGTGATTCTTTCTGCCCACAAAAGGAAAAGATTGGTTCAGGAGTTGGAAAAGCAGGTCCATTCAAAATCTGCTTGCGTGCTCTCTCTGGCACTCCTGTCAGCCCTTGCCTGAGCTGACGATTCTCGTTTCTAAGGATGTTCATCTTATTCTCTTGATCAAGGCCAATTAAAAATCAAATTGCAGGGAGCAAGAGAAATATTGGGAAATTGGTCACAATGTGAATGGATTTGGGTTGTTAGTGGGTGGGAAGATTAGAAACTCAGACAAATGGCTGTTACTGAGAATTTCAGTGCCTGCCTGAAAAAAATCTGTCTGGTGTTTGCTATTTGTTGTGGAAGGAGTTGTTCCTTGCTTGTAAAAGGCTCAGTGATCCAATCCAGGAATAGAAGCCATGCATTTGTTGCTTAGAGGGACATGTTATGATGAGCACAAAAGAATAGTGAGTAACCCATCAGCTGAAAATTGCCACATGCAGGATTCAGACTATTACAGAGCCCAGACAAATCCATAGGTGTCATGCTAGGTTGGTGAATAATTCATAAATAAGAGAAGTGTCCATATTGCTGGGTAAGCCACTCATATAAGGTTTTTAAACCACTCATAAGGTTTTGCTCATCCCCTTCTCGTGGTGGTGACTTATGATCTTGTATAATGCCCCCCACATCCTTTTTTGTTTCATTTAACTGAATAGCCGTGTCAGGAATTCAACTGGCATCCGTACAGCTCTGCCAGAATTTCACAAGGAGCTGAGGCACGGACCTCCGTGATCTTTTCCTTAACAGATGGCCTAGTAGGGTAAAACCAAGGTAGTTAATGCCAGGATAGCCACTTACATTACTTCCCCAATATCCTGCTCTCATATGCATTCCAAAGCATTTGCTGTCACATTCATTGCAAGGGTTTGTAGAGCAGTATGGCATGGAAAGCTGATCCTGCCTGGAATGCTGGGATGAAGGACCTGGCATTCCTAATGCTTCTACATTTCCCTGTGAATTGTTTGCCTTTCTGAGCAGTACTTTGTACCAGGAAAGTGTAAGAATATCAGTGATTTATTCATTTTACCAAGCATAGAATCACCCTTGCTGAGACTGAAATTTGCAGGGAGTTACATTTTTGTTTGGTTTTGATGTTGTGGCAATAAGCAGAAAGATTCTGGCCTTATGGGGAAAGGCAGGCAGCTGGCATACGAATGGCAGAAGCAGCTGAACCACTGAGATGTTTGGATCGTTTCTAATGTATTATCACCTCTTTTTTCATTATTTTATTAGAGTTCATTTAAAAGACTTGGTTCTTTGAACTTGACACAATATTCACTGAACTGTTTTGCCCAGCTTCTGAATCAAGCTTGCATTTTAATAAGTGAAGCTCTAAGTTTGACCCTTGGTTTTGAAATCCTCTGCATCCTCTGGTAGCATGTCAGTACTGGGGAATAAGCTTGTAATTGGATTTTTAACAGATATGAGTGTGTTTTACATCCTCCTTGAACTCTGTGAATTCCACTGATAGAGTATACCAGTAAATAGGGAAGAGGCATGTAAACACAGAACTCAGAGTGTAGTGGTCACTCTGTATCCCCTAATTTCTGAGGGGATCTCTGGGACACTTTCATCAAGCACAAATTAGTGAGGTCAAACAGCTGCTGTAAACAATATTCATGGCCTCTGACTGAAGCATAAAGGCATTCTGTTGTTTTATTTCTTTTCTATTTCATTATTTAACATAGGGAATCAATATATATGTGTACGCTGCATGCATTAACAAGGTGTTATTTGTAGCATCTGGTTGCCTTGTGAGGCAAAAGCCCCAAAGAGAATCCCAAATAAAACTTCTGAGCTAGTATGCTGACATCAGGCAATACCAGCCTTGAAAGGCCTTGTTGTGAATGTAATAGGATTTGGCTATTGCTATCCTAATGACTTATTCATCAAATAGAAGAAAATCTATGTGGGCAGAACAAGATAAATCCATGTTTCCTCACAAACATATGCATCAGCACATACTTCAATAAGTACTATAAAAGTATGTACTCTTCCCTAAGCATGTCATAAAAGACTAAATTATGCTGTGTGGTGGGGTAATATATTTGAGCAATTCTGACTTTAGAACACTTAAGGACATGTCTCTCCATTAATTAGGGAACTCGTTCTGTTATATTTGCCTTTAGTCAGGGAAACTGCACTTGTTGGACACAGAGGATGAAGGATAACTTGTTTTCCTTATACACCTTTTGTATCTGCTTTCAATATTGGGACATATGCAGGGCAGGAACAGGAAAATCCCCAATCAACTTCAGGTATCAGGACAAGAAAAGATCAGGAAAGTGTCTGCTGATTTGTGAAAGAAAGGAGATTCAGAATTTGAGGGTGTTGGAGATGGCCTTCAGATCCTCAGCTTATTTAAAGTTTGTCTTAGCAACACGTTCTCTGGTACCATATCTTCAAGAACTGGCAAATCTGCTGTGATTCTCAGAATAAAGTAGAATTTATTTTTCTTGTGATTTTTCCCCCTGTATAATAAGCCTAAAACATCTTCAATTTGAAGGTTTCAAGGATGATAACTAATTACCCAGCCTTAGAAGAGTTTCTGTAAAAGGTGTTATTCTGCAAATGTTCAGTATAAGATTTCTTGTACTATTTTATTTCAAAGCATTACAGACTTGCTGATTCTAAAGAGAAAACACCAGACTAATTAGTTGCTTATCAGTGTGGTATGTTAATTTCTATATTCTTTATCTGAACTAAAAAACAGAGTCTCACACTGATGAAATTTAAACTAGTGGGACTAATTTCAGGTTGACCTTAATGCTCACCCTGTCTTTGCTTTGAAGGGAGAGCTGTTCTCTCAATATTTATAATTATTAGGAAAATGTTGGTTTTTAAGGAGCTGGTGGGAAATTTTCATGAGGAGGGAGCAGCATAATTGATTTCATTGCTTCATTTGGTGTGGGGAAGATGGGCAAGAGTGCTCGGTGAGGTTGTTTGCTCACTACCCAGCAGCTCCCATGGGAACCTGGTGTCCAGCCCTACCTTTCCTGGTTGGGATATTCCCATGTCCTACTGCACATGATGTTTGGTTGGACCATGCTGAGAAGGGAAAACTGAAGATTGTAACTTGACTTATATGTAGAACATCTTACATCTTAAACATCAAAGTACTAATAACAGCTTCAAGGGCTTGACGAGTGCTTAAAACTCACACTTATTTCAAAGTTGCAAATACGTAGTGCTTCACATTTTAATGCACAATATAAGCACGCTTGAGACTTTTGCTTTAAAATGGTGTGGCTGAGTATATGAAATCCTGCCATGCAGCAAGCATACATGCTTGAGGGTGCAGAAATGGGTAAGCAACAGGCACTTGGGAGTTGTACCCCGTGGTATGAAGTGTAGTTTAAAGGTGCCTGGGGCTGTAGGGAGCGTGGGTGCCCTATTGGGAGAGTTGGTGTTTTGCTTTCATTGCCATTGCTGCAGTTTGTGGTCAGTGTCCTGAGCCAGTTTTCAGTACCGTCACAGTGTTGGTCAAAATATTTGGAAACATGCTGTGCTGCTGTTAATGTGGCAATTTAGCTGTCCAGACTTTTATTTTACATTTCTGAAAACAACAAAATATTTCCCAGCTTAGTGCCCCACGGAATTTGGATGCTTCTTGATGTTTGATTTCTAGCATCGTTGTGTATGAAATAGACTTGTTTGATAGTTTCCTAAATAGCAAGTGGTTAAAACAATCTTTTACACTGTTGCATAATGGAAATATATTAGGGAAAAAATAAGTATGTTAATGACCCAGAGAATCCAGGAAGATTAAGGATATTCTCTTTGGAAACACAGCTCTTAGGAAACTGATAGGGAAACTGCTGCCTGCTGAGTCTAACCCATTCGGTGAACAGGAAGAAATTACACTCTGCTGTTCTTCCAAATGAGTCCCCTTGATAGAGGCTGTGTGAATACAAAATAGAAACTGATCCAAATGGGGCAAATTATCTTAATTCGTGTTAATTCGTTTATGCATTGTCGTGAATACACTGACTAAAGAAATCTCACTGTTTAAATTGGTCTAATGTTGGATCCGCTATTTTAGAAGAAAAGAGAAATAGGGTAGGATTCTTAAAGAGGTTTTTTTGGTGGGTCACGCTTAGCATGTGGTATCTACAGCACTGTGAAATCAAAATTTCATAAAGATATCTATGTTGCAAATGTAAACCTAGGGCATGTTATCAGTTATTTGTGGAATATGCTGAGCCTTTGCCTTACAAGGATGGAACATAATTGCGTGTCCTCAAAACACAAGCTGCGAGTGGTGTGTGTTCAAAATGGAAAGATGTGTTTTAAATGGACTGCCTGGAGGTTTGGGAATTGCATTCTTTTTTACGGTATAAAGGAGGCAAACCTGCAAAGGAAATTGTCAGGCAGGAGGACTGCTCAAACGCCATTCCTCTGGTGGCTCACATCACGGTGCTCTGCACATAGCAAAAGTAACAGGGAGGGCTAAACAAATGGGAGAGAGCTTTGGTTTTTAAATGTAGTTTCTGTATTTATATTGTGATCAGCAGTGCTCCATCTCAGGTGCATTTCTTAGTCAGCCACTGAACATGGGATGTTTATAGAGCCTTTTTGATCAGAGCATTAAGAGGGGTTATGTCTTAAGCTATTCATATTTTTACTGTTCTCTTAGACAAAGAGATTGTTTTAATGTAGCATATTCTCTGTGCCTTGAGGTCCAGAACTGGAAGGGAATAGCTCTGTGTGGATCAGCACTGGGGTCCTTGTGGTTGCAGCACTGCTGTCCTCAGAGTTATCACAGATCACTGGCACAAAGAAGATGCTCAACTTGGAAGGGTTGGTGACACACACAGTATTCAGGTTCTGTGTCCCAGTGCATCTCAGTGCTTTATCAAATCACTAGAGAAGGCAGTCTTAATGCCCTTCTATTTATTTTTATATTTTTTTTGAGAAATTTTGATATCTTGTTGATAGATAAATAGATTATCCTGGCAATACAGTGGGCTACCTGTACATACACTCTCATTTAAAGGAAAATAGTATGGGTTTCATGTGATTACCCATCACAATGAATTTAATGTGACGGTGTTCTGTGTGATTGACAGTCGTGAGCAAGTTAAGCAGGTTACTCTGATAAAGTGTCAGTAGAACCTCCAAAGTGAAAAATACTGTTGCCTGCTTGTCACAAATGTTGAGATTATTTCGACAGTTGTTTTTCAGAGGTGTAAACTTTTCAATTTAGTCTTTATTACTCTTCACTTGTGAGTGGGCTGCCATCCAGTACCTGTGGATGGAGTACGTGTGCTGACCCTGCTCTAGTGCACATGGAGTTAACACTAGTAGTAGTCAAAGTGAAAGTGACCTCTAGAAGGGGAGAAATTATGTAAGATCCATCAGATGTTTTTCCTGTTAATGCTGCTACATGTTTAAGTAACTGCCTATTTTTTTGACCGTGTTGCAAGCTTATATTAAGAAATAAGATTTTTGTAATGATACACTTTACATTGTATACAACCACTGGAGGAAGAAATCTTATTTAATGATGTATTTTGAGACACTTTATGTCTCCTGTGGTTTTGTCTCCAAAGCTGTCTGTATGAGTGCAATCTGGAAAACAAAAGTGGCACTCAGTCTTACTTTTGAGTTGCCTTCTTAGTCAAAGATGGGTTAGGTTAAAGTATCCCACTGATTGTTGTGCTACCTGTTTTCTGTGCAGATCAGAAAATAGTTCTGAACCATTATTTGACAAACACTTTAAAGATTTGGGGGATATATCTGCAAAAGATAAAGCTTTCAGAGTAGTTTTCTTGCATGACATCTGAAAGCTTTAATCGCTTTAGGGAAATATCAGCTACTCGTAACTGTATGACATGCACAGACACTCTTGTTTTTCAAGAGAATATGCTGAAATATTTTCTTACAAGCAAGGCATCTCTTTAATGCTTAGTTTGATATTGTGAAGACAGCTGAAGGAATAAGGGAATAAGTGACACCAAGCAACATTCCTAGTGGCAGTAGATGTACAATGAATATCTGTTGCACAGGAAATAATTTTGATAAAAATAATATACACCTGGAAATGCAATATTATTGTCAGTGGATTAAAAATTCTTGTGTCCAGAGCCTGACAGGACCCCAGGGTGTGCGTTTGTTTGTGTATGTGAAGGATGGGATCCAAATTCTCTTCCTTCAAATCTTGGTTGGAATTCACAAGTGGAAAGTCAAATGAAAATCGTCCCAGGTAGCCAGAAGCTCACCTGGCTCTTTAAACTGGATTCCAAAAATGAATGGGATGTAGATGGTAGGGAAATCTCTATCCCAAAATCTGTGCCAGAACAATGTTGACTCTTCAAGCTGTCTACAACACAAATAAGTCCTGCAGTAAGAGTAGAATTTGATATATTAAACTAGGAGGAATAGAAGTATGATCCTGGACTAGATTTCTGTAATAGAGTTTAATGGGAAAACTGAAAGCTTAATTGCATCCACACGCTTAGAAGATTAGTCTGTGTGCATGAATTTGTGAAGATTCTAGTTAACTCAGTGTAAGTCCTACATAAATGGCTTGTTTGTTTGCGAGGCTGTAAGGAGCAATTATTTTTCAAAGATACTACTGAGAAAATGCTTGTTAATAATTTGGCACGGATGTTCCGATCATGCTGAGTTCAGGGAGGAGGCTCATTTGTCTGGTTCATTTAGAGCAGGATCAGAACCTGAGAAAGCTGCTCCAGTGTATTTTGATTTTAGTTTCTTCTACCTAAGGTATTTACAACCTGTTTTAACTGCAAACTCTTGGAACAGTAAGGGTAAGCCTTGCCTCTGTTCCCTTTTGAAGTTGTGCCACTACTGAAAACTTCCATCAGGGTTCTGGAAACATGACTGAAGTTTTCACTTTTCCTCTTGGCCATCTGAAATGTTCTCCTGTAATTGCCTAACACTCAAGTCTCAGTACTTTATATCGTTCCAAGACATTTAATTTAGAATTCTAATTTTTATTCCTATTTATGCTGGGAACATATCCCAATATTCATTGTCTGGTAATCACTAAAATTTGTAATCCTCAAAAGATGTTTCATACCTGCTTAAATTACAATTTTAATAAATAGAATTAGTGAATTGAAAGTGTGTGTTAGAGCTGCCCTTTTACTGAAGTATGCTCATATCTTGCAGTTGGTTTTAGTGGAAGAATTAAGATTGGAGCTGTGCTCAAGAAGTGTAGTTTAATATTGGAGCAAGTTATTCAACCATTGCTACCTTTGGTGGCATCTTTGAAGGCTGAAATTACCAACAGAGAGGGACTGCTGGGACTGTGATGAGTAGCAAATAACTGTAAACTTTGAGGGTAAAAATGGGTTTCTACTTTAAAAAATGAAAAGGAGCATACTAAGAACAATTTCAAACTGTAGTGTAGACAGTTGAAACTGGGGTGAAAAGAGAAGTTCAGAACAAGCTAATGGGAGATACTAGGTTTATTTAAATCTCCTAGTTGCAGGAAATGAGAACTGGTGAGTCAACTAGAATACCAGTAATTAAGTGCTTCACTTGGTGAAAAATGTATGCTTCAGATCTAAATGACTGCTTTGCACTAGTCTTAATTCTAGAAATTATCATGTCTTTTTTTGGACCTTTCTGTATGGGTATCAGACTAAGGTGCTGTTGGGGAAATGACCGGTGGTGGTTTTGGTGAGGAACAATGTCTTTTTGATAATCTGAGGAGATTGAGAGAGTTGTTTTGCTAATATGTGTTTTCATAACTGTTTAATTGGCCACTAAAAAGAAGAGCAGGGAGGTTTGTTTTGTTTGTCTTTTTTTATTTCTTTAAGAAAAGAAAAAGGAATGATCCTAGAAAGTTTGGAGGTAAAACTATGGAAGCAGTAACAAATAGATGAATCTGCTTAGGGTGAATCCAGCATGGAACACTAACTGCAGAGTGTTTGCAGAGGGAAACTGTGACTTTCTAGTGTACAGAAATTACTTCTATGCCAGTGTAATAATGGATTAAAACTGGATTTACCAGGGATTTCAAAGCTTGTGAAATGCCTCCCAAGTGTTTATTTAATAAAGTAATCCTTAGGGGGGAGCAAAACTCTATATGGGATTTGAAGACTAGTGGAGACAGAGAACAGTCAAATGTGGCAGAAAGTTAACTGGTGGCCCAAATGCCTTTCCTAATAATATATTAAATTTCATTCTGTAAGAGGAAATAAGCAATTAGATATGTAGCATAGCACTGATAATAGAATCAGGTGAAATCTGTGAGGAACTCAAGGCAAACTGCCAGCTGGCATATTTGGGATAGGCTAGGGGCTGTCTCATGTATAACTTCTGATTTCTGGTTAACATTATGAGTTCTGTTTACTCTGCAAACTAAAAATCTCTGTGTAAGCTCAGTCTTGTACTGTCTGTTAATTTTTAGCTCCATCAATTTATACAAAGTGCCAAGAGCTGGCAATGTCTGTAATGTGGTTATATTTACACTTTATTTAAATTAAATCCTCCTGGTCAGTTCAAGGTGTTTGACCAGGTAAACCAGACACTTTGGTGTGGCTTGTACTACGTAAAAGTTGCCTGGTGGGGGAAAAGGTGGATTTATATTGGATCTAGGAACTCACCAGGTAAAATATTTTGAAGTTTCCATCCAAGCAGTGGTATCAAGTCAGTGTGTCATCTCCTGCAGAGCTCAGGATGGGTGTCAGAGCACACAGCCCTGCTGGTTTTCAGCAGGAAAATCTTGACCAGAAAATGTGATTCAGTAGATATCATTAATTTCTAATAAAGATTTAACATCATGTATATAACATTGTTAGGTTTGAAATGAACTGAAGTCCATAGGAAATAAATCTATCTGTACTTTTAGACAATTTAGTAAAAAATATTTACACAGGCATCCAGCTGGGCTCAAAAAGCACACCAGAATAATAGCTTTGTAGATACTGGTAGTCCTGTTGCTGCTTAATATCAAAAAGACCAAGAAGTGAGTTGTGATAAAATACTACAAATTATGTGTATGTTATGTGCACTGAGCATGTTTGATTAAGACACGGGGATGTATACAGTGTCTCAAAGGCAATGGATTTCAAGCTACTCAAAGAAATACTTTATTATTGACTACAACTGTCAAGTTATTTGCATAAAAATAGTCAAGTTTCAGCAGCTATCAGATATTTACATAAACTATGATTAGACTTTTGTGTAATGATGGATCTGGTTTAATAATTGTAAATTGCAACTGCATGGTTTGGGATTTTTTTTAAGCACAAATACTTTCTTGTGTCATGAGCTGGTCACCAAATTCATCATGTTATGGAGGAATATCTTATATTTGCATTAAATTAGTATTTTATCATGGACTCTTAGTCACCTTCTCTGAATGATGGCACTAGCCACTGTTGGCAACTGAGATGCTTCAAAGTGGCATTTCCTTTTCTCTTCTTGAAATAGAAGTTGGGAACATTCAGCTAGAAAGTGTCCACCCGAACAGTACAATACTCCTGAAAAAGAGGATGGTGATAGTAACTTCCCTCTTTGGGTTGCTGTAGTTGTAACAGCAGTTAAGATAGGCAAACAAACATTGCCTGTTTTAAATAAAAATCTGGTCTAATTTAGTTCCCATGGGAATGAATAACTGATAGTGATCACAGCTGGTAAAGATGTGGGTTGGAATGACTGAGGCTTCTTTCTCCTGTGCCAATACGCCTCCACGGGGGTCTGCATCAGCCTCTGCTTTTGCAGTTTTGAGATGCTCCTTTTGAGAAATTCTTGTGCTGCCATACTCTGTGATGGCTTGTGAAGTGGCCTTAATTATTTTCTGAATTCACTGTGCCAAATTCCATCCTTGGCTATACTGCAGTACGCCCAGAATAGCATCACTGACTTCAACACTTTATTAAAACTGAGCTCAGCAAAGTTGGAAATTTGATGCAAAAATAGCTCATTGTGTAACCTTTAACATATTCTGAGTTTAAAGCTGTAGTGTTGATTTCCTAAATGTGCAAGTAAATGACCATATGGTTAGAACACAGTTATGTAAAAACAAACTGTTTAAGAAACAATTCCCCTTGAGACGTCATTTGCTATGGTTGCCCTTTGGCATTATGTTTAATATGTGTTTTCTGTCACAAATATAAAAGGTAATAATCCCTCCGCTGTTTCCTAGGAAATGTTACATATACAAGACATATGGAAGTTTTACACAAGTTGCAGAGATCATAAATGTTGGCTAGCAGTGTAGTTGCATGCCTGCTAATGAGATATTTAATTCTAGCTGACATGTAAACCACTTTTAATACTCTAGAATTATGTAATAAAAATATTCAGCTAGTTGTCTTTAATTATTAAGTAAACAAAGAGTCCAATATATTGAAAATAAGTATGTGCTTGAACTGCGTGGAGCTCAGTACTTCCCAGTAAAGTAATATTTTCACCAAAATACTTCTGGCAACTGTCTTGGTGATGCCAAAGGCGATTCTTAAGAGTGTCTTTCAGAAAGCTCTCATTGGTTCAACCTTTAGGGTCCAACTGGCTCAGCAATTTAGATTTTCTGTCAGTTCTAATTAAACACAACAGCAAGAAAGTAAGTGTGGTTTATTAACTTACCAAGAACAGGAAGCTACAGACACAGCTGTCTCCATTGATGATCTCATGAGGTGTTGGAGAGATGCAGTAGGTTTTGTGTGACGTGATCTGTCAGACACAGTAGATCAGTGCCTGAGAACCTTGAGCCAACACCAGGGTAACCACCCGGTAATGTTCAGTCTCAGTGGCCTTAGAGTAGCCAAATTAAAACAAATTAAATTGAACCTTTTTATGAACTTCAAGCCATCCATCTCACACACCTCTCATGAATGAAGCTGCATCCAACAGATGTCTGTTGTATCCTTGGAAAGGAGAGGAAGGCGTAATGGAGTTTGTAGTCTGTGTCCTTCATCTTTTAACATGTGTGTAGAGGAGACAATTGGGGAAAAGTGAAAAAATGTGTACAGAAACACACCCCAACTGGGAAATGAGATCAACACAAAATAGAATTAGAGAACAAAAGATACCCTGGAAAAGGACTATTGTTAAGTTTTTAATGTCTTAATTGAACAACCATTGTACCTGGACAGTGCAGAGTAGTTAATCTGTGAGGATAACAGTGTGTTGTTAGCTTTTTTGGTCTCTTTTGACCATTACATATATGAGACATGGGAAAGGCAGCTTTTGGAGACAAATTTTAATCCTAATTTTGTGTGTCGCGTGCATTTGAGCATATCAAAACGTGTTTCTTTTGACAGTTTTGATACTGAGGACCAGGAACCTTTTTGACCTTTGTCTTGCTGCCCCTTCCAAGCAGAGTGGATGTTGCAGTAGCTGGGATGAAACTGATTCAATTATTTAATTTTTTCTCGTCACCAACCTAAAACATACTTTCCTTGAATCTGTATCTACCTGGTGGTTGGAGATATTTTTTAGCCATTGGATTTTAACTGGATGCAGAATTTTATTTAAAAATAAGTACTATATTTGAAAGCAAAGCTGGGGCGTGCATAATGAGTATCAATTACATTTTCAGAAAAGTCTTTACTGGCTGTTACCTCTGAACTCCTTTATTGCTGGTGTTTCAATGTAAGAGTTCTTTAGCATCTGATTATAAATTATGCTCACTACACAAGTAGTTCTATATCTTGGATCTAAAAATTTGATAAGTTGTTTTCCAGAGGTTGTATACAGAGACTGCTTACTGAAACGCTGCCATTTCCATGAGAGAGGTGGGCATTTGACAGCAGTTTATGCACAGGTTAAATCAGGTGAGGAGGATGCTTGGTATTCTGCTGAATCCTGAGCCTCCTTGAACAGCATTTGTGAGAGGCTTTGAACAGAGGTTTGCTAATGTCCCTACAACTCATTTCTGCGGGCTTTCTCTTTCAAGGCTGAGCTCTAATAAAGCTCTTGGGTGCTAAGAACAAGATTTGCAATATCTTTAAATGAAGATATTATCTTGAATTATGGCCATTCCCCCTACTTTGTTTATTTGCCCATTTAATAAGCTAAACTTTATTAAGTGTTTAAATCAATTGCCTACATTTTACCGAAGTGTTCAGATAGTGATTAATAGGATAAATAGTTGTCAGGGTACTGGAATTAAAAAGCAAAACAAAACAGTTTTCAGGGTTTAGTGTACATTTTCATTGGTTTTAAAAAGTGACAATGTAATGAAGAAGGTATAGTTAAAGTCGAGGATTCTTGTCTATTGTTTGTAGAGAATTATGTTTATTATTACAAGATTCCTTTACCTGATAGACTGGAATAACTCCATTGCTATTGTACTCTTTTTTTTTTTTATATAGCACTGCCAAACAATTTATACCATATTTATAAATAATGGAATAAGGACACTCGAAGTATTCTACAGCAGTGACCTTAGCAACATTAAATGCTGGCAGGGAATTTATTAAAAAGTTTTTCACTATTGAGATTCATAGAATTGTTTCTGATTCTGCAGCACACCATTTTTTGTTTTTCAGTGAATGTAGGCTTACAACTGTGGCAATCAGTCTTTTATTAAAGAAATGTTTACAAAACATGGGAAGAAAATTCTAGAAATAACTGTGGAGCCTAGAGATAAACATGAGGTATGCAGAACAGTTGCCAGATGGCCATAACTTCAGAGCAGTGGCTGTCTTCTGAGTCTTGACAAACAATGATTTCTGCTTGTAAAGCAAAATTTGAGTTCATTGGTGAAGAGGAAAAGGTGATTTGACCACTGATTCTATTCCAGCAACATCAGTTGCAAATGTTCTTCAGCTGATTTCTGAGGAGGGAAGGAGTCCTTAGAAGGGCAACTGAGCTGGTAAGGAGCCTGGAGCACAGGTCTTATGAGGAGTGGCTGAGGAAGCTGGGGTTGTTTAATCTGGAGAAGAAGAGGCTCAAGGGAGACCTTGCCACTTTCTACAACTACCTGAAAGGGGATTGGAGCAAGGGGGTGGTGGTCTCTTCTCCCAAGTGATGAGCAATAGAACAAGAGGGAATGGCCTCAAATTGCACCGAGGGAAGTTCAGGCTGGATATTAGGAAAAAAAATCTTTTTACAGAAAGGGTGGTCAGGCATTGGCACAGGCTGCCCAGGGACGTGGTAGAGTCATCATCCCTAGAGGTATTCAAAAAATTTTTGGATGCGGCCTTTGGGGACGTGGTTTAGTGATGGACTTGGCAGTCCTGGGTTGATGGTTGGACTCCATGATCTTGAATCCAATCTTCTCCAACCAGAGTGTGACATGACTGTGCTCTGGAGATGCAGGTGTAAAGTAACACCAGACATCACCTTGCACCACTGAAGTGAGAAATTTTGTCTTGAATCTTTGTGATAAACTGTGCCATCCCTGTTATAGACTAGAATTTTTAGATGTCAGTGCTTTCAGGAACTGTCTGATCCAACCTTTAGAACAAACTTTTGAGGTATCTTGAAGTGTAGTTATGTATCACTGCTGTGTTTGTGTCTGTACAGAGAGGAATTAACCTTTATGTGATTTTTCTTTGACATTCCACACTGAATCTAATGGATTCCCATATGGAAAGTAGTACAGACTACTACAGACCACTCTGGCCTGTAGATGAAGCCAGAAACTAGCAACAGAGAAAAGACTTTGTTGTTGTTTTCTCTTTCTTTTTTTCCTCCCTTGTCATTTCAGTCAGTTGTGTTGCAGTGCCAGGATTTCTAGCTCAGTGATGGTGCTTATCTGAGAAACTGAGACAAGAAGTCTCTCCTGTGCTTAAAAATGTCCTCTTGCCTCTACTGCATTGGATACTATCACTCTGCAAGTGCTTCTTTTCATTGCTATTTTTATAAGAGTTCTGCCTTCATATTTCATTTTCATTTTCTTCAGGCCAATGAAAAAAATCCCCATTTGTCACTGAGGAAATTAGGAAGTCAGAACTTGAATCCTGCATGTTTAGCTTTATATTGCAAATATGTTAATCTCTAGCATTGGCTGTCCTTGGTAAATGCCACAGGATTAGGTGACCAAGTGCTTATACATATATATTATGTTTGAAAGATGCCTTTAACAATAGGCCAGGGAAAAAAATACTTTTACTTGATAATTTAAATATTCTTGTAAGGTTAAAAGAGCATACCTTTAATAAATAGGGTCCTTCCCCATGCATGAAGTGAAAAATCAGCATATAGGAGTAATAAAACTGAGGAAACCCATTTCGGGTGGATTGCAATATATGTTACTGGGACAGCCATAACCCAGACAGGACCACAAATTTTCTGGGCTCTGAATCCCATCTCTTATGGAGACCATCTCTGTGCTGTTGAGAGAATTGGGACTCTGAAACTTCTGACAAAATGTTTAATCCCCAAGTCCCTGTTCACAGCCTCCCACAGAAGTCCCATTAGCCACCTTAAAGCCCTCTGCTAATTAGGCCGTTGTTGGCTTCATCAGTCATTTGATCTCTTCCCATCTGGATTTTGTAGTTGAAGAGGACTTGCTGACTCTGATCTGCCAGTGTGTAAAGAGGCAGACCACTAAAATGTGGTGTTTTTTTTTCCTTGTAATACATGATACCTTTTTGTCCTGTTTCTTCTGTCAGGGATAGTTCAGTGCTTCCCATTTTGGGTGGTAAAGCCCCTGCAGTAGATGTTATTGGACATTAGGAAAAAATTTTTCACTGTAAGGGTGATTGGGTGTTGGAATGGGCTGCCCAGGGAGTTGGTGGAGTCACCATCCCTGTAGGTGTTCAAGAGGCATCTGGATGCAGTGCTGAGTGATGTGGGTTAGTGGTGATGGAGGTAGGGGTTGGACTGGAGGAGCTTGAAGGTCTCTTCTAACCTTAATGATTCTATGTGTCTATGTTGCTTACTTGAGCATTCACTTCAGGAAGTGAACAAAGGGCAGCTGTAATTTGGCTGGAGGCAGTTCCTGGGTTGTTAGCATCTTCCAGTGTCTGTGGGTCACTATTATTCAGACCTTGGAAAACATCTGTAAAAGGAATATAGTTTGAGAACAGCTGTGATTTACTGATAAGTGTCTGGAAGCCACTGAAAATGCCAGCAGTCATTTATGGCTCAGTCAGTGGAATCAATGAAAAAGTCTGCAGTTTGCAATTATGAAACTGTGGGGAAGCTGCTTTCCCTAGTTCTGGGTATTGTCCTATAATTGTTTGGTTTTACAGAAAGCAATTGAGTTGCAAACTTCTCCCCTCCCAAGGACGTTTGGAAATTTGCAAACCAGACCCAGTTTTGTTACACATCTACTCTTTCAGGGAAGATTGGTAAAGCATTTCTGCCACAACCTTCACTCTCTTTAAGTAATTACAGCAAATATTTGTGGTCACTGAAGTAATATGGGATCAGTCTTGTTTCCAGAGAAGATTTTTCTTACCAAAAAACCCCATAAACATAGTTCCTTTGATGACATTAATTTCTAGAAGAAAAGTTCTTTACAAACAGTAACTGTCTCTTTAAAAAATACTCCCCTATTACCTGGCAATTTCCCAAGTGAATGAATTGTCTTCATGAATTACCCTGAACCCAACTTGCAGTTTATATTCATATTTATCTGTGAATCACTCTTTTTATTCCACTAGTAGATTAATTCTATATGATCCACATTTGAGAAATAAAACCCATGGGTCTGATTTTTGTCCTAATACCTGAAAAAGGGATAGCAGCTGTGAGATACACATTTAATTTTGGGGTTGTACAAATTCTGCTCTCTGTAGTACATAAATCAGGGGGAAGAGATTTCTGAGCCTTGTTCAGTTGTTATACAGGAGCATGAAGGGTAGTGGTATAAAAATGTGGGAAGCGTGAAGCGGGTAGGTAATCATAACTTTTCATAAAATAAGAACTACAAATTAAGTGGCAGTAGCTTAAAGCAGGTGGATGGGAATATTTCTTTTCTCCAGCACAATGTATAATTAAACTTTAGAGCTTGTTGACAGTTTTATTCCTGACTGACTCGGCCAAAATGATGGGAGCAAGATCAGTCTGCGGCTAATCAATGAAAAGGGTAGATGCAGCTTCTGACTTTAAAAATCTTGCTGTAGCTGACTGTTAGAAGTAACAGTAATATTGAAATAGTAAATTCTAATTCATGCTACCTTGATTCTTAGGTTCTGTTTTGTCACTGCTGGAAACCAAGTGTTGAGGTAGATGGACTTTTTTCTTATATCATCCTTAAACATATTTTTTCACACTTAGTGTAGATGCTTTTCAGTATCTGTTCTGTGGCATTCGGATTGACCTGACAGTGTTATAAATTTGTGCTTTACCAAAAGATATGCAAAAACATGGCATGTGGAAACCTTACTAGAAAAGGTATAAGCTTTCTTAGCTGGCTGGCATTAGATGACTCTTGTTTGATCTGTCCTGTAAAAATATGTGTGATAAAGGACTTCCAGGTCAGTATACAAGATAATGTACTGGTTCTGACCCCAATCCTAGTCCACTGGGAATGAAATACTGGGAAAGAGTCAAAGCACTCATGCAAAGGAAAGCCACAACTCCTAAATCTATTGGTATACTTTGAAGTTTTTTAAAAAGAAGGAAAAAAATAAAAGGCAAGTAAATTGGATTTTGTTGTTAAAGTTACTTTCAAAAACAATGCAATAGATTTCCAAAAGACATTTGAGGGGATTCTTCCTCGAAAGAAGTGATGCTGCAGTGGAAAAGACAAGGTGCTCAAAAGGTGAACAGATAAGAGTTGAAGACCAGGAGTCAGCTCGCAGGTGGGGAGGTTACCAGAGGTGCCCCTCTAGGATCTGTGCTGTGCCCTGTAACATACTCATAAACACCTTGAAAGGGTGGTGAGAAATCATACCTGTAGAGCTGCCAATGTAGTTACTGTTGTTCTAAATAACTTTGTTCTCCTTGCCCATGAACTGTCCTTCCACTCAGTGTGTAGCAGTTTTTTCCTGTGCAGTGGGGATTCATAGCAGTGCACTTTTCTTCTCATGTAGCATTTAAAACTGCAGAGATTGAGTACTCATTCGCTGACATAGGTTAAAATGACTGTTGTAAAATCCGTGGTTTACTATTTTAATAAGCATCCTTCTTAGAACATTTTGGTTTTGTATCCAATTAGAACAGCTTAATTTCCACCATATATATTAAATATAAAGTTATCAGAGCTCTCTTGGTACCGTAATTGAACTGCTGAATAAGAAGTGCTGTGCAGCTGCTGATATCAGAGGCAGAACAGAGCTTCACAGAGTCGGTAAGGTTGGAAGGGACCACAGTGGGTCCTCTGGTCCAAACTCCAAAGCATCACATGTTTCCAAGTTAGGGTGTTATGGTCTGAGTGGTGGCAGTTAGATGGGTCGAAGCTGCTTGGATGGCAGCTGTTGATGGTAGCTCTTGTTTGCAGATGACATCAAGTTGGGGAGAACGATTAATACAGATAGGGGTAAGGACACCATTTAGAGGGATGGACACAGGCTGGAGGATGGGCTGGAGGAATGTTATGAGATTTTAAATGAAGAAATCCAATATGTGGGCAGACTGCTGGGGGACTGACTGGCTGGGACACAGCTCTGCTGAACAGGACCTGAGGATCATGACAGCCAGTGAGCTGAACACCAGCCAGTCGTGTGCTCTGGCAGTGGGGGTGACTGAGGATATCCTGGGTTGTTTGAACAGGGTCATATCCAGTAGCCAAACAGAAGTGGTCTCCCTTTCATTCCCAGTCATTGGATTGCAGAAAGCATGCTGTGCCCAATATTGGGTGTCGTAATATCCAAGAAACTGATGAACTGGAGCAAGTTCAACAAAGGCCACCAAGTCTGTGGGGCTGGAGCACTTGCTGTGTGAGAGGAGACTGAGGAATTACCACAGATTGTTCAGCCTGGGCTGGGGGAGTCTCTGGGAGGATCTAGCAGTGGCCCCCAAGCACCTACAAGGAGGTTATCCAAAATACTAAGCTGGGATCTTCAGTGCAGCAAACATCTGGAGGATGAGAGACAGAGTACAAGTTGAAATGAGAGGGTTTGGAGTGGAATATAAGAAAATACAAGGAAATTTAGAGTATAAGGAAAAACTGAGGGCAGTTGAGCAATGGAGCAGGTTTCCCAGAAGGGGTGGGCAGTCCTTCTGAGAGGTGGACTCTGTAAGACTCGGTAGGTAAAAGCTCTGTCAAACCTCATCTGGACTCATAGCTGACCCTGCTTTGAGCAGGAGCTTGACATTAAGGCCCCTTCCAACTCGTATTATTCTGTGTTGCTTTGTTCTGCCTTAAGGACAGATGTCAGAGTTACTTTCTTGAAGATTGAGTTGTTCTTTGGAAATAAGCAAAGCTGTGTCTGAAACATGCTCATGACCTGATGGAGCTTTATGGGAAGGAGTTTGCTCTTTAAAAAAAATATTCTATACCTGATTGTGGTTTTCAAGGTTTTAGAAGTCTTGTTTTGCATTTGAGCATTTTGACAGCTTTCTTTTCAAGTTTACATTCAAATTTTAATGGTTGCTATAATTTCAATTTAAATAGTGTGGTTCTTCAAAGCCAACAGTGAAACATCATCAGCTGAGGTCTGCCTGGTGATCACGAGGGCTTCTCAGTGGCTCATTTCTTCAGCTGTCATTTGTCAGAACACACTCATGTAATCTTAATGAACAATGTGCAAAGCCATTAAAAACTCAATTATGGCTTTCTTTTTACTGCAGACGTGAGAAAATGCAATCATAAAGTGCTGATGTGTAAACACAATAGCCACCATCTGCTACAGAGTAGCATTTCAGCTCCAAAAAGAGGATATATGTTGCAGATGCATCAATAATAGGATGCTTATCAAGGCATCATTATGCACCAAGCAGGGGAAAAATTGAAATTTATGGCCAGCTAGAGAGCACTTCATGGTTTAATTCCCCAATTTCATTGGTATGTTTAATAACTATGAGAGAGTGGTATTTTATATTCCTGTTGTTTGAACGGATTTTAGAAAGTGAATTTATTTATTGCTTTCACATCCTCCTTGCTCCTGACTGATCTGAACATAGCACATTAATTTTTGGTTATTTGGGACAAAACCAGCAAGATATTAATTAATATCCAACCTGTTGATCCAAGAGCACTAAATTTAATTGACCTGATACTCATTTTTTCAGTTCAGTGTTGTCTTTATGACATTTGAACTTCCTGGATGGAGGTGAACAGAACAAAGAGGCTAAATGATTTTTTTTCTACTATTGATGCAATGATCTAAGTAAGAGTTTCTCCAAGACAACTTTTGTTTTTATTCAGATTCTTGCCTGGAGAGATTTGAGTGGCTTTCAGTCATCCATTGATCAATAATTTCCATTTGTTGTGTGTTAATTCATTCCTAGCTCTTTATATGAGTGGAAAATATGACGAGTGGTTTGTTGGTGCCAGAGCAGATTGTATCTTTTATTTGCACACAGAGGCCTATAAATTGAGAAGAAGTCCTATCAGCTTCAATTCTGCATTCATTCTGAAGAAGGCTGTCAGAATCGGAATCACAATATGTCAATTTTTATTAAGGGTAATAAGGGAAACCACACTTCTTCTTAAAATGCTGGTTTATTTTTTTAAATTTTATTTTATTTTTCCTGGTATCAGCAATTTTCATGGTCTCATCTATTTCTAAGCAATATACCCCTGCCCAGACAAGCTTCATGGGACATGGACATTTATAATAGGACAGTGGATCTCAGCTGTTGCTATGCAGAGCATCCTTTTGAAGGTCCTAGGGGACAGGGTACCCATTTGAGTTCATGCTGTGAAAAGAAAAATGAAAATGCGTACAAATGGGTGCATTTAGGGGCCAGAATATAGAGTACAGGGTATAATTTATTCACAACTGAATTTTGTAATTCTTATACCCGATGTCTTGATGCCACAATAAGTTTACCACCCATGGGCTGGTCAGCCTGAAGGTGCTGTGCCCTGACTGGCCCAGGGAAGGGTTTGTGATGGAAGCTGCCACACCAAGTCTCTGCAGAAATAATGACTGTGGTATATTTAGTAGATGACAAACTGATTTAAACAAGGTGTGAGTATTTTTCTCTGACAGAGGTGACACTGAAAGTGGAAATTTTTCATCTTTTTCTACTGTCATTTAAAATAATACCCCTTATCAGGACTTCACTAGAGACACATTTTTATAGTGTTTTCTCCTGTATCTGTAGTCATACTGTATTAAAAAAAATTAATAAGCTATAAATAAGAAGCTAGGAATATTTTGCAGATGACAATTGTTTGTAAGACTATTCTTTTAGTAACTAAGACTAATTATTTTGTGAAGTGGTTTTTTTGTGGATGGATATTTTGCTTGCTCATGTTGTCAATCACTAGATTCAGGCTCCATACGCTCTCTAGAATTGTCAGCAGTTGCACAAAGGCCATTGTCATACCACAAATAGCTTGTGATTCATTTTTTTGTGGGTGGCCAAAAAAATATAATTATTGCTTTAAACTTTTATAAAAAGCTGATGATTTTTCTCCCAGAGGAAAGCTCATTATTTTTCTACATGAAGCCGTAAGAGTGAAATACTGCTTAACTTTTTCTGTCACTGAAACACCTACCCCAGTGCAGTTCAAGTCTGTATTGTGTTAGACATACAGAGCTTCAGAGTAGTTATTTAGGGTAGAAATCCATGTGTTAGCCAAATAAAATAAAATAAAAATAATTGAGGAAGATGCCCAGAAGCCAAGCAAGGGTGGTACAAAGAGGAGCCTTCCTGGGTTCCTACCCAGTGTAGCAGGCACTTGGTCAAAATCCTTGTGGATGCACAGGAGGTCTACTTTTGTTTACCCAGTGTTTTAACTGACTGTGCCATCATCCTCAAGCATGAGATGTGTCAAATGGAGAACTTGTCTCCATTGTATCTTGTACCTTTTCTCAGAATGGCACTGCAAAGCTGCAGGCAGCTCATTCACACAGCTGCTACACGCTGCTATACTGTACTGCTGTTACTCAGCACTTTCACAGTGGCTCTCCTCCCAGATTCTCAGTAGAAGTGTGGTTCTTACGACTATCCTTGCTGTATTTGTGTATTTATCTGTGTACTGACAGAGATTGTGGAAGTGAGTGTCATAAGTAGTCTTAGAAACCCAGCTGCCAGGTTTCCAGCCTGCTGCCTGAACCATCGGGCTGTGCCGCTGCCTCAAGCCTCTTGGCAGTTGTGCTTTCTGATAATAAATGATCCTAGGTCACAGAAACAGAATCCAAATCTGTTTCTCAAAACTTCAGCATATTTGCGTTGATTTCTAAGAATGCTTTTTAAGAAGTACTGGCTCATGAAGGGGATTTTGTGGTTGACTGCGAGCAGAGTTAGATCAACAGTGGCCATTGATCAGGATCCCATCTTATGGACTTTGATATTGGAGAGAAACTGAAAAGTTTGGACTCAGTTTTTATGTTTCTCGAGGCCCTTGCTGTGAATCTGGGATTTTTTGATTTGGGACTGTTTTGATTTTCAGCATATCAAAATGAAAGATAGGATTTCCCAAGAGCATCTTGCCTAGAAATTTTTGTTTCTTAGCGCAGCCTCTTCCCCAGCTGTGCTTGCATTGTGCTTGAATTTCCCAAGGTCTCTAGAATGTGAGATCTATTCTTTTTTTATTTATTATTTTTTTTAAGATTGACTTCCTTCTGCATCCTTGCTTTCCAATCCTTTACAAAATGCATACATATCATATGAAAAAGGGGGAACAAAAATTTGTGGGAGAAATTTTTTGGTATCTGTTGATATAAATTTAGATTATATGGCTGTTCACTGCACAGAATTGATCAAAATGTTTATCTGGCTCATCTGAGAGACACACTGCTATGGCATTGAATAGAGAAAGTCAATAGGTTAGGAGTGAGGCAAGGCTTTTCAAACTCAATGTTCTGTGAACTGCAAGAGGCCAGCAGAGAAATACATTTGTAGCATGCCTTGGCAGCAGCATCAAAACTGAGAGTGTCAAGAGGGCTGCATTTGATTAAAAATTATCATGCCTGACTGCTGACACACTGATTTTATCCCTCCCTGCCCCCAACTTAGTATTTTCTTCAGCTTTTCCCGAGTGTGAGTGTTTGCACACGCATAAAGGAGATCCTTTAAACAGAATTGAATCAAATAACTCTCATAATGTTTTTCCTTATTGCTAACATTTGTCACCTTGATGCATCTGTGAAGAGATGAGTTGAGACACAATGTGCTGTAAAATAACTGCTTGATGAATCAAAATGTGAGTTCAACATCAAGTACCATGGATAATAGGATGCAAGCTTCCAGGTTAACAAACTCATAAATTGCCTTAGTATATATTTCCCTCCCTAATTTCAGCCTGTCCTTCCCTTCTAGAAGAGTAATTGTCCTTGCTGCAGTATTTCTGGTTGAGATGTTGCTGTTATGCTAACAAGCTAAACTCATTTGGGCTTTGAAAATTCAGTTTTTCTTAATGTGTTACAACCTTCACAAGTTTATAGTGCCAAGGTGCAGGATTCACAGGTGTAGATTGGCACAAGTGGGTAGGGGGAGTTTGGACTAACATCAGCTGAGAATTTGGTCCATTGTCCATATCTGATGTGCCTTTGGGGGACTGTATGTGGTAGGGAGAGTCTTGCCACTGCTTGACATGGAAATATGCTTTTGTTTAGAGCAACTGTTTTATCAAAGGGTCATAAAATAATAAAAGCAAAATAGTATTTTTATTTGTTTGGGGTTTTTTTTGTTATCTAATTAAAGCAGTTCTAGTTGGCCCTGAATCCATTTGTGTATTTACCCTGCAATTTTCATATCCTTTCTTTCTGTTACCTAACAACTAACATAAAATAGCTATTTTGAGTTCTTCAGCTGAATGTTTGGTTTTGTGGCTCCTAAGGGAATCACTGACTTTCCTAACGTTTTTACTGAAAAAGCCAAGCAAAACCACTCTTTCTTCTCTTTTTGCTTTCCTCTGTAGGCTCCTTCATGATGGTGAACAGCTCTGGGCGGGCATCTGGGCAGAAAGCTCACTTGCTCTTGCCTACTCTGAAGGAAAATGACACACATTGCATCGACTTCCACTACTACTTATCCAGCAGAGACCGTTCCAGTCCTGGCTCTCTGAATGTCTATGTGAAGGTGAATGGAGGACCACAGGGCAATCCCATATGGAACGTCTCAGGAGTTGTTACAGAAGGATGGGTGAAAGCAGAGCTTGCCATCAGTACATTCTGGCCACATTTTTATCAGGTATGAGTTTGTCATATTTTTCTCTCTTCTTCCTTTGAACATTTGGTTAGGTATGAGCTAAGCTATTGTTAGCAATAGCGTTCTGGAAATCAAATCTTCCCCTGACTTTTCCCCATCAGAATGAATTTACATATAGCAATTTGTAGCAAAAGGGTTATATAAGCATCTTGACATATTTCTTCCCCCGCTTCACCCTTTTTCTTCAGTTGTTGTCAGGTCACAGAGGGAGGGATAGGCTGCTGCGAGTCACGTTGTTGGCAAGTTAAGACCCACTTGTTTATTGTGAAGTTGATATGCAAACAGAATTGCACTGGCACTTTCCGTAGCTCGGTGTAAATGTAAACACAACTGGGTGTCTAGATGTGCAACTGTATCTCCACGTAAATTTGTCTGAACCATTTTTGGCCCTTTCTTTGTTCCATAGAGGGAACCTTTGTTCACTCAGCTTTGTGTCTGGACTTTTCCTGTGCCCGTAGGAGGGGTGTAAGCACATGAGCTAATAAAATCTTGTACCATGTTATCAACATGAGTATACTCTTCACCAGGTCCTCTGTGCCTCTTTTTAGCACAGCTTGTAACATAGTCTTACATGTTCTGTTAGGAGATTTATTTCTTTTAAAACAAGCACAAAGCTGAGGAATGTAATGGGTAAGTTGTTTTTTGGTTATATTAATTTTACAGCTACTTGGTACTTGTCTACTTCGAGGTTCATGTGGCATCTTTGCAGTCATTGTTTTAGTTTTAATTAGATAAGATTGCACACAGTGGACTCACTTCTTTTTAGGTGTTGAAAGTGTGGTTTTGTCTTGTTTTATATAAAAGACAAAAAAAAACAGCCTGAGAGATAATTGCACCCTAAACCTTGCAGGAAAGGCTGATGTACTCATGATACTAAAGAAAAAGGTGTGAGATAAGAATTATGATAGAATAAACTATGAAAAAGCAACAAATAGTCTATGGATAGAAAACAGCAGGTAGAAAAGCTTGCCTTTTTTTGCTTCTAAACAACTGGGTAGGAGGTCTATAAAATTTGAGCTGAAGTAGAGTGCTTTAATGTTCTGCCTCTGAAAAAGAGTTGGGGATATCAGCAGAATACATAGAGCACACTATTCAGAGTGAGAGGAAGGGATAAAAGAGATGCAAATGCATGGAAAGTGGTGTTTTAAGAGCTGTGCACAACTTGTTGCTTGTTCTGAAGTCATATTTGAAGCACTTATACTCCATTCATATTAACATGAACATGGTCATGAACCAGAATTTGCTTCATAATAGGTGCTCCACAGAGATAACAGAAATGATCTTTCACCCAGATAATCAGTGCTTGAAAAACCTAGAAAAGACAGTCTGATCTCCCACTAAGAGAGATCCTACTCTTAGATATACCTATAGTAGACTTCCTGAGCCTGCCTGACTTCTTTTGCAAGTCCTTTTACAGGTCAAGTTTGCTTTTGCTGAGCGAAAAATCCTTTAAATCAAATAAGAATTTTTCACTGCAGTACAAAAATGATTGGAAGCCAGCACCAACTGGTTCATTCCTTTCTAGAAAATGCAAGGGATTTCTTTTTCACTTTTTGATGAATGGGAATGATGTTTCCTTCTGGTTAAATTTGTATTATTATTCCTGAAGTGTGGCTTTTAAAATTTGAAATCTGTCCCACTGTTATGGGTGATCTAACAGACTGATCTCTCTTATAAACCATCCTCTGTTGATTCTACATTTAATCAAGGCTTTGAAAGAAAAGAAAAAAAAAAAAGAAAACTTTAAGTTTGCAGAAGTGAAGAGGGAAACACAATGACAAAATTATTAGACAAAATTATTGTTACTTGGCAGCCTGAAGTAGTGCTCCTGACTAAAGGGGTGCAGAGGTGGAAGGATGGCAAAAGCTTGGGTGTACTGTTGCCTAGGGAGTGTCTGATTTCACACTCACAATCTAGGATGTGCCATCGAGTGGTATTTGTCAGCTTTAAATCAAAATTGCATTCCTGGAGAACTCTTTGTACGCAAGAGGCCTGAAAGCATGTTCCATATTTCAAAAGCACCAGGTAACCCAGGAAAAAATAGCATTTTTTCTAAATAATTAAATCTCCATCAGGCAAAATGTGGATAATTCTCTTAATGCATAGGACCCAAACCACCTTGAATTGCAGCGTGCATCGAAAATTCAGTCAGGCAAAAAATCTGAAGCTATCTATCCCTGGATCTGAGGCTTTAGGGGAAGTACTTTGATCTTTGGAGGTGTGGCTAGTAGAGAACTAGTAACCAAGCCAATTGCCAGAGGTCATGTTTTAAGTCTGGTGTTTCTGTGTGAGGGTCATATGAGTCATCTGGATCCAAAAGTATTCCGCTGGGATATAAATGTGGGGATGGGGAAGATTTATAATGCCTGGCCTGGAGTTACTCATACTTGGATTCCTAGCCTGCAAATGTTTTTAGTGTAGCAAGAAAAAGCTGTAATAGTTCTTGGAGAAAGGTAATACATGTAATCTTGAATTACTACTTGCCATAAGGATGAACTTTGTCCCAGAATGCACCAAGGGCAGCAATAGAGTCTGTCAGGAAGAGGTTCTTTGATGTATAGCAAGGAACATTATTGATCCATGCCTGAAGAAAACTTGTACAGCAACAGATGAGCCGGGCTATGTTGCTAACACAGACATTGCTGGTATATAGCAGCAGTGAAATGTAGGACTGCTTATTGGTAAGGAAACATGAAGTGACTTGGTATTGCAGCTCTCAAGAGAATTTAAGAATATTTTTTTAAGAGTAAAGCTTTGCATTTCATCATCTGTATTAATTTCTGAGGAGTTCTTTAAATGTAAATCATTGTTTAAATGTCTATATCTCGACCAATATGCTACATTTCTGACTGAAGTTAAAAGGATGTGAGAGAGAGATTCAGGGTCAAATTTGAAGAACTGGGCCTTGTAAGCATGGATTCCTGCTTCTTCCTCATGTTGGGTCTCAATTCCCTGTGCTCAGGATCACCTGGGTGCTTCTGTGCTTCTTGCTTTGATAGGGTGGAGATGCTGCAAAATCCAGAAACAGACAACAACGTGGAAGTTTGAGCTGGGAAATAACAAGCAAGTGTAAAGGGGAACAGATAATAAAATAGTCTGTCAAAGCAATGTGTGAACTGAGGGGAATCCTCCACTGTTATCAATGGGTTCTGCACCAGTGTGCATGGGGTTTTTAGGATCTGACTCGGTTGTTACTGACTTATGTTATATTGTGCTGTATTAAAGCCTCGGTACATGTCAGTGATTAACAGAAGACAGTTCTCTGTGTATTGGTGCTTACTTTGCCATGCACTGATAGCTAATGCCAATGCCTTGGAGAACTTTTCTTTCCAAGTTCTTGGCTTACAAGAATTTGACAATTAGTTCATCATGGCTTACATGCAGAACTCCAGTAACTTGAATTAAAGTCTGGAGGGAGTCACAGTAGTTGCTTACATGACCTTCTCAGTAAGTGTAATTTTTATCATGAATGACATTTCATTTCTAAGATAAATTATAATTTTCATACTAAGGACTTGCCTTATACTCTTATTTTATGTGGTCCCTAAGAAGCCTTTCAAGCACCTTGATAACACCCAACACTTGTTGATGGTTTTTGGATTATTTTATTTTCCAGAGACTTGCTTCCTCCTATTGCTCCTTGGACAGCCTATTTTTTGTCCATCCTCCTCTGGAGCTGAACTTTGTTTCTACATATTGTTAGCACTTGAGCTTTTCTTTGTATGTTTGCCTGGTTTTGTTTTCTACCTGTTTTTATCATGCCTTTTCTAATGGACATATTTCAGAAGATCTCACACTTGGATGTGTTTTGCATTGAGGAAGCAGATCTTAGGAAGTCATGGAAACATGAGTAGAAACTACGTTTTGGAAACCCAAATGCAAAGCAAAATGATGAACAGCACTTCTGTGCTTGTAAAGGACACATTGGTTGGCTTTCACAGCCAGGGCCTGCAGTGCTCAGAAGTTGGACAGTTGAATGTTTTACTGTATTAAATCTTCTGATGAAGGAGATAAAGAAGAGACTCAACAGTGACAGGCTGGGAATCCCAGTTTTTATTCAGAATGAAAATAAATGTTGAAAACTGGCTCTAAGTAGGTAAAGTTGTGTCCTAGTAATGAATTTTAGAGGTTACAAATTACTGAAATACTTTCTCCTACAAAGCAAGTAGGTGCACTAGAATACTGCTTTAATAGTAATAACTCTGCCAGCTGAATGTGTTAATTAACTTTGTCCTTGAAAACATTATTGTGTACTCCTGCAAAAATGAGCAATTTAGTATGGTGTGAACATTAGTGAGAGGAAATGAAAATGGGGATATCCCTTTCAAATGCAGACGATAGCATCCATTACACCTCTACCCATTCATTGTTTTTTTAAATAGTAAAGGACAGCACTTCATTGCTTTGGGAAGAGAATCACTAACTTGAGAGGTAGCGTTGCCAAGATGTAAAATCATCAGTCTGCATTATTCATTTTTCTACTGAAGTTTAACATGTCTAGACTTCCTGTTCCTCATAGAATATCTCAAGTTGGAAGGAGCCCATAAGGATCACTGAATCCAACTCCCTGCTCCTTGCAGGAGTACCTAAAACTAAACAATACGATGAAGAGCATCATCCAGGTGCTCTGTGAACTCTGATGGGCTTGGTGCTGTGGCCACTTCCCTGTTTCAGGGACTGACCACCCTCCCAGTGAAGAACCTTTTCCTAATGTCCAATCTGAGCTTCTCTTGGTGCAGCTTCATCCCATTTCTTTCTGTGGATCACCAGAGAGACATCAGCACCTCCCCCTCTGCTGCCCCCTTGATGAAGGTGTAGACTGTGATGACAGCACAGATTACAATTTGTCTCCTACTATCACAGAATCACAGTTGTTGGGCAAACTGCACCATATTTAATACTATTTTCTCTTGAGTTTTTAGTTAGCTTATTTGGCAGTAGTTAACTTAGTTTTAATGATCTCTTTATTGTTTTTTCTTAGTTGTTTGCATTATTTTTTGTTTTGTTTTGTGCACCACCAATTTTCAGATACCCTGTATATTTTTAGTAGCAGGATACTTCAGATCAGGATGTTTTCCCAAGTAAAACCACAAAGTCACAGGGAAGAATGAGATTTTTTTTGTTCACCTACAATTGCATATCTGTTCGACCCAAATTAGTGAAACGCTTTCATTATCTAGATACATAAATAAAAAGAAGGTGGTAGTTAGTGCACCTTTAATGTTGAGAAGTACTGCGTGTTGTTTTTAAGGATGTTTTCTGACCATGTTTGTTCAATCCAGGGAAAGGCAGAAACAGTTTTATTGTACCTGGGAGAATCTTAGTTCAGTTCAGTAGCCAGAATCCAGGGTCATCTGTTGCTTGTAGTTTGTTTTCTAATATTGCTATGGCAGGTGTGCCAGACCAAGGTTTTCTCCAGAAGAATCCATGCAGGGTTATTGATTCAATAAGAGAATTTTATCTCATGTACAGCATTCTCCAACTTTCTGAGGTGTACTAAGAACAAGATGTCAAATGATTATACACATAATGTTCTTGGACCAGTGCTTAATGTGAATGCTGTGTGTTTATACGCAGGGTTCTTTTTTGCTCTTCCAAATGGAAGCAGCATACAGTTATCTCTAATCCTAAAGAATGTTGTGCTAGCTTTTTGTTTTCTGTATCAAACACGTTTTCAATCTTTGATGTGCTTGTACATACTGAATTGCCTTGGTATCCCTTCATTATTAATGATGAAATGCCTTGAATGACTCAGGCATTGGAATAAGAGCAGGATATGGTGACTGACCAAGTGACTGGTGTTGCTGTTCTTTTTTAAAAAACTTTTTCTAATTTTGTATTTCAGGTGATATTTGAATCTGTCTCTTTGAAAGGACACCCAGGGTACATAGCTGTGGATGAAGTCAGAGTTCTCGCCCATCCATGCAGTGAGCACTCTTTGTTTTTCTAACTGTATTGATGTGCTATATACCAGGCTTTACAGTCTAAAGGAGTGATTTACCCAATTTGGTCAGCAGTAAAATGTCTTCTTGTATTCCTCTGAGACACCTAAAGATGATCAGCCTTGTGTAATTACAGAACTTTGCAATTTGTGCAAATCATATTGCTGTAGAAAACAATCTAAGAAGCTTCTGACGGTATCCTGTGTGGTTAAATTAAGAAAAGAAGAAATAAACAAATTGTTTCAGTATTTTCTTGGTAAAGGACATATCCTAAAGGACTCTCTCTCTCTCCCTCTCAACAAATGTTAAGCCCACTCAGCACCCCAGTAAAGATATTAAAAATAAATCTCATTAAGACTATACACTTGCACAGGAGAAAAAACTAAAGCAGGTTCATTACACTGTTCAGAAATACTAGTGCCACATTTCTTCTATTGCAGCCATAATAAGCTTAGATTATTTTTTTTTTCCTATTTAAAGAAACTTTGAGCCTCAATCTTGGAGTCTGAACTTGTTTGGTTTCTCTATGCACCTATCATGTGGCTTGAAGACTTTCTGTGTCTATATTTTGTATATGGTATAGGGTTTTCTTCTAAAGATTTTTTTTTAACAGCCTGTAACAGCTCCTCTCACTAGTTCATAGTTTTAGTAAGTAAATCAGTGACATCTGCTCACAGAAAAGATCATGGATCATATCAGCTGGTTTTCTTGCAATAAGAATTTCAAAGAACAGCTGCCATTCAATGTGACAGACATGGTTCTGCTCAAGTTTAACAGGGCATTTCTGATAACTACAGTATGGTTAATTGCTGTTTCACTGAATTATATTTGTATTTACCATGTGCTCATTGCTCAGGCCTTTGGGTGCATTTACTTCATTAAGAAATACTTACAGTCTGTATTAACCAGATGTTGCTGCATCCAAACAAATCTCTTGAATTGTCTGTGTGTGTTTCACAGCACGTTGGGTGATGGCTGATCCCTTTCCTGGGAAACAGTCCACTGAACAAACTATAGGGCAAAGCCTAGGCAAGAAAGTTTTGGGATTTTAAATAAAGAGACAGGGTGCTGTGTTACACCCCTGCTTAATCAAGTATTTAAACTGATTTTAAATCCATTTTTCTAAATATATGCAGGCGCCTCTTCAAAATTCAGTGCATTCATGGTGACCAAAACCTAGAATGATTCAGTTAACTACTTCATTTTGAATCGGCTTGCAACCTGCAGCATACAGAACTTGCTTGGAAGCTGCAAATTCTCTGCAGTGTTTGTAAATGTTTCTTCTGTTTGATTCCTGGTGTTGCTTTTGTTGCTCAGCGATGACAGCCACCAGGGTAAATGTCCCCAGAGTGTGTTCCATTGCCTTGTACAGGCTTTGCCTCGTCATATTTGTTTTACAATTTTTATAACTCAAAACATGGGGACAATGAAGCTCCTGATGACCCTGGAGGTTACTGAAATTATTGGTGTTATTTCTGTATTTCTGAGTTACCTTCGTAGAAGACACTACGGCAGACAAACCTAAGTATCAGCAACAACACAGTGAAATGCCCTTAATGACACAGTAATGAAGAAAAATATCTTGCTGGTGTTGCCCTTTTTTTGTGTGCGTGTCCTGTGAAGAAATGCACTGGAGCATCAATTTTCATTATGCTAAAAGCTCATTGACTGTGTGTGCGTGAGGACTGGCAATCATAGGACAACCCTATGCCATGCAAGTCGGGCAGACCTGAGGAGCAGGCGTTTGGTGTTGGTGTGACCACTCACCCAGGGTGTGCAGCTTCGTGTTTGGAGCTGGCTTGTATCTGCCCACCTTAGGCTGCAGGCAGAAATTACCAGTGTTAGCCTGCAAGTAGCATGTGGTACATTCTGACTGTCACCCAGAGGTAGTTTTCCAGTATATTTTGATGCATATTACTGATCCCTGGAAAGCACAATGATAGAGTCACTATCTTTCAGGAGCTGTCAGCAAACTGATTGTGTGGTGAATGGGCTACAGAAGCTGGATAAGAAACATTTGACGTAGTGTTCTATGTTCTTGTGTCTATAGTAGACAAATACTTACATGTTGGGCTTCATGCATACACACAGATGTCCACATCCTTTTAAAGCCATTTGATTCCGATAGAAAAAGATGGGTTGTTATGTCCTCTGAAATGATGTATTTCATCCATGTCTAATCATACTAGAAAATGTAAAGATGAAGTTAAAAATTCTGGCCTTTGGAGTCTCATAAGGCTCTTTGGTATGTCCTACTAGAAGTGTTCAAATGGTGCACAAACTCTCTTCTGAAGGCCAGCACATACTAAGTTCATTTAAAAGTGTGAGATTCGCTACTGTAATCTTTATTTTCTTTTCAGTTAACTTACAGAGGTAAATGAGTCTGGTATTTAGTAAAAAAGATAATCCTCTGACCTACTTCCTTTGTGAATAAATGCAATGTCTGCATTTTAATATCAGTGGTTTAATATTGAATTAATGATGAGTTTAGGATCGGCAAAACACTGGTATCAGTGATCTTAAACTAATACAGTGATACAATACTGTCACTTATTAATATTTAATGTAATATCTGATTTGATATTAATGGCATGTTATTATTCTACATGTCAAGGATGTATTTGATAGTCAATAAAATAAATAGCAAGAAAAGACCCTTGGGAAAATTTGGTTTGTGTTAGTCATGCTTGACAAGATCAGAAGCGTTTGATTTTTTTGACTTTTTTAGAAACACAATTTTCTGAAGAAATTACTCAATTACTCTTTATAGCAAGCAGTAAGAAATCGTGCTGATGACTGTGAACTTGTGTTGTGATTTGATCTAAGTCTGTGTTTTCAGATGCGTCAGAGCTCTGTGTGATCCTTCAGGCCGTGTTCTGTCAGATCAATCACCCACCTCACCCTGCAGGGAATATTTAAATACTGAAGGACAACTTTATTTTGCAAAAATCACTTTGTCAAGCATAGGCCCTGATGCTTTGCTGTGTATTTATATCTGTGTTGGTGTAATACAGTTAATTGGCGCCTTGCTCTACCCTTGCAATTCTTTGCATCTTTTGTTAGGAAAAGCACCTCATTTCCTACGACTTCAGAACGTGGAAGTTAATGTGGGACAGAACGCGACATTCCAGTGCATTGCTGGGGGAAAGTGGTCACAGCATGACAAACTCTGGCTCCAGGTAAAGTAATGCATTTTGGGTTTTGTGGTAGATTTTTTCATTTGGTTTTGTTTTTTTTACTTTTTTAATTATAGTAAGTAGATCATGAAAGACTGGGTGGTGAGGCAAAATTTGTTCATCAAGATCCTCTGAAAACTACCTTAAATTGTTTCTAGGTGAGAGTTTAAGGTGACAAAACAGAGAATCATGATACTGGAAATGGAGAAAAATGGCCAGTGACAGCAAAATTTTGGTTTTATACAAATGCCCATGTACCTGTAAGCACTCAGCCATGAAGCAGAAGAAACAGACGAGTGGAATAGTTCTTCTCTTCTGCTTAATTATGCAACCTTCTTTCCTCCCACCTTCCAAAAATGTCCTCAGCCCTGAGTCAGTGACAATATATTAAGAAGGAAACCTACTCTAACGTATGAGATTACTACTTGGATGGTGAAAACAGGCAAAAATCAGTTTGTACCCATGTTTTTTCTCTGTCCCAGTTTCCCTTGGCTTCATTGATAGCAGATTCTTCCTTGTAGTCTCTCACTAAAAGACCAAAACATTGCCTTTCTTATTGTCTATATTTTCACCCTACTGACTGGATTTGAAAGACTGGGTCGTGCTATTCAAGTGGGTATAGTAACAACTATAAGAACTCATTTTCAATTCTAGAGTTAGAAATGGAACATAGGTCAAACTGAAGGTGTTGACTGCATGTTTCCCAGTGAAGGACAAAATTTATTTCTTCTGCCCTTTGAAGTGCTGGCCACGTAGAGTCCCAACATTGCCATACTAGAAGCTTTTAAAATACTTGAGCATTTTGATCTTTCTAAGCTGCTGTGCCATTAAACACCTAATGTCCTAAACAAGTCAAGAGGATTCTCTTGCTAAATGTACTGTGCGTTCATGTAGGACCGACATAAACGTTCAGAATGCTCAAAACAGTGAATAGTTTTTATTCTCAGCTTGGACTGCTGTGTCCGAGTGCCTGACCACCTCATATTTGCAACATCTGACACAGGAAAAAATGGCCTTTGTCATGCTGGCTATGGCATTTGTAGTCACATAACTAACAGATTTTTTTTTCAATCTTTCCTATTTATTTCAGGCGTTGTAATAAACTTTAAAAATAACAATTTCAAATCTAGTTTAAATACTAGGGGAGGGATCAGTTTACCTAATCAGAAAACTGAAAATTACTACTGGGAAAAAGACTTGAGTTGGTGAAAAATGTAGTCAGGATCATGTAAAAATGACTTGACAGTCACTTTAATTGTACTCTCATCACAGCAGTTCTTCTAAAAATTACATTTTTATCTGAAATGTATTAACCTATGGTGTACTGTTAGAATCCACTGAGATGTATTTTTGGCTTATTCTTTATCTTTTTTGACTTCTTTCAGTGAAATCTTTCCACAGTTATGACTAGATGTGTGTAAAAACACTTCTGACCTGAAGCAGTATGAACCTTTTCCTGTGAGAAGCGGGGGTTTGGGAGGAAATCGTTATTGTTGCTAGTGGAAACCTGCTTTCCTTTCTCTAAAATTGAAACATTTAATGAAAATAGCCTTTGAAACATCCCCAAAACCTGATTACTGGAAATCAGCAAAACAGCAGTGTGTTTTCCTTTGAAACTCCTAATAAACTAGACCCACTGAGCAAATTCAGGTGTTTACACTGTGGAGAACTTCTACTTCCAGCTAATTCTTTATCTGTCTCTTTTCCAGCTGGGAAAATATAGTCTGACATTGGTAGAGGGGTTTATTGGGGAATGTTGGATTTATGAGGAAGTCTGCTCATCCAACCAATGTATTTACAATTTATAATGTGCAGTTGTACAGTCTGAGCTGTCTCTCTAGCCTTTTCAGTACAACTAACACATCAAATACCCAAATATGTTTCAAAAATTAAATAGACATGAAAACGTAAATATATTTTTTAAGACTATTTAAGCTCTAGTGCATACAACCCTGTAAATTTTTCAGGGGCATGGCCAGCAGTCTTTTCTTGAAAAATTGTGCATGTATAACATCTAACCTAGTAATGTGAAAATCTGAACAATATTAAGCATAACAAAGAATGAATTACATATGGATACATAATCTGTGTGTCCACGTAATTTACATTATTTTTGTCTGCCTTTACAGCAGTGGAATGGAAGGGACACAGCATTAATGGTCACTCGAGTGGTCAACCACAGACGTTTTTCTGCTACTGTCAGTGTAGCTGACACCTCTCAGCGCAGTATCAGCAAGTACCGATGTGTCATTCGTTCAGATGGTGGATCTGGAGTTTCGAATTATGCAGAATTAATAGTGAAAGGTAGGTAGCACTAAAGCAGCAGGTTTATGCAAGATGAGTATTTCCTCCCAAGTGGTGTCTATGTATAAAAATTGCCATTCTGTTGGACCTTCTTTCATTCATAATAAATTTAAGTAAAAAAAAAAGGGTAAAAGTGACAATGAATTTCAGTAATTTTCTTAAAACAGATATTTGAATTGAAATTTTGTATACAGCCCTCTTGATAAGCTTTTGTGGTAATGCACAGTAGCTGTGGATACTTTTAATGTAGTCAGATAGAGTTTGTCTGTCAGTCAGCTTCACCTGCCTTCCTTTAGAGTATTTTATCAGGCATCCACAATCTTGTGACAGAGCATTGCATGTCAGAAGAGTCTACTCAAGGCTGCTGGGAGTAAATGACTGGATTAATTTTGCTGATGTCCTCAAGTACACAGTAGAAACATCGGTTCTTGAAGGGTGCTAGGGTTTTAGTCCTGTTATTTACAGTGATTCAAGAGCAGATAACTGTGCCTGACACGTGCAAGATGTGTCTTAATCTTTCTTCCATGAAACATGCAGTAAAGTGCTATTTACTGTGCTGCTTTTCTTTTTTTTTTCTATTTTATTTTTTTAAAACTTACCCTGAGCTGCAGCACAGGGATACTCACTACCTCTTAGATGGAGAAGTCAGAAGGTGGCTAAGTTGCTCCTGAGACATTCTGTGTTTGGGGTGGGGTGATGTCAAATGGGAGGAGTACGGGTCTGCTCATCAATTAGAATTTTATTGATCTGAATATTTCACTTTTCTGTGAAAATGGAGGACTACTACTGTAAAAATAAGATGGGTCTTGTCCACTGTAGTACTTTCTTCCAACTTACTTTATCATTTGATGATCAGTATACTAATGCCTTTACATTGCCTTAAATATAGTGTTGTGTGGTGCAGATATTCAGACTACACACATCGTGAAAGAATGCTCCTATTAGATGCCAGGTGCTTATAATTCTCACTTAGTGATCTTGCATCTTGTTCAAATCTGGGGGAATTAATTTTTGATTAAAATAGAACCAAGTTGCCAGGAGTAGCACATCTAGTATCCTAGCTGAATAGAGAGAAGGCAATCTTCCAGAGCAACTAAATAATAGAATATGCAAAGTTGAGTACGTGCCTGACACTTTAATGTTCAACAATACAAGAAGGGAAAAAATAGAATAAGTTATAAACATGACTTGTTGGATGTCCACCAGGAGAGAGTTGATAGATTCATTGCTGAATTACTCGTGCAGAGGCCTAGCTAGAATAAGTATTGTTATGGGTAGGTACACTCCTCTGCTCCTTGCTCCTGCTTGGTAAGCAGGTAAGGCTAAGTGGTTCATCTGAGGTTAGCTTGATGCAGCACTGTGACACACTGTGGTTGTGTGGATGAGTGCTTCCAAACAGTCTGACTAATTTTAGTGTGGATAATAACAAATTTGTAATGCATGCAGACAGACTGAAATGAAAGCAAATTGGAATTGTCTAATTTTGAAGAGATGTTTATTGAATTACAATAATGTACTTGGGTATACATTAAATTAGTCTGTAATTGAAGTTTTGCTCAATTGATAGTCCTGCCCCTAAACCCACTAAATCCAAGCTGATACTCTGCTTGTCACGTGCTATCAGTTGAACATAAAATCATAGGGGATTTCCTCAACAAAGGGTTAAGGTTTAAAAGTGTCTCTGTGTATCTTTTTAATGTAAAGATCTGTTTGCTTCCCTATGCATAAGATGTTTTATTGCAGTATTGAGAATTGAGTAATTTACATTTTTCAGTATTTAACAAAAATATTTGGTAGATACAGCAAGAGAGATTTTGCTTTGAAATACACATACTTCTACACCCTAAATTAGAATGATAGCTATATCAGCAAATGAAAAGATCAATGAAATTAAACACACATCACCTTCTGCCACCACCCTGAGTCCTCCCCTTACTTGTTTATGTGGACATCTTTACCAAGAACAGTGTATTATTGTAAGGTAATTAGTGGAAATCTTATACAAAAGTTCATCACTTTATTAGTTTCAAATTCTTGCCATATATTTTGTAGCAGGAGATATCTCTGTAGTACTGTGAAAATGCTTTTCTGTAGAGCTGTTTGCTGTCTATGCTAATATCTTTGTCTTCTGACTGTGGCAAGGCTTGTATAAATGACAATACTTTTATTCTTCTCTTTCCACTTTAGAACCATAATAGACAAGACAGAGAAACCTATCATTTCCATCTGTATACCTTACTATCCTTTGGTGCTCCAGTGCAAATAGCTCTTCTCTTTCTTATCTCTCACTGTTGCACATATAGTAATTTAATACAATTTTGTACAGGGCGCTTTTCAAAAAACCCAGAGTTTCTGTGTCTTGCTATACTGATCGCATACAAATGGAATGCTTCTTGTCTATAATTTTCTTTTAAGTAAAAGCTGCGTGGCAGTTACTCATATTCTGAACTAAATGTAGGTTTTGCTTGGGTAAAGATTGTTTAAAATACTGTGGAAATTGGCCAGAATCTTATCATTTAGGGTATGTATTAATGACAGCATCCTTCCAGGACACCTGCCAGATTATGTAAGGTTGTGAATAACATTTTAAACTCTGTGAATGTGTATGGAGATTTGTTTGCAATTGTTTTTTTTCCTTATCCCTTCCTGGATGTCAAAATTAATTACTCAGTGAGTGGAGTAATCCATGGAGAGCTGATAAAGAGGGGGGATTACAGCATGTACAACCTATTTTTCCTGACTCAATTTTTCTGAGATTTTTGCTTTCCAGGAAATCCCTCAAAATTATTTTGTTGCTACCTGATGCAAATTCTTTTAAGGCTCATGGCATTTTTTTAGGGTCTGTTCTGCTACTACAGAGGTAGGAGTACTTAACAAAGCCCCTTTGAAGAATTCCAAGGGTATGTTCTAGTTCTCTTCAGTTTTGTCTTGGTTGATTTTCAAAGTGTTCAATTAGTCAACAGGGATGAAAAACAGCCTGTCTAGTAACTGAGTGGCTTTCTGTCATCCTTGTGATATTTGGGACAGCTCATCTTTTATCAGTCACTCTTTTTTTTGAGCTTTTAGAAGAGAAGCTGATGCCTTCAGTGACACCAGAGGGAGAGGTGGTTTCTTTTTCAGAGTTGCTTACTATTTTTTTTTCTCTGTTTCTTTTCTGGTATGATACATGTTGCTGTGATTGCACCGTCTGTTTATTAACTCACCAGGTACAGAATGGAAACTGCTCTAGTAATCAGCCTTTTCCTGATAAGTAGACACTAGAATAAAAAACAAAAACAAAAACCAAAACCAACACAAAACAACAAAAAAACCCCACAAACAAAACAAAAAACACAACCAAAAAAGCCTGTCAAATTATCAGAGTTGAGATAAAGTGTGAAAACATGCTAAATAATTAGACCTTTTAAAAAAATCTATATGTTTAAGCTTCGCCAGTATTAAATATACTGTCCAACTTCCAGATTCACAATCATAAGGCAGATTCATCAAAGAAAATTCTACAGGTATTTTGACTATGTCAGTATTTATTATTGGAGCTGTGCCTAGAATAGTTTCAGTAAATTATGAAACAGCAGGAATTTCTATTAGGAGGAAGAGCTTTCTGGAGCTTAAAAGTAGTAAGAAATAAAAACATCTCTGCTCTATAGCTGAATCTGATCTTGGGCTGAAGCTGGCCCTAGGAACATCCTATTAGGCCCTCCATAGGTTTCCTTGCATAAAACAAGTGCAGTGAAGATATGACAGTATATAATATGGCATTACATGTTTATTCTAAAGTAAAGCTTGTTCCTGGGATGAAAATATAATTGTCTTCAATTGTTTAGGGTGTAATAAACAAATTCTTGTTTAGGAAGCTCACAAATTCCAAAGTCTCTCACTTCATGTAAAGCAGTTACTAAGAGAGGTGGTGGATGTGAAAAAGATTCTTTAAAGTTTTTGTTTATTAGTTTGTATATTTAAAAAAAAAAGAAATATTTTCATGCCTGATGCATGGATAGTTCTATATCCCAGGATATTAATCCCAAATGTACTCATTAAAACTAGCATAATAATTTTGTCATCGTGGGTAATGTAACTACTATTTCCGTGGGTGCTCAAGTCCCCATATTTCACTCAGGAGACTGAGAGTGTTGATATTAAAAGTAGACACTGTCCTGCAACTATTCTCTTTTGCCATCAGGATGGCTGGAAGACACAGTCCATTCCCTCCCTTGGAAGGACTCAGCAGATGAGCTCAGCTGTGGTATAGATGCGTTTTAGATTTTACTGTTAAAAAAGTGTTTTTTCTAGTACACATTAATAAGTTCAGCTAGGAATTTTCATGCCTTCCAGCTACTTATCAGACTCATCCAGATCGCCGAAGTTGCTGGGTAGATTTGAATTCATCTGCCTGAGTAATGCACATTAATCAAGGTCCTCAAAGTTATCGCCTTGTGAACAGGAGAGAGTCTCCTGCTGGCACTACCAACAGTATCAGTAAAGCTGTGATAATGAGGGTGCCCCTCAGGCTGCATGCGATCTCTTTCTCTATTTTTTCCAGTTTACACAAATAGATTCAGTCTACAGAATTTACATGTACTGTACCAGGAGAAGGGAAGTATAGAATTGATAAAGCATGTAATGATGTTGCTCTTTTGAGCACTGCACCAGCACAGAATGGGTTTTGTGTGTGTGCATGCGAACCATTTATGAAGGTTATGCTGCCTTTGAAATTACTGAACAAGGGAGAATGCCTTTGTGATTGTAGGGTGCCTGAAAAAGCCACTTACATTCCTTTATTTCTTCGCAGTCACAGTGGTGTAGGGGATGTAATACTCCCTTCCTTGGTGTTCGCATCTGGCTGGTAATTACTTGAACTTGTTGTTGCTCTGTTTAATCTCCTGGTTCAGTGTAGTCCAACCGCAGTTGCTTCAACTCAGTTTTAATCATTAGGTGGGTGCGTGGTGAGAAAAGGAGAGAGAGGAGAGGCAAAGAGGTTACAAACACTCCTTCGCTCTCACCAAGAGCTTTAACTCTGCTTTGTCTTCCTTCAGTCCAGCTTAATATCTTTCTGTGGAGTGGATGGGGCAGGTATGAAGACAAATCCATTGTTTCATAGAAATCAGCAATTAGTAGAAGCTATATATATTCATTCAAAAGGAAACATTTCCTTCTCTTGCTGTTAACCTCCAAAATAAAACTGGGAAATGAAGCCATTTCCTTGAGAACTGATTAATGTATACTTTATATACAGCATCAAATTTTCAGAATTGCCCAGAGTGCCACACAGACTTAGTCCTGTTCCAGCACGTGCATCCCTTGTTTCTCATGTTTACATTAGTCAACAAGTTATAAATTAGAATAAGTGTATCCAGGGAGAATACAAAGCTATGGCTGGGGTTCAAGGAAAGTTTGTAAACTAATGATGTGTTGACAATTCAATCCATATATTTTCCCAGCTTTTTCTATCTCTTTCTTCAGGTAGCCTTTCTGTGTCAGATGACAGGAAGTACTGTCTTAAACTTTATCTTGATTGTAGCCACTTGGAAAATTATAATAAATAAGCTGTCTTGTCATAGCACCTCATTCCTAAATTGTTAAAAATGCTTCAATAATTTCTATTAAATTTTGGTCTTCAGATGAAAGATAGCACCCAAAAGTTAGTGGAACTAGAATGTTATTTATTGGTGTGTATTCCAGTAAACCATACCCACCTAGGAACTTCCTATTTTAGAATCATAGAATCATTGAGGTTGGAAGAGACCTTCAAGATCATCCAGACCAACCCCTACCTACATCACCACTAACCCATATCACCCAGCACCACATCCAGACACCTCTTGAACACCTCCAGGGTGATTCCACCACCTCCCTGGGCAACCCATTCCAACACCCAATCACTCCCAACAAACAGTGCAGCTGGCAGAAGCAGGGATGCTGGCCAAACACAAATGAATGTGTCTTAGCCTACATAGGATTTACACTTATGTTTGAAAAGTATGGACAAAGTAGTTTCACGTATTTTATGCTGCCTTATGTCTTGCAGAAAAATAGCAGTAATGTGGCTTTCTAGTGTATAGCTGCTGGCTGTAAAGAGTGTTCTCAGTAACTCAAGTATTTGGGTTTTCAATATAGGAGACTTTCATTGTGCTGTAGTATCCATTTGTCTGTCTATGGAGTCTTGCAACTATCAGTTCTCATTTATTTTTAAAAGGAATTGAGGAGTAGCAGTTATTTGGGCAGTATTATTCTCCTCCCCAATAGTTTTCTAGCATGCTTCCAAGTGTAGTCAAAATACAGAATTAACAATTTATATAATTTTTTTTATCCAACCTACTCCACTGTTTCTAGTATGTTATGTTCCTTCTAGATTATTCCTATGGTTTATGTCCTGTAGTCAGAACTCTCAGCCTTTTCAGTTTCTAGTTAAAATTATGAAGAAGGTTTAAGGCAGTTGCATAAAAATTAATTCAGGATTGTTAATGCTCAGAAAAGAGCATCAAATGCTATGGATGTATCCCGAATGCCTTTGTGAACTGGATTCATTGGTACCTCAGACCACCAGTCATGTGCCACTGTAAAATGTGTCTGTCAGCTTTTCATTGTTCTTTGTTTCTTTTTAATATAAATATTTTCATGCAAGTAGATTAGTAGTGATGTTCATGTGACATTACAATTGGAAATTACACTTTTTTCTGCTTATGCCTTAGCTAAAAGATTTAGCAGAAACAATGAGTCACATACACTAGCTCTTCTGTTCATCTTTATTCTGCCTGTTTAATTATAGGGAAGTTATTAATGGGCTTCTCCTGGAAAATAGAATCCAAAGCTGTTCTTAATTTACCCAGCCTGTGGTTACAATCTTGTTAAATGCTTTTAATTCAGGGGAAGTCCCTCTAAGTATCATCTGTCACCATACTTGGATGTTGGTGAAGAGTCTGGTATGATTTAGACATACTTGGACACTTGTGAGATATATTTGTTGGCTATGTGCTGTTATCTCAGCAGGAAAGATATCCTTTTCACATCAAAATACTACTTCTGTTGAGCAGAAAAACAACCCAAACCAAACAACCTAGAAAAGTAGTGCTTTACTTCGCATGAAACGCAGGCAAGGATGCATCAGATTTCTTAGCATGAAAGGATGATCATTAATATGAGAGACTTCAAGAATAAACCAGCAAAACAGAATGTATTTATGGTACAGTGAGACCTATAGATCTGTATAGGAGAAACAGATTTATTTCCAATGAATGGAGTAGACTGTTTCTGTAGATGTAAATGCCTCAGACCAACGTGATTACTGGAACTTTTAAAAATTTTGCAGTGAGAGACATGGTGTAAAGAAGTGTAGTTACTGATCTCCTTCAGAAATACAGTAGTTACTGCAGCTAATAGGCTTTCTGCAAGAGTATTGTATTTGTTGTAGTACAACTAAGTTCAAGATCACCTGTGGAATTTCCACCCTGAACAAGGTGCTAATGAATTACCCAATCATTGTTGCCTTAATTTAAGCTTTACTCTTTGTTGTCAATGTACTGTGAGTCTGCTTAGTGCATCATTGGGTTTCTTAGGATGTGTGAAATGTGTGCCCAGCTTTTATTTTTATTATTTTTAAAAAATTTGCAAAACAAGTGATGGAACAGTTAAAAGCAATATATTGGTTCCCAGTGATCTGTGCCAAAGACCACTTTACCTTGATTTATTTTACTTTGCTTTTTTCCTTTTGTACATCTTGAACCACCTTTCATTGTGTTGAGGTCTAACCCTTTCTTGAACAATCTCTCTTCATGTGTGTACTCAGCCTTCCAGGACTGTCTTACACACACTCTTCTACCTCCTTTTCTTTTGAGCATACTGCTACATATGCTGCAACTGATTTTATTATATGGGCACTTGTCAAACTACTCCGCTGGGTTTGGAGGCTGGCATTTACAAGCTGAAGTGCTAATCCTAAGGTAAGGAAGGTTGTACATTTTAGAGGAGAGAATGTTGGAGCTTTGTAAACATTGAATAGAGCTGAGGATATCAGTGTTATGGCAGCTCCAGAATCTTTTTAGCTTCAAAGCTAGGGATTGAAGTCTGTTAGCAGTGCAGAATTGGAGGCCATTGAGCAAGCTTCTGTTAGGTCTTCAGGTGAATAACTTTTTTAAAGTTTGCATAGCATTTACTTTTGAATGATGGAGCTGAACTGCTTTGCTTTGAAAGCCAGGATAACTGAACTCCAGGGAGAAGCTGTGTGTTGGTTATGTTTGCATTTGTCCTATCTGAATGAAGAGATTAAGAAACAGGTTTCTGTGTTAAGGAAAGAATGATCACTTTGAAGTTAGCTCCCCACTCTCAGCTGTGAGAGGCAAGAAAATAGCCAAAACTGCAGATCTGAATTGAGATTTTGCAATCTTCCTTCTGCATCTCTACCCAATTAAAGAATGCTTCATTCTTCTGAGCAAATAATTTCCCAGGATCCATTCTAGTTGCAAGATGATGAAATACACTTCTCGTCGAATCATGACTCTGAAATCTGGTGTGCTGTTTTTTAGGTTTGATCTGATGTGTTAAATCTTCTGCCATGTTAAATACTACTGCTTGTTCCCCTCTTCTACTGGTGCTGGGACACTGGTTCAGATCACATCCTCACTGTTACCCATCCTATTGTGACTTTTAAAGAACGTTTTAGAAGTAAGAGCAGAAACCTGCTGAGCAGCAGTTAAATAGGGTGATGATTACAGAAAGCCCTGCTACTATTTTAATCATTGGCTATCAATTTGAGAAGAAAAAAACCCTCCTAATATAATGTTTCTTAGCTCTCTAAGGTCTATATTGCCTGCTGAACAGCTATGCAACTTTAAGGTGGACCTTGTGAATCTCTGGCTTGGCTTATTTATAGACCTCTCCTAGTGTTGCTGATTTTTCTTTTTATTATGAATAATTTCAACTGCAGCATTGTGCTCTGCTATGCTGCACAAATATGTAAAAAAGCCTCTTTGAAGAAGTTATTCCAGTCCTCTTTCTTCTTTTTTTAACTAGATTTCTCTCCAGTGCATCTCTTGCCTCTCTCTCTTTCTCAGCAGGAAACTTTCCATCAGTGCTTGTTTGTATGTGAGGAAGATGCAAATAGCTGCAAGACTCAGGCTCTCTCTCTTTGGATCTTATAAATCAGTCTTTGCATATGCTTTACAGTCTTATTTATTAGCCTGCAGCTACTACTGAATTACATGACAGACTACAACTTACAAACTGTTTGTTCCCTCCGCAGGATACAGACACAAATTAAAATGGAAGAGGTTTGGATTGCTTACTTCCCTCATTTTCTTTTTTTCCTTCATATTATGGCAAATGCTTCTTTTGTTGCCACTGCTGCTTAAGAGTTTTTGACCCATGTGAACACTGCTGACCATATCGTACTGCCTTTTAATCAGCAATATGATATTATTGAGTATTCTGACCCAGGTTGCTCACTAAATAGTGTTTTGTCAGTATTTTCTATGATTTTGAGGCTGGAACTTGAAATATAAGCATTTCTATGCTTGCTCTTAACATTGTTTTCTACTATCTTGCTTCTGCTTAACCTTACCCCTGTTACATACATCTGCTGTATCTAATGAGTCTTGCAAATCATTTACTTTTGTTTGTCTTGTGTCAAGAATGTGGTACTTTAGGGATAACCCAAGAATTTTGGTACATTGGTTTTGTTGCCTGTTGGTTGGGCCAGTCAGAGCACTCAGAAGTCACTTAACTAGTGGAAAGTTTTATGATTATTGTTATCGTCACAAACCCGTATGCTCCTGAGAACTGAAATCTTGTAGTGGACAAGTTTTTTGTATAAATTACTGTATATCTAAATGTGAGAAGTCCTGAGTGCAATAGTTTTTTGGTAATTTCTTTTTCCAGGTTTAAAATTGGGGGTGCTTGCTTGATGCAGATTAAATATTAAATACATTAAAAAAAATAAATATCTGAAATAAATTAAAAAAAATTAAATACAGATTTAATTATGTATTCAAAGGTCTGAGAGCATGAGTCTTGATTTTGTAAATAGCCTCTGACAGTTGGGTGCTATGTTTATTTTCTACTGCCTACTAGGAAAGGAGAGGACTACATTAAAAGCTGATGGATCAGGTAACACGTGTTGAAGGCAGACAAGACTTAACTGCTATCTAGAATTGAATTGCACACTGACAGTAATTAGGAAAATTCGTTCTTTGTTTCCAAGACAGAACCTTTTCACTGTAGGCATGGTCCTCTCCAAAGCTTTGCCAGTTCAATATAATTTGGTGGTACTTAACACTGCGTTTAGTCAAGGACTCGGAGAAAACTCATTCTGTTACAGAATCATCCTCAAATTCACCATAATTCCTTTTTATGTCATCGTCTTGGAATTGCAGTACTGTTATAGTCTTTGCAGGAGGATTATTGGTATTTCCTGAGCAAAAAAGAAATTTTAATACTCTTCATTAAAGCTGTGATAGTTTTAGTAGGATCTAGACTATTCTCTCTTCCAAGATCTACTTTCAAAATAGAGGAGCTGAATTTTCTGCACGCCTCAGCCCCAGGTGTAGCAGTTCTATGCTCATAAGGAAGTTTTATTGGTTTTCATGTATCTCATCTCACTTGCAGATGTAATGACAGAAAGAAAAAATGTTTCATCTAATTTGACCTTTTGCAATATGCAAGCCATAGAATTTACAAGTCATTCTTGCATCATGTGCAATACCATTTGAATAACGCAGAATAGTTTTCAAAAGAGATTGATCATGATTAAGTTTTTAAATTATAGGAAATCTCAACACCCTTAGGTGAGCTCTTTAAATATTTAATTATCTTGGCTGCTTATTGTCTATGCTTTATTCGAGTCAAATGTTTCCAGCTTTTGCAACTAACACTCGAATCTTAAGTCTTTCTGCTATATATAATAAATCTTGAAGTATTGAATGTTTTGGTATTGTGTAGGAACTTGTATTGACCATGATCTTGGCTTTGTTTGGTTAACTTAGGTAAGTCTCTTGGATATCTTTGCAAGGTTTCTTGTTCTGTGCTGCTATCAGTCTGGGGAAAATATTTCAAACTGGACTTTCACATATATTCTTGAAACATTCTTTTGTTTCTTCAATGAATATTCTTGCTTGTCATGTTTGTTCTCTTCCTTGCTATGAAAGGGGAAACTTTAAGCACATAAGTTTGTTTTTTTGATTGTGTGGTTTTTGTTTTTTGTTTTATTTGTTTGCTTTTGGGTTTTTTGTTGTTGTTTGTTTTCCCCAATTCTAACACAAGCCTCTTCAGCAGTGACAAGGAAAAGAACTATGAACACGTACTGCATGCTCAAGGAAAAGCACTTGTTGACACAGAATATTTCAGATTGTTTTGTGTGCCAGGAGGTGGCCATTGCCTATGTGATAAACTTCTGGGCTCAGTACAGTAACAAATAATAAATGTATTAATAAGGAAGTGTACTGGATACCTCAGGGAATGGCTAATGGAGACTTGATGGAAGTTGTTGGTTTTCAGTTTGGGTGTAGTAAAACTTAACGTTATGGGTTTTATCAGCCAGCCTTTTGGTGTCTGTCACAAAAAGAAGAGAGAAATGTCTTGAGTCCCCCTAAAAGGCATTTCTGTGTCACAGAAAAGCTTTTAAAATTGGGACACACAAGTGTGTTTGGTGCACTTGCACCTAATTTATAACACTGCCCGTGTACCATGAGGGCTGAGCTTGTTCTGTAGTGCCAAGATGTGTTCCCTGGTATGTTAGATTTGAGGTAGTTTGAGGGAATACTTGGGACTCTTGCACACCTATTGTCCCTAGCCTCTGGATCCATGCATGAGTGCCTTGAGAACTGCAGGCTTTTTTATCAGCATTGAACCAGCTAGCAAAAATGTGACCAAAAAGGTAAATTAAGCAGTATTGTCTGTGACCTTCTTGCTCTGATAGTTGTGAACTCCATCACTGTCATCTTTGTTTCTCAGCTCCATAGCACATGCTATGGAGATCAGTACCTCATCTAGGAGGTAAATATTTCAGATATTTATTCAGGATTTTTGCAAGAGTTTTCAGCATTCTTTGTGTATCTCACTCTGTTTATGTGCTGTAACCCTCATAGGAATAAAGCACAGAAACAATTTTGTTAGCATTGGCAACAGGTTTGGTATCAGCAGCTAGCTGAACTGGCAGTTTGGCCATGATGGAAAATGAAATGCATATGCTTCTGGAATAAATGAGACTTGGGTCTTATTTGGTGCTGTCTCTCCCACCCTTTTCCTTTTTTGCAGGTGTATTGTGTCGTAGTTTCAATCTTCCCCAATTTCTCTCGGGCTCTGGAATGCTTTTTGTGGAAATAACAAGAACTATCACCCCTCGTTACAGCTGTCATAGTGAGCTGCACACCATGCAGCACATTGGAATTTCTAGCATTTATTACTGCCTCACAATGCATTTTGTGAGAAAAGAGAAAGAACTGATCTCCCAGCATAATACTTTGGAGTCTTTTGTAGGGAACAACCTAAATCAAGAAGTATGTTTCAAGACTGAGCTTTCAACTGAAAATAAGCAGATAAACAGCCCAGGAGAGGTGGAAGACGGAAGGAGTGTTGTGATCTGTAGGGTATTCTGAAACTATGTATGATAAAAACCTGAAAAGAAAAGGTATTGAGTGGTGTAGAAAGATTCACCTAGTTCTTGTACGACTTAACAGATTAGCAGACACTTCTGATGTGTCTGCATATTACATCCATGACATTAGATTGCTTGGGGTGGTGATAATACTATTTGGTGCACTTAATATGGGAGGTGAGGTGGGATTTTTGGTACAAATCCTCAAGTTTGCTTCAGCTAACACTTGGGGATATTTTAGGTGGGAAAGGAGAAAGGAGGATTTCCAGCCAGAGCAGTACCTTCCTGGCTATCAGATACGTTGTAAGGATGTCTGTGTTGACTGAATGGCCAGTCTAAGTGGAGTAGAGGTTGTATGATAATGTTCAACTGTCCAAACCACTACAAGGGGTTGAATGAAGCACAAACATATAGGAAAATCTTAAGTAAGGTTCAATCTAAGCTTAAAGGGCTTCTGTTGCTAACTACTTAGGGTAACAGTGTGCTGTGTAAGATGGGCAGAATCCAGGCTTTGTTTAGTCTGGGAAAATTTTGGAATTATTTGAACACTTAAGATGCTGCTTGCTCAATATAGCAGTTAATGGCTAGATTTTTTTTATATCTAAAACTTCCAGATTTGCTCCTCAAATCTCAGTAGGTTGGCAGCCTTCTGTTGTTTTTTTTTCCAAGTTTGACTTGAAAATTTCAGATAAATGGCCCTACAACCTGACCTTAAATGTGTAGTTTTGTTCTGTAGCTTACAATGCTACTTGTTGTTAGTTGAGATGGGAGCTCCTTAGCTCTCATAGCTAGGAGGTAGTCAAATGAAGTGGAACTAGAGGGGGAGGAAAGAACTGAACAAATGTATTTACTTGAAAAATACAACTTGGTGCTCACTATCCAAGCTGGCTTGTCTAGTGAATGGCTTGAATTTTCTGTGGAAACAGCATATGAATTGACATATGCACAGTGTGGAATGTCTGTGACCTCTAAAAGCATGCAAAACCCTACAGAATATTTTTATACAATGTACTTGTATGATTTGCTTAACTCTATAACCTCAATACCATCTATATTTAGTGACATTCTCTAGAAGCATTATCTAGAAGCCTGTACCTAACTCCTGAGCTTTTTAGAGTGGGGGTTGTTCCTGACTTTTGACAGAGGATTGTACTTCTGCTTGAAAAGCACTGCAACAGTAATGAATGGCAGTGATGGATCAGATTTCTCTGAGATGTGAGCAGGAGCAAATAAGTAGTGTAGAGGCAAATACATCAGCTATGGACTAGCTGCTTACTTGAGAAAGGGCTTTTGCAATACCACTGCCAGGAACTATGGGAAAGCAAATTTTCCTACTCAACATGGTCTGAAGATCATGTGAGAGCATGAAGTAATACCCTTCTAAAGTTTAATACTGGGCAGTTGGTGAGGTATTCTAGTTGGAAAATATTTCAAGTGGCTTGTATACACTAAATTAACAACCTCCAGTATTTACTGCATTCACTGGTATATGCTGTACTACCTGCTTGAAAAAAAAAAAGGGATATTTCTGTCCTAGGTAAAACCATTGTACATCTTTCTGTCAGTTCTTACATTTTTATATGCACCTGTTACTTCTCTCTCTCATTAGCCGCTCTCTAGAGCAGCAATTCAAGTGACAGGCCATAATGTTATCCACTCATCGACATGTCTGTCCACATCAAAATGTTTTGCTGCAGGTGAGGTGATAATTTTCCTTACATCAATCAAAATTTTGTCAGTAAGATCAGACAAATGGCCCTCTGCAACATATATTTATCCTGTTTCCAATTTGAACAAAGAAAAACACAGTAGGTAATTCAGGTAGAAGCGAATGGAGAAAATAACTAATAATTGGCCAGTAAGACATTTGACTTCATAGGGTTACTGCAAAATAGTAGAGGTTTATTTACAATTATAGCAGTGCAGTTCCTTGTACGGGGACTTCACTTTTGATACCCATTGCTTTATATGTGTTCTTGTAAAAATCAAAAGAGGAAAGCCAGTTTATTTCAAAACAAGTGATGAGAATATTATACTCGAAATGTTGCTTTTTTATTTCTGTTCCTCCATTAAGCTAGAATTGCTGAGGCATTGCTAAGCAGAATTTGGTGTCAAATAAGTACAAGTGAGTCTCTAATGTGTTCTTTCTCTTGATATTTGTGTGTATTGAACAAACTATTGTTCCAGGCGGTCGTATCACAAATTGAGAGGAAAAAGAAGTTCCGCTTGTTACTGGATATGTGACATACTGTGTTTATACCCATGGGGAGAAATGAGTCAACTTTTATGATCAAACTATGATTCAGAAGTGCTTTGCAACAAAATGTATTTGAGTAACCAAAAATCGAAACAAAACCCAAAACTGTGTTAGTACAAAGCGTGAAAGAATCTAACTTGCAGCACAACTGTTGATTACCCCCATGTGTTGTTCTTGTCCCATTGGCCATTGCAGAGTCTATCAAGATTTGCTAAACTTAAAAGTTTCTTTTGGAGAACATGTCATCTATACCTGCCAAATCTGGACTAGGTGGTATAAAGATTGGTTTGTGGAGCTGTATGCTTGTAAAGGAACAGGACACTTAGCTCTGCTCTTCTGCTGTTTTGTCCCCAGGTATTGCCTAGTACTTATTTGAAAAAGGCTTGTAACACTTTGAGATCTAGATAGGTTTTTGCTTGTTTGTTTTTAACTGTACTTTTTCAGTACTTAGCATTCCCTGTCTGGTCTGAGTGGTAGCTCTGATAACAGATATTACTTAAAAATTGCATTCATGTCACAGTAGTATATGCACCACACATCAAGAACTTCCTGTGCTTTAAGGGTTCTTAAAGGAAACAGTCATTCTACTTGCTCAGTAGACAATCAAATTGGGTATTTGGTAGAACTTTGTTAAATAGATGGAGATAGGAGACAAACTAAAAGGCAGTAATTCTGGTGATGTTTGTAATTCTTGGAAGCTTTTGGACAGAAATTTGGTTGTTAGTTGACAATACATGGCATCTGGTCTGACAGAGCTAAACTTGAGCAGACCAGATCTCCCTCTCAAGAACTTCAAAGGCAACTGCTTTTCTCAATTAACTGTAAAAGCAACTGAGACACTTGGTCTCTGAAGCCATTTTGTTAGACCACCATAATTAATGCTCGAAATGGCTCTACCACCTATTACTTAATGTGCATATTACTATTATTTCTAAAGTGGCTGTAGCTGTTTGCCACAGTAAGCTTAAAATAGTCTTTGTAGTGTTGACAATGGATGTAGTCAACCAGGAGTACAAGCATAGGTACAGCTCTAGCAATGCACTGTATCACGGGTGTGAAAGCAAGCATTTACTCTACTGCAAATCTAAGCCTGTATTTGTTAACATTCATGAAAAACTGAACCCAGGGGACTAAGCATGCTACCTAACTAAATGACTGTGCCTGGGGCCCTGAGGCTAATGGCATAAAATGTTGCCAGTGCATTAGGATCACTTACCTGAAATAATACCTCAAACAATTTATATGTTAAATGAGTTGTCACATATCTTAGCAGGGTCTGTGCCTGCTTTGCATTATAGATGTTGTTATATTCCTGTTTGGAACCATCACTTGGAGAGAAAAAAAAAAAGGTGTTCAGTAAAACCCTGCTGGGTTCAATTTTCAGGAAAATTAACAAGTGCAAACCTAATTAGAGTAATAAAATCATGAAGGATAGGGCGTGGTTAATATTGCATGAAATACATATCCAAGAAGAAAAGGAAAACAACATTTTGCAGGGATGTGCATTTGTATCCTTTAGTCCTAACAATTGTGCTGCTTGAATCAATGTGTGTTGCTCTGTGATCTTAGGAGTTAATGCAGTGTAGCAGGTATACACATTGACTTCTTGTTTGAATACACTGCTTAGCAGCACCTCCCCTGCCCCATGAGAGTAAGAAAACTCACTTCTTTGTTTAAGTTATATGTGGTTCATTTGCACTGAGGGTTGTTTTGGGATCGCACCTGGATGGATGTCAGAGGACTTCATTGGAGCTTTTCAAATGTAGTTGACAATGGTCAGCTTCCACTACCTGTAGGAACCTTGGCCATCCCTAACTCTGTGCAGGACTATATATGCATTTCAATCCACTTCTCCAGGTATTCTTTTTGCACAGCCATCAGAGTCAAAGTTTTTCTCATTATTGGTCCTCCTACTTTGTTGCTCCTGTCTTGCCCAGTTCTTCCTGCTTCACTCTGCTTTGATCCTATTCTTATATCCTGACCAGGAAACAGGTGTCTCAAGAGCATTCGTGAATAAATGGTTGAGACTTGGAGGTGGGAGTCCTTGATGCCCTTAGGAATTACTCTATTTGGATCTTTGTGTAGTCACACAAGGAACTGTGTGAAGTTCCTCTTCTGTCCCCAGCCACAACTCTTGCAAAAGTAAGCCACTGTAATTATACTCGAATCAGTTCTATCACACAGTTTCTGTGGAGTGGGAGAGCTAAAAAGAGACATTTTCTAGATGAATATTGCTGCCTGGTTAAGTCACTGTGTCAAGCCACAGGCTGATACTATTGGACTGAAAGAAAGCTTGAATTCTTCACTTTTTTCAAATAAAAGGAAGGCAGACCATTAGCACAGTGCCTGGAATATCTTAAGTTCACATCAGTTATAGCCAGTTAGTACTTTCCTTATCTATTGGAAAAGGGATTTCAAATTTAATTAGTCAACAAGAGCCTTTCCTGTTCTTTAAAGACAGCTTTAGGTAGTGCTGGTTTTACACAGGTTAAAGCCAGTTCATTTTTAATACAGTCCGTTTGAATGCTGCAACAAGGTTTGTTCTAGTGCAAGACACTTTACTCTTGAATGGTTAAAACTAAAGAAATTTCTTGAAAACAGCTTTTTCTTTGTGGATTTTTGGAGGAAAAGAAAAATACAGAAAAATACCACTGCCATCTGTTTCATATAGGAAATTTTGGGCTGTGAATGTCCTTGCAAAAGCTGAATAGCCCATATGGATTTTTTTAGTGGTTAAACAAATTCTAAAATTACTCATTTTTAATTTTTCATTGATTTGGTTGCATTGAACCAGATGTTGTTTATTCTGTAAGAGTCTGCACCGTATCCCTGTGCATGTGTATAATACAGGCTTTGAGAAAATATGTGGCTAGCAAATTTTGAGAGCATGATCCTAAAGATTTGCAAACACAGTATCTCACACATTTCTTAACACTTAAGGAAGCATGGAAATAGCTGCAAACCTGCTATACTACCTGTGATGAATGAACTTATTTGTCCAAACAGATTTTCTATGTATAATGTACATTTTTGCATCTGTCCACTCCCTTCCCTAGTGTGTTCACCGTGGAAGTAAAACAACTTTGATTCCAGAAAGTCTTTTGCTCTCTGAGGTAGTGTTCATCACTGTTATGTGCCATATGAATGGAGCAAAAGCAGTGTGTCAACGAGAATGAGTAAAACTTCTGCAGGTATTATAATGAATGCTTCTACGTATCTGGAAACAGTGTGTTCCTCTAAAAGCTTGCTAATTTTATTTTAAATAGGAAACATAAATATGTGACTCATTCTTTCATACGTCAGTTGTTCTTCCATAGAAAATGCCTTCACTTCAGTATTCAAGGCATCTAACAATACTTAGTCACATGCCACTTGTCTTTTTATTAAGAATTTCTGAATAAGTACCATTAAACAAATCACTACAGAACATAAACATCTATTGTATTATTCCTAATAAGTAAATACCCTGCATTTCCACTCTGTTTCAACCCTTTCTTTTATTGATAAATGTCTTCTGAGGAGTCTGTATGAGCAGATCTGTGTGACCTCTCTGATCTTCTGTACCAAACTGTCATGTCACACTTGTTTGGGAAAGGATTGTATTTCTCATTCTGTGTGGTGGACTAAATAAGCTGAGTTTCTGAATACCTTCCAGGAATTTCCTCTGAGTGAACCTTAAATATTCTGTGTGTCTCTCAAGAGCTGCAATTCCTGTTCGGTGCCATAGCTGCTGGATTTTGACTCAAATTCCCCCAGCTGGGGTCTGTTAGAAGCAGCATTCGGCACTGTTGGCTGACCTTTCATTTTAATTCAGGGCACATCTCCAGGGTATCATTCCTCTGAGCAGCACCCATTGGCTCTCCAAAAGCCTTCGATGAAGTGTTCTGCATTGTTCCATTTACAATTCATCTGATTTGGCTCCTTGATCTCATTCCTTTATTTGTTTCTTGTCACCAGTTGTCTCCTAAAGTCTGTTGTTGTCTGTCCTGAGCTTTCCTCCCCCTTGTTAATGTGAAGAACTTGAGTTCCCAGTGGTTTTACAGCAGATAAGGCCTATTAAGCAATTAATGAACAAATGAAGCCATTTAGCTTGGATTATGGTATTGATGATTTACTTATCCTCTGAACTTGCTAGGGACAGTGAGGCTGGCAGCATCTGTAGACCCTGACAAAGCCTGTGGCTGTGTTGCTAAGCCTGAGCTGGGTTGTACCTTGGCTCTGATTTCTCATCTGCACCTGCTAAGATGAAAGACGTTGGTGCTATCCATTGGGCAAGACTGCCCATACTTTGATCCCTAGGGTTGTGATTAATGTTATCAACCTGTCTGGCTGTGTGTTACTGTTCATGCCATCATATTAATTCACACGTGGAGTCTGATGAGTTTATATACAGACAGCCATCTTTTCTAGTTAAAGCTATATATGTCATTATTTAATGTATATGAAATAATGAAATTTTTGGTACCATCTTGCTATTATGTAATTTTACCTAAGTATTATTGTTTGGGTGTGCTAATGAGGCAGGCACTGGGGTATGGAATGGTTTTCCTCTTATCCCAGTGGCAGGGCAATTAGTACATCTCTGCTGGCTACTGGCTTTGAATCAGGCGTGGTTATAGTGCTTTTATTCACAAACTGTCACTATTACTCTCTAATTTGTCTAGTTCACAGGCAAATAAAGTATGCTGTCTTTCAGGATGGCATTATAGAATGAAAACAAATGGAAAAGATTTGGTAAAAAAGTAATGCCTAAACAGTAGCCTTATTCTTCAGGGAAAAAATAAAATACCTGCTGACAACTCTTGCCTTAATGATGTTGTTCTGTCAAAACATCAGACGCCCCATCATTTCCATTGGCATTTGCAAGACTTTAAAGAGATGCACAGGAAGGCAGTGTGTTTTGATGGGTGCTTTTTTTAGCTGAAATCCCTTTCTATAGCCACTGTTTTACTTGAAAATGATCTTTTTTTCCATCTGTCCCATCTCAGATTGATTAGAGAAAAGTTTGGGAGCAGGAGAAAGTGAAGGGTAGATAAGGTGTAAAAGTCACCCAAATCACAAGTTTCTTTCCTCTAATGTGGGAATTGCTGCTACACAATATTATTGTACTGATTACAAAGAGAGATGTAACCTGGCAAACTGGCAAAGGAGAGCTGGAATACTCTGCTAATCCCAGCCACTTGGGTGTCTGTGTGTGTTTACAAGATACTGATATTCCTCCTTTGCAGAGGTGTAAGGTGGAGTGGAGGAGGTAGCAATGTCCACTTGGAAATAAATATAATTTTTTAGCATTCAGGATCAGTCCTGGCCTCCTTCCTGCAAGTTCTGGTGCTCTTTACAAGTGCTACTGCCCCATTCCTAGATGCACATATCTGTTCTGGCATCTGCAGGACAACACTGCATTGCATTGTGGGTACCAGTACTCAGCCCTGTGGTACTTCCGATGTGTTGGAAAGCTTGTACGAGGATGAGCTGCAACCCATGCTGTAAAATGAGTTTGTTCTCCTCAAATAATGTGAAATCTATGTCCATCTAATTAATATGGGAGAAGAGTGAGAGATGATGCAATTGGGATTGTGGCACTGAGCCCAAGTGTTTGCCTGAGCTGTCATTGAAAGTGAAGGAGGCTCAATGCCTATGGGAAAGGAAAGCCTCAGAAAGCAAATAACTGGGAAGTTGGGATCCTAAATGAATTCAAACTCACAGAGCCAGTCTGTGAATTCAGTGGTCTTTGAATTTGATTGTTGACTCTCAAGGACTTACCATTTGTTAGCTTTTCTCTTAAAACTCTGAGTGAAAGTGTGCTTGAAAGTCTTATGCGAAAGGTAAGGCACAGCTCTAAGTCCTGCAGAGGAGTTAGAAAGTGTGAAGAGAGCCATCACGGAGGGGATGGTGACCCATGTGCCATCACACCAGAGCAGGGACACTGCTGAGGAAAGAGCAGCAGAAGGAGACAAATCAGCTCAGAGTGGCAGGAAGAAAGCGTTACACACCAACCTCCTGCACTGCCCATCTCCTGCCTGAAGGAACTGGGAGGGACTGAGCGTAACCCGTGGTGAAAATGAGGGAAATTGATACTAGAAAGGTGGTAAGAAAAGTTTCTGGCTTAAGCTGAGCAAGCAGAAATGAAAGGAAAGGTGTTTACTTAAGGACTTGTGCAATTATGTATGTTCTCCTTTTTTAACTCAACATCCAAAGTCAGAAGTTTGTGTCAACTGGTAACAGATTAAATTAAGGAAAAAATCTCCAAGTTGAGACTGTTAGACCATTTATGACAGCAAGCCACCTTCTTGGCTTCCCTTGATTTTAATTTTTTAAAAATTATTATTTTTTTATCTCTAACACTGATCTTGATACTACCTGGGGGGAGGGTATTTTGCACACATCTGCTCTGGCGTGGGGTCCCACAGGCTGCAGTGTGGGTATCTGCTCCACTGTAATCCTCTGTGGGCTGCAGGTGAATGATCTGCCTCACCGTGGTGGTCTCCATGGGCCGCAGGGGAATTCCTGCTCTGAAGTCTGGACCACCTCCTCTCCCTCATTCTTTACTGCCCTTGGTGTCTGCAGGGTTGTTTCTCACATTTTTCACTCTCCTCTCACAGATGTTGCACAGCATTTTTTACCCTTTCTTAAATGTTATCACAGAGGCATCACTGGTGGTGTTAGTGGGCTCAGTTTTGGGCAGTGATGGGTCTATCTTGGAACTGGCAGAAGCTGGCTCTGTCCAACCTGGGGGCAGCTCCTAGTCATTTCTCACAGAAGCCGCATCTGCAGCCCTCCCAATTCCATAACCCTGCCAGATTAAACTAAGTATAACCAGATGTGGGACAGCCACAAATCATCTAGTTAAGAGAAAACAGCATCCAGTGTTTTTACAGCATAACAGTTGCTTGGGGCTTGCTTGCTTTGGTGTATAAATTGCTCTAGAGAGTTCAGAGAAAGTTCCCTCCTTTCTTCTATAGAAGTACCATCTAAGTAGGTGGTATGATTATATCTGTCTTTGAGAATGCCAATAACTAGGAGTGCTGGGGCAGGTTACGCTGCTGATCTGTGATAGCTGGACACTTAAACTTTGAGCCTGGTGCTGATGGAAAGGATGGCAGACTCAAATAGAGAGTATATTAAGTTGTAACAAGCTTTATTTCATATATTCTATATCAATAGCAAACACCCTAGGACACCGATCTTTTTGTCCACATCCACTCACAAACCAGAGAGAGGATGAGAATATAGAGCAGGAGGCATTATGGAGCCTAAACAGCGAAAACGAGAAAGCGATTCCCTGTCCAATTACCTTTTATCCACACAGTTGCTGTAGCAATCACTGTCTGGCTGCATCACGCTGACTGGCAGGGGGAAGTGGACAGGGTAAGAATGAATCCATTGCAAACAAACAGCATTTTCTCTTTTGCAATGTACATTTAGCAGTAAGTTGCTTCTCCCAAAGCTGAATCGGCTTGTTCTTGCAGGTTATGTATGTGCCCCCTCAAGTATTCTGGTATTTATTTCTTCTCTTGCTGTCCCTTACTGTTCTCACGACAGAATTAGGGAATCTGAAATGTTTCAAATAGAGGTACTGTCAAAAGAAAATGTATTTTAGATACTAAAATAACAATTCTGATTTTGATTCATGTCATAGCTTGTGCTGCTTCCCAAAGGTAGTATTGTTTTTTTAATTATCTCCTAGGACTTTCCTGAATCTATTCTGCAAAATTTTGGGCTCTACTACCTCCCAAAACTAAGAAGCTCTCAGTGTTCATATTTAATGGAAAGACCAAGCTCTTAATGTAGAAATGATTTGCTTCTCTGTTCATGGGCAAGTTTTCTACCTTGCTGGGTCCATACAGGAATGTGGTGAACACTGTTTGTGATGCCCTCACTGGTGAAATAGGACACAATGCAAGACACATGACTGATTCACTGAAAGTTTTCACTTAAATTACTGCTTTATAAAAAGTGGTTCTCTCCTGAAACTGTTTCTTAACTTTTTCTGTACCTTACTTTCTTGACTAGATGGAGTCAAATTCAAGCACATGCAGCTCCACCTTCGTTCTAAGGGGCTTTCAACAGAAATAACAGGTCACAGGAAAATATATTCTTCCTTCCTCATCTCTGCTTGCAGAACAGATTTAGATTGCCTCATTACAAACCATATTTTCTTTACCCTGAGAGCTTCTTTAGAAGTTTTGTTTTCCATTTTATACTTCTGCATTGTGGAAGTTAAATTTCTACCTTTCTGTGTGTTTTTAACAAGGAAAGTTAATAGGGCTGGTATTTTAGAATGGACAGACTTAGGAAATGCATTTGGGAAGCTTCTGTAGATGTAGGAGGTTGTCTAAAATGTAAGCCTTTCTGATACTTTTTACTGAAAACTTTGCCAAATTTTGCAACACATCTGAAAGGCTAAAGGTCTTGATCCCCCAGGCTAATGCCTGTGAAAATATTTATGTAAAAAATTGTTATCGTCACCACAGTTCTGACAACAGAACCTGTGTCCTGTTATTGGACACTGAAAAGGAGCTGTTGTTCCTGTCTCAAATACGTGCTGCTGCTGCTCCTCAGTTTCATCTGTTGGGTATCTGTTTGGTATCTGTTTATCTTATTAGCAGAAATAAAACAAGCAATCCTTTAAGCCATTACACTGTATATAAGGGACACTGAAATCTGGCAAACAACCAGAAAAGATAACCCACTAAACAAGCTGGCCCTAAAACTGCATATTGCAGGCATAAATCCTGGAGTGTTCCTGTCAGTCCTTGATGCCACTTGTAGAAAGAAAGGAAAAAGCCACATTCTTTGGTTGTGATGGACCTATGCAGTTCTTTATGGATGCACTCAAGGTTTGTGCTGGGTCTTCCTTGTTTGGTATTTGGGAAATGTCTTGTATGGTGAATGCATTTGACATTGTATAATGGGTATGTAGCTGGTTTTCTGATGTGAAATGCCTAAAATGTGATCATGGTATATTTGACCACTCACTTCACAGCTGGGGGCAGAGGGCAGCACATAATCTCTAAATCCCTTAGGAAGAGGGAGGCAGACAGTTCCTGTGGCCCCAAGAATGAATGTCTGTTTTTGAGAACCTTCTATGGAAAAGAGAATGGGATCATATGGTGGGATGAATCATTTAGTAAGGCTGGATCCACTTGACTGCAGATTGGACATGTTGACATTAACTAGAAACTGTAAATACCAGGTAAGTAGGAATGACAGAATATAGATCTTACTTGTTGTATTTTTTTAGGCTAAAGCACATAAAAGCATTTATCAGTGACAGTGAGTTTTTGTGCATTAGAGTGTATCACCCAATCCTGATGGTGGAAAAGGAAGGGATTGTAAGTGTTGCATATTCAGTTTGCAATTCTTAACTGTTCCACGAGTGGCTTGTCATTTGAACAATCATAAAGGGTCCATGATCACACTTTCTACTGCTATTTTCAACAAATATAACAATAGTAGTGTATCCTATAAATCCTATAATACAGGTAATCTTGGGAATAGAGGTAACGAGAAGATATTTTTCCCAGTGTGAACCATACTGCAATTCTTTAACTTCATTTATGTGTCAAATTATATCTGTACCTTGCCTAGATATAACTGTATTCAACTGCTGTGTTTGTGCATCCTTCATTTTATGTTCTCAGTCTTGTATAGAAATGACTTGTTAAGTTTGGCTTAAAATTTACACTGTATAGGAGAGCTGTGCTGTGCAAGTGCTGGTTTGAGTCATTGCGTTTACCTTCTGTATTACAAGTCTGTAGTCAATTCTACTGAATGAGTTGTAGCAACATTCTGGAGGGTGTTTTTTTAACAAGGAACATAAGAAACCGAGGACTGCAAATTGACTCCTCATCATATGCAGCTACTAAGCATTTTTTCTTGTTTATATATAAAAAAACGGGTTTTTTCACAACTACTTGTGAGATGCATATGTTATTATTATCCACATCAGTTACTTTTCATTGAAAAATCTTGCGTGGAAACACAACTTAGTTTAATGTCCAGGCACTCTTAACTGAGCAATGAAGATTGAATAATTCCGATTAAGCTGTCATTACATTGGGACATCTTTCTTTCTCTCAATTCCAATGAATTAGAAAACAAGACAGGCTGCTGAGAAACAAGTGTGCTGCTGCTGCCCTACCTTGGCTCAATCGCAAGAGCTTGTTGTCCTGACACAGTGTTAGGTGTATAGATTTTTGTCATTGAGTCTTTGATGTGTGGTTGTTGTGACTCATGTAGAAAATGTTGAATCATAGGCTTAGAATCGTAAGTCTGTACTGTGATTTCTGAGGGTAGGAATTGGGTGCAATTTGGTGGTAAACTAACCTAGCAAAGTAATTAATTGTATCAGATGAAATTTTAAAAATCTCAACTTCCATGTGCCTGTGCTCCTTTCATGTGCTTACCTTAGGTCTCTTGAAGTATTCCGCTGATTGAAGAGCCAGATACTGCTGTTGTTAAATGGAGGCATTGAACTTAATCAAAGAATCAAGGGGGTTTGTAACATACAATTCAAGTAAAAGACACTTAAAAGATACTTGAAAAGGCCATGTGGGTCAAGGCAGATAATTGTGGTTATTAACTTGTGGATTGTATTCTGGCCAAATAATACAGGCACACCTTTGGATACCTGTGGGAGTGTGCCATGGGAACGCTGTGTGTGCTGCTTTCTTCATGACCTGCTTTCTTTACACAATTAAAGCTTAGGGAAGGCCTTTTCATACCTTACGTTGGTAGGACAAACTGCATCGCAGTCTAGTTTAATTTCTTCAGAATTTTTTGTTTCCTTGTGTTGAGTAAGTGGGTTTGTTTTTGATTTATTTTTTATCTTAATGTTTTCAAGAAGCTGACGACCTGCTCTTACTTTTTGCAAGTTCCTTTTGGAAGGTGTTACAGGTAGATCTTTAAAAGCCCACATCTTTAAAAACCAAAAAAATTGTTTATGTCTGCAGTGAAAATGGGCTTAGATGTGTAAAGGTAAATTGTAGCAGTAGTTCTGATGAACACTTACACAAAACCATTATGAAAATGTTGGCTTTCTGATGAAGAAAATCTTTAGCGTACTGCAGGCACAAAACTGACAGTCTGTGGAACCACCAGCAACAAGTGATTAGAGCCCTCTTTGGCTTTGCTAGGTACAATATTCTTAGTCCTAAACTGGTGCAGACTGCTGATGTGTATGTTTACTTGAAATTCTGAGTTGTATACATCATCCTGAGCTGTGTGTGCTCTTGCAGAATCCTGAAACCAGTTCCAGTAGTTGTATGTTGTCAATAACTGAATGAGCAACTTACTTGTCTGTCAACATTGAGCTTTGCTGAGGTGATCCTTGAAAATCAGCCAGCTCACCTGGACCCCTCTTCTGTCCAGGATCCATGGGATTCTTCCAAGCAGATTCTTGAGCAGACCAAAATCTGCTTTCCTGACGTCTAGGGTTAGGATCCTGCTTAATTACTTGTTCCTGCCTCTCAGGATCATGAACTACTGGAGGGTGTCCAGTTACTCCTACAGCTTTTATAAATGCATTATGCTGGGCAAAAGAAATGCTTCCCTCTGTAGCAGGGGTGGCAGAAGACATTGTGTGCTGACCTTTCCATTGTTCTAGTTCACACTATGGAGTATGAGACTTGATTAGTCATTTCAGCTAATAAGATGGAAGAAACAGCAGTGTTGTCTTTTTTTCTGCTCTTACCTGCTTTGGTAACGTCTCCTAAGGAAAGACCTCAAACTCTTGTGGTTACATTTAATATCTGCTAAAGTAATTTTGGTATTGAAATCCTTTGCTGTGGAACAGAGCTTATTTTGTAGCCTCCTATGTGTTCTTGTTTCCATTATAAAAAATTGGGCACTGTTCCATCATAAGCACACCTTATTTGGGAGATGGTATAAAATGTTAATCCCATGGCTTCCATAGGATAACAAGATCATCTAAATAGTAAGCAATGGGCTGTAAGGACTGGAATCCAAAACCAGTGCTACAGGCAGTTAGGAGTTGTAAGTTAAAATTACAAGGGATGCTGTAATGGATTGGCAGCTAACGCAGTACTTGAAATTCATTTGGCATTTACATGCACGGTAAATTCCAGATGAGCTCCTAAGAACCCTATAAAAAGAAAAGAAGTGTGCATGTGTGTGAACTGCTTGTTTCTCCCTGTCATGTATATCCTCTTAGTTCTAGATTATACTTTGCCTTTGTATCACTGGGAGCTTGTTTTTAAACGTATATGAATATGTGATAAAGTTTATGCATTTCCAATAATATTAGAGTAAGTGAAGCTCGTATGTTCTGTGTGAATTCATCTCAATTTTACTGTTCATGTTTCAGAGCAGCTTGCTTTTATGCAAGGAATATTGGTAGATCCCAAGAAAATACAGCCACGGATTTTATTAACAATGAAGTGAATGCCTGCCAGTTGCATGCCAGATCACGTTCAAACTGGCAGTTTGTGACAGATGTGGATGTAATGGCTCTAAATCACTGTGTGAATTCACTGTATGCCATATTTTATTCAACTTCCAGTAAGAGTTACACAAATAAATTAAAGTTCAGCTGTCAAGATCAGCAGCAGAGTTGAAGACATACGTATAATATAACATATTAAAGAGCTGATGCCTTCTCCTGGAAAACTTTTGAAGTATATTTTGCTGGATGAAAGCAGCAGATTTGTTTCCACTGTTTGTTTTTCTAGTCTCACATTTAATAATCAAGAACACTTGTAATCAAGCTGATTCCAGACTGTTTTTTATTACGGGTCTGAGACTGGGTCTGTACCTGTTGCATTAGTCCCAGGGTACCCTTTTCTGGTTATTTCATTACTTGAACTCTCCTGGAAATGAAATCCTGTAATGCTTTGCTTAGGGTGTACAATACCTGTGTGTGAACCAACCATTGCCTTCAGAAGGTCCAGATGGGTTTAACTCAGTTCTTTCCTTTCATAAAATTATCACACATTTCTTAAAATCAGGTTTTTGTGTAACCTTACCACAAACCATCTACAGACAACCCTATTTCAAACCCTATTATTTTCTCTCTGTGCCTCAGAGAGGCCAGCTTTGGATGCCGTCAGTGTGTGCCTGTCAGTTTTACTGGCTCCCCAGCAATTTCGTTTGTCTCTAGTCACTTTTTATCCAGTTGGCATTGCTTGTTTTGACTGTAAGCTGCTGGCTCTGCTTTTCCCTGGATTTGTTAGGGAGTCGAGCCAGACCCCCAGAGGCAGGCTTCACTCCACTGCCTTGCAACAACTGCGGTTGCCGAGTAGCGTCCTTTCTTGACTAACTTTCTCATCATCTCTTATTCCCCAGTACCCCAGGATCTAATCAAATATTTGTGTTGTGATGAGAAGTAGATGCAGCCATGCAGTGGTTTCTTTCCCTTGCCCCCACTTTTTGCTCTCGGTTGTTGCAGAGTTTTTGACAGCCATTGATTAACAGAATCAGGACGCTTGAAATTTGTCTGTACTCAGGTTTATAGACCTATCATTGTTTAAACAACTCTAGAAAACATGAAGTATTTCTACCTAGTGTTTTTCTTCTCCCTTCAGACTGGTTGTAGCCACCTGTTCAATAGACTAAATTCATCAAGTCATTTTTAATCATGTTCATTGGACTGTGGAGCTATGCCAGGGTCCTGCAAAGCAAAAATGGGTTCAGAGAAGGCACAGTGCACATTCTGTTAGAAAATTGTTCCCTCTGGGGCTGGTTTTATCAGCTTGCCTGTGAAGGATAAGAAATCATCAATGTTTTGGATTACTGGGGAACAAAAGAGCAGAAACTTGGCTTCTTTGCATCACAGTGGTAACTCCATTTATTTTGGATTTGTACCAGAATAAACTAGAGAAGAATTAGGCACAAAGCCAAATAATCTTTGTATTTCTTAAATAATTAAGCAAACCTACAAGGAGCCAAGTTGATGAATGGTTAACAAATGATAGTGAAATGATCAGAAGCTTTTCATTAAAGCCAAGTATTACACAATAAGCTGTATCTGCCTGTTCTCAACTCAGGAAGATGTTTTGCTGTTTCTAAGGATACCTTGGAAAGAGGAACTCCGAGTGAAGCAAAGTGAATTTGGTTTAAATAGCCTTACAAAGCAGTAGGTTTCTCTGGTGCAAGTATTTTGTGTAAGATTTGACCTATAATATTTTCTTCTACCTTTTCTGAAGGTCATGGTTACCTCTAACAATTCACTTCTAGTGATTTTACTAGGGCTCCAAGGAGGCAATGCAAATTTACAAGTTCAAACAGTAAATGGTTTTCTGTGGCACTGGAGAAAGATCTCATCAGTTATTAACTGGAGTTTATTTGGACAGTGTAGGTTTCTGCTTGTAAAGACAGAAAATAAATAGGAAAAAAAAATAATTGCGGGACTGAATACTTTAATGTGCATAATCAGGTCAGGTCCTTCTAGACAATTGTGCAAGATGATTTCTAGATGTTTTGTGTTGCTGTTCTTCCTTACAGTTTCTGTGTTTCAATGAAACACTGCTGTACGGTTTCATGTTGACATGTGTAGAAATTGAATGCTTCACCAGGTACCTGACAGGAATTACTGGCAGTATGAAAGGTGAATTTTGACTTCATGCTTAATAATCATGTAGCAATAAAATCACTAACTTTTTTAGCACAGACATTCTCAATGATATGTATGACAGCTTATACAGTGACTTCTCTGCTTTTAAAATTTTCCATTGATCTGCATCAGCAGAAATTCCACATATACAAAGTTATGGGAAAATAAACCCTTATGTGTCCTAACTCCATTTTATGTATATAGCAAATGCTCAGATAATCAACCTTTGATATTTTGCTTTGATGTGAAAGATGCAGCTCTGAAGTTCAAAATGTATATTTACAGACTGGCATTTCCTAGCTGAACTTGTTTACCCATCAACACTTCAAATCACAGCATAATGGAATCTAACATAATGACTTCTCTACTGAGTTAAGAAGTGTGGTCCTTGTACAGAGTGATTAACATTCCTTACAAAGGAGGGAAAATAATTTTGCAAGTCATAATTTGAAACTCTAATGTAGGAAGGAAACTTTTTGTACTTAATACTATGCTGGTCATTTTGCATTTCAGTTGCTGATTCTTCAGTTTTACAGGATGACATGTTGTTCAGGCTGCTGCTAATTATGTGCTCGCTATTATGGTAATTGACATCCCTCAATTTTGTTGTTATGACTACAAAGTACTTGTCTTTCTGGCTGAGAATCATCACTGCTTCTTTCTGTTCTGGGTCTTTGCGTGTGCTGTTACAAGCTGTTTGTACAGTGCTTATCACCACGATGTTAGAGACATCACAGCAATACAAATAGTGCAGGTATGTACATATATGAACATATAATCCACTTTCAGTCAGTAGTGATCTCAAATCCCTCTCTGAAGTGTAGTGCTTAATCAGATTTTGCCTTATGTTTAAGTAGGCTGGTGATCTTGTTTCTTCAGCCAAATAGCATTGAATGATGAATGCTGTTGAGTTGCTGTTTCTTGATGATTCTTGACCTGTCTGGTAGCCATATTTAGGGAACACTGGTATTGGAAATGGACAGATCGTATATCAAAGCTTGTATACTGCTGTGCATCCTCCTGAAAGGGTGAGCAACTGTCAGCTGAATCCTTTGTACCATTCTTTGTATTGTTAAAAAAGTTTCTTCCTTGTCTTTGTAGGTTTCCCGTTCTCTTTTTCCCGTTTTCAGCCTTTGCAGCACGCACTGGATCTGAGGAACTTGCTAAATGTATGCCTGTAGGGGACCAGACTATGTAGGAAACTCTCAGCTGATTAAATCAGTAAATCCAAATTGAATCTGAACTGTCTCAGGAAAGCCCAAGTTCAATTTGCATTGGTTGGGGGAGTGATAATATACTGTGAGCAGAAAACTCTGGACCAAAAGGTTTCAACGAAGAAACTACTAGTGATTTACACAGTCCTGTATGCAGATAATGCTTGGACATCTGCAGCCTCTGTTTTAGGAAGATTTACAGCAAAATACTCTGTTAGCTCCTCGATAAACTCTTTTAACCTACTCTTTCTACTGTTGGAACGTATATTTTCATAATAAGGGTTTCTTTGCAGAAAATTCATTTGAGGTCTTGGTGGATATGCACAAAACTTGGTATAATGGGAATCAGACATAGCTTCTTCTGTAGATGAACAGGTTTCTGTTGCACAACCTCAAGTGCAGGATCCTGTCTGTGCAGGACCCAAGTTCTCCATAACATTGAATTAACAATGGTTTTCAGATACAGGACACTTTTAAAACCACTTCAGTCTAAACTCCATTGGCCATGCTGCAGCTCTTCCAAAGCCTAAATAGGCTCCCAGATATGTCTGGTGGTGGTGGATCTTGTTCTTATTCACTATCTCAGGGGCAACACAACAGCAAGCAATGTATATGTAACAAAAGAATTCCTTAACTAACTGCAGACATTCTTGGAAATATTGGTAGACTTATGAAAAAACAGTAAAACTATAAAATCCAGGATCCGCTATCTCTGGCCTTGAAGTCTAGGGGTAACACCCTGTTTGTTTTCTCTTGGTTGAGCTAGATTTGTTGAAGTGGTCTGTCCTTTTGGTTAGGGAATTGCTTCCTGTGCTTGGACACTTTTTTCATTGTGCTACCATCAGGGAAATTAGCAGCTCTCACTTCCCATCCCTGGTGATTTCTCTGCTGTTGGCTACTCACTCAGTGGGTAGCGCTAAGTACAGGTGAGTAGAAATGTCATTCATTGTTCACCACTGTAGGTTGCTGTTTTAGGCCTTCAGTGTCTTGTCTTTAATGGCTGCAAAATAGGTTCTTTCATACACAAAAGAGGTTTCAAAATGTCTCATGTTGTTTAACAGGAAAGGCTGGGACAGGTTTAAGACTCTTGAAATAAAATGGGGTTTATCAGACATGAAGTTTGTGATGTCAACAGACAACTTACTGTATGGGTTCAGTGTACACAGATCCCTGAGTTTCAAAACAGGCCAAGCTTCAAGAATTTTATTTTTGTTTTTGTATGCATGTGATTAAGAAGAAAAGAGAGAGAAGACAGAAAACAAATTGACTGTAGTTTGCATTGTCTCTAAAGTAGCAAGGCTTTTAGGTATCTCTAGGTAATGTCAGATACTTTTCAACTGTAACATTTTAGTAGGATGAAGATCATGGTCCAAAGCCCTGTTCAACTCAAGTTAAAATGGAATAAGCAGAGGAAGTATTTTTTGAAAAAAATGCCTCATATTATTGGGACTTATTTAGGGTTAATAGTATTGACTGTCAGGTATTCTTTCAGTTCCTTTCAGAAGTAGAAAGTTTGTTCATTCTTTCAAGAAAAAACTAGTTGGAATACATAAGCATAATGTAAGCATCCAGTTTTGGGAGTATGTCCCTGTGTAGCAGACAGACTTCCTTCTTTTGTGTGAATTTTACACTAGCCAGAGACATTGACATTTGACTTAAAGGTGGAAGAGATCCATTCATGTTCTGGAAATTGCCATGAAACTTGAAGTTGTTCTTCCTAATGTTTATCTTGCTAGGCAGTATGATTCTTTTTGCCACCAGAAGCAAAGATTCTTGCCATGCTGACATTTTAATAATTGATTAGATTTCTCACATAGCTGTATAAGCAGCGTGGCCTTAGTGGCAGCAGAGTATTTATTGGCAGCAACTTGGCTCTTATTCACACTTTGTTGTGTATTTGTTGTCAGTAAAAGTGGAAGGGTGATTAATCTCTGTGTTGAATTTCAGGGATGAAAAGTATTAGGTGTAAACCATAGTACAATTTATGTCAGTGTTATTACTGTGAATGTTTTGGAATCTGTGTAAGGAATATTTGAATATTGTTGATATCCAGCTATTCAAGTAGTTTCTTTAGGTTTCCTAGGGTGTACATCTATGCTTACTCCCAGTGAAAGAAGTAAAGAGATAAAACTTAAATTTAAATGAAGCATAGCTGTGATAATGACAAAGCCTGCTCTTCCCTTGTGCTGACCATGTTCCTCACAGTCTGCCCAAGTACGTAATCTCCATCAGCTGAGACGGGAGGAGTGACCTTCTGAAATGAGCACCCATCAATGTTCCTTTTAAAATGAGTCAGTTCTGATTCATCCAAGTTTCATACCAATACTGAGATCTGAACTGTATTCTTGCTCAGATTAGTATCAAGAAAACATGCACACAGGTGGCCATCCAACTCTGGGACATAGTTCCCTGGATAGTTCGTCTGATGCTGCTTCATATGATACAAGTACATTGGCTGAAGAGTTCCTGAGGTGCTGCTTTAGTGGTGTGGCTGCACCGTGGCAGCTCCCCGAGATCCCTGTGGGCATGTTCGTTATGTATTATTGCAGCATCAGCTCTTTAAAGGCCACGTCAGATTTGACTTGCCTCCTCACGGTCAAATGTGATTACTGCTTTTCACAGATCTGCCATAGGAAAATAAATGCTTAAATTTTGCTTCATGGGCTGAGAGAGCCTAAATTTGTATGTCAAACCTGGCATACCCTTCTTCATAGGGGGTCATAAAGTCTCTAGGCTGGAACACAAGACTGGCCCTGCAGCCATCTATTAATCATTATTTCCAGTTATAAACCAGCATGGTTATACTTTGCTTCACCCGTACTTTGTGGAGATTGGCTGTGAGCAGTTCCTTGAAATGCACTGCATGTGCACACACCAGTGTCCCCTCTTTAAGCTGACTCAGGTCTGGGGTACATAATGTGTATCAGTATCAATAGTGCAACATCAGAATGGGCAGCAGTGAGTCTCCAAGTCTCCTCCATGGTGGTCTCTCATGTTTAAACTCCAGCCTGGCTATTGCCTTAGTTCTCCTTACTGTTACTCATCTGTTTTGCACATATTTAGGGGGTGGACCGGGTGGTAAAGGGCAATGGGATATTTAATTCCCTGCTTCGTTTGCCTTAAATTAAATGAAGAATCTTGCCTTAGGCTTTTCCTGCAAACCTGGCAGGTTGCTATGGATTAAGCTACTTAATCAATCCAGACAAACCATTCCATGCTGCTTCCTAGTAGTCAGTACCTCCAGCCACTTGCCATTTCAGCAGCTTAGAGACTAATGATCCTTCGTTCTGCAGAGATGTGCCAGAAAGCAAAAGTTGCTAAATAGCTTCTATAGATGAAGCTATAAAATCTTGTTGCTTTCATCCCTTCCCACCATCATAAGCTGGTAGCATAGCAACTGATGAAGCTACTTGAACTTGAGGTGACCTGAAATTACATGTTTCATGGTTTATGTGTTTATTCCCGCCTTTCTACATTTTTTGGTGCTTGTTGAGTTTACATTTCCAGGCCCTTTGGGAGATTAGCAGCTTGTTCATGTAGAAAGCTGAAATAGATTTAATAGCACATGATAGATGAGCTCATATAGTCCATGGAGTTAGAAACATGAGAGAGAGCTAAAGCTGGTCCTGACTATTGACTGGTGGACAGGACCTTCTTTTTGGTAGGATGTGGATGCAGTTTTCCATATCTTTGTACAGTCTTGGTGGAGCCATGAGAAAGAAGAGCCTCCCATAGACTGCTGTTTCAAATTGTGGTGCTGCAGAACTGGCTGTTGAAGGAAAGAGTGTAGAGTTTAAATACACACAGATTATAGTAACCCCGGGATTTCTAACACAGGGGAAAGTGGGAAATCAGGCACAGGTTCAGAAGTAACCTGCAACTTGGATGACTGTCAGTGCATGCAGAGTTGCAGCAGTTTTTAGTGGAGAAGTCAATATGTTTTCATCAGAGTTTCTGGAAAGCTCCAGTATTTTCATCTCCCTTGCCAAAGGAGAGATGGTGCTCCATTCTCATACTTTGTGGTACTTTTGTAATTATTATATCCAGATATGTGTCTTACACAAAACCCTACCTTGGTTTTCTTCACGGGTTATTTCAAGACTAATGTGTTAATCAATGCATATCTGATGCATCTGTCTTCAAGGGCAAACTCTAAGAAATTAGGGTAGTAGAAAAAATTATAACTTACTAATTGTGGTGTGAGGAAAAAACATCAAGGACGAGTTTGGAGAACAGGACTTGGTTCAAGCACACTGGATGTGCTCCTGGAGGAGCAAAACAAAGCAGTTAGCAGTTAGATGCTGGTTAAAGAAAGTCATGGTCTTTTTGTGTTTTGTTTTGGTTTTTTTAACTGTTTATTATGGAACCTTTTTCCTGTGTGTGACACAATCTCAGCTGATGGGGCTAAGATGCTCCAGCCTCAGAACATTCTTAGTGCAAGGGAATGAAATTCTTTTTTTGACAAGCACTTTAAGTATTAAATTATTAAATCAAAGGGCATCACTGTCACCAGTGTATGCTCTGGCTGCATATATAAAAGGAAAGTGTGTTGTGCTTATCTTTTTCCAGAGGAAAGCATAATCATTTATCTTCATGTGATGGTTTTAGACTGCAGCACCTGAGTTCTGCTGCCCTGAATGAGGGCATTCAGAGAGCATTCACAGAGCATACAGATGCTCAGTATTATTTCTTGCCGAGCAGTTCTTTTGCACAGCTTGCTTTGTGGCTTCCCCCTTCACAGACTATCTGCTGTGATACCTTGGTGTATTCACACTGAAGGCCAGGAGCTGAGAGAAATGAGAGTAAGGAGGTAAATGCAGCTCATCTAAATTTTAATATCAATCAAAAGAGGGAGAGATCAGGGAGCAGTTAACTTTATCTGTCTTAGATACGTACCTTAAGATGAGTTGTACGTTCTCTGAAATTGTCTGTTTATCTCCATTGGCTGTAAAGGGAACCTGAGATCACTGGTACAGGCTTGAATGTATCAAAGCTACATAGTAAAAGTCAGGGTATTTTTAATCAGCTCATGCTTAACTACTTAATGCACAAAGCTCTTTGTGTTGGGACTCTCATGGTTCATGAAAGATCTCTGCAAACAGAATGGCATTCCATAACAACATCATTCAGTAAGCAACAAGAAGCATACTACTGCTCTTATTCATAATGTCATTTTATAGCTATTTTGCAGTTGGAAAACTCAGTAAATTACATGCATTTTAAAATTGAGAGTTAATTGTCCATGATTCTCAACCTCGAGGAGCTGTCGTTCTTGGAGATTACCTAGGGAGGCTGCCTGTGCACTGTGTGGGCAGCACTCCTGTCCATATGAAGAAGGTTGCCTTCTAGCACTCAGTGCACAAGACTTATGAATGTGTTTTGCTGCAGTACTGGAGATTCCTGCGTATTAATACTGAGCCATTAGGGAGCCATGAGAGAGTCTATAGCCACCTTTTTTCCCCTCTTCTACTGTACAAATGATGACTCAAAGAGAAGCATTCAGTTCTAATCTATGTGAATTCTTGTAATAAGCTTTACAATTAGAGCACAGAGCCTTACATCTAATTCACTTAATTTACACTGGGAAATGAGATACTGTTCAACTAATCCGATGCTATTTTCTTCTTTATTAGAGAACGAAAGCATCCTCTGAGGCTTTGGTGGGATTCAGGCTAAGCTTCTGAGACACAAATAATGTGAAATGCTAATGAAATAGTACGCTACTGTAATTCCCACTTGGTATCTGGTGCCCCTTTCCTTTAACCTATCACACAGAGTTGGTAGGAGGCAGTGGATCTGTACCAACTCTTTCTGGTCTCAGGGTGACTTTGTAAATTTTTGTTTAATAAGATAGCACTAATATAGATAAACTTTCTTCAACCAGGGTTTGTTCCAGCTGTCTTGCATGGTAACTGCAGTGCTATTAGGTAATGGTTAAGAGGTTTTCTACTTCTTTGTAGTAACTCCTGTAAGCATTACTATGTTCTTCTCTTTAAACCCAGGCAATCCAGTTGCTTAATTTGGAACATATGTATTCAAATCACCAAGGAGCATTTCCACTGCTTCTTAAGGGGAAAATACATACATAATATATTTTCTTCATTTTCATCAGGCTGCAGCAAGTTCTCGTTTTGTGTATAAGTACTACACCTACACTGTTGTGAGATGTAAAGGGAATAGTCTGTAGTCTTTGAATTTGGGGGTTTGGGGAATGTCAGAAGATGAGCATCCTGCCAAACACTGGGTCTCTTGCTCCATTGGCTTTCTTTGGTCATATTGATTAGTGTCCTCAGAGGTTTACTCCTCTTGTTTTTCATTGCTGTTGTGCTGATTCCTTGCCAACTTTGCTCAATTCTTTTAAGTATTTCTGAATCATTTTTATTTTCTCCCCCACTTCTTGTACAAGTAACATATGGTAAGTCCCTTGTAGACTGAAGCATTAGCTCTTAAGGGAAAAGTGAGAAGAAAAAAGTGCATGACACGCTGTGGCAAATTAGTATTCTATATCATAGATTACTAAAGTTACTTGTTGCTGTGTTAGTAAATTCTGTGTTGGGAAGAAGTATCAGACGGAGAGTACTGACATTAAATTGGCTAATCCATAGAACAATGTAGCAGTGTCTAAATGCAACCCCCCACTTACTGCTCTAATGTCCTTGCTCTTTAGCTAAATAACCAACCTGCCACCAGCTAAAAGGGTAAATTTCCATTTTTGTCTGCCTGTCTCTGATTACTAAGCACATAAATATCCTGTGACTGATGGTTCATGGGGATGAATGTATTGTTCATCTCAACAGGGGCAAGAAGAGATCTGCACGTCCATAGGGCTGCATCACATACTATGGGAATGCTCACAGAGGATAAGAAGCTAAGCTGTGCTGTGTAAGGGTGATATTTGCCTGCTGGGGTTACTCTGTTTCATAATGGGATGTAAAACCAATGGTAAAGGCTTTTGAACCTGTAAAACATATAAATCTATGAAACCATTGCCCTCTGTGCCATAGGCTGTAGAAATCCCAAATCTCCCTCTCCTCTCACTTTCCTGGATATTTGCTTTAATTAAATATTCAAAATTGTTGATATCAGAATTGGTTCTGGGCACTTCTCTTTGGGAGTAGACAGAAGATATTGCTTGCTGGTGCAATTTACCTATCTAGGTGAATTAATGAATCACTTTATTAATGTCACTAGCACACACAGCTGATGTGTGCCACTGCTGTCAGCCTGTTACAGAACTGTGAGACAGTTCTGAACATCTCTATTTTAGACAAAACTATTAGTACAGTGTCTGTCAGTGCAGTGAAATAGTCTCATGCTGAATATTGTAAAATTCTTGTGCCATTTCTTTCTATATTAAATGGAACTGGAAGTCTGGAGAATGGCTGGAAAACAAAATTCAACTGCTGCATTTATTACAGTAGCAGGAAGTGTGCTAAGAAGCAATGCCAATATAAATATTTTAATATAAATTACTTTAAATTACTTTAATACAAATTAAAGCTTTATTCATGTTCATTGGAAAGTATAGTATTCATGGCACCAAGCCTGTCTGAGTTCAAGGAGTGTCTGGACGATGCTCTTAGTCACATGGTTTAGTTTTAGGCATTCCCATGAAGAGTAGGGAGTTGGACTTGATGATCCTTATGGGTGTCTTCCAACTCGAGATATTCTATGATTTTATTTGGTCTTTTTTGGTCCTTCATGTTAGTTTTGTTTTCTCACACTCTGCACTACTAAATTTGCTTTCAATTTAGAGCCCTAACAGTGTTCAGCATTCTCAGCTGTAGACTACAGTTGTTTCCTTTTCTAATGGGAGCAGAAAGTCCACATCCCAAATTCCCTTTGTGTCTTCACAACTGGACCTGCTTTGCACATACAATGAAATCCACTCGTGTTCAATAACTCCTTTTTTGAGCTTGTACTACACAGGTCTTTTGTTTCCTTGAAAGAGGGCACCTGGAAATCACATTTTTCTGTGTCCTCCCTGATTCTGGGTTCAGGCTAGATATTGTTCCAGTTGCAGCCATCTGGTTCCTGATGTCCTTGTTCCCCGGGAGCCTGCAGCTCTCTCCTCTGTGCCTGGTGGAGGAGGGAAAGTGGCTGAAGGGCAGCAACAGGCTTGGGCAAAGCTTCGAATCCAGACAAATGTCTGGATCAAATGGAGGCTTAAAATATAGTTGATCACAATTACATGTGTAGAAGGCCAGTCTGTTACCATGTTTACTTAATCAAGATCACCTAGAGACTTTAATTAAAATAGTGGGCTGGTCATCTATAACTGACAAGTGTGTTTGGTTACGAAGACCAAAAATTGGTCCTTATTTATGTGCTAGTTTTGCTAAATAATGGGGAACTTGTTTAGATCACTTGCAGTAATTTGGCACCAAGTGATATTAAAACCAGTGCTTCACATGCAGTTGGTGCCAATAGGAGAGAGCCTGTTATTTTCAGTGAGATGGGATTGAGCCTTGAATAATGACAACGGCTGCTTATCTTCAATTTGGAAAATGGGAGCAACAGTTTAAACTCCTAATTTTCTATTATTCTGTGCACTTGTTTTTCAAGTGGTACTTAGAAAGGGGAAAATTAACAGGGAATTTTGGAAGGGGGATATTTAAGTTTGGCCTAAAATAAAGAGAGAAGACATTAATGCTGGGTGTCTTCTTAATTTAAATCAGTTAGGTAATAGGAGTTTCTAAACTTGCTAGACTAGACTTTCATGTCTGTTTAGCAGGACAAACTGCTCTATTAATTTAGCTCAGCCCCATAAATCTCTTCTAACTTGCAATCAAATCCCAAAGTAATCTGAATCATGTTGCTGTTGAAGTCTACAGCCCAGGAGAATGGAGTTTGATATTTCATTTGTCTTGTGTTCAGCTATGATGTGACTTGTTAGATGTCATTTTTACATTGGGAATAAAAATCACGAAGTTTGTCTTTTAATTGTCTTGCACCAGGAAACAAGTAATAAACTGTTTGTGATTTATAATAATTTGATTTTTAATGGAAATGTATCTACATGCATTTCTTGAAAACAAATTTCTCGGAGAAATAACCTTACTAAGTCAAAACCTAATCAGCCTGACATTTCAGATCAGAAAAAGATTCTGGCAGGAGTTCAGTCAACAGTGCACAGTAAAAGCAGAAACAAACATTCCACAAAAAACTTAGCTCAGGACACGAGTTTTTGTTCTTGTTGGGTACCTGCCACAGTTACAATTCAGATTGCCTTTTTTTTTTTTGTGCATTGTACCAGAGGTACAATGCACATTTTTTGCAGTCAATCTCGAGGAGATTGCAGTCAATCTTGAGGAGATAGTGTGGTTCATTGTAATTAGTTAGCCAGAAGAAATGAAATTAAGTATCATTTCAGTTGATCATTTTGTATAATAATGGTTTCTGTGCATTTTTCTCTTCACTGAGCAGATGTTGATCTCCAAGACTTCTCCAGAAGGGAAAGTCCCATCTTCCTCTCATCATGTGGTGCTCAAACTCCTTTAGTCCACATTTCTGTGGGTCCTGGATTCTTCCAGTTCTCTGGGTTCTTTGAGGAATCACCTCTAAGAGGAGTTTAAAGTAACTTCCACAGAACTCTGAAATTAATGTCATGCTGTAACATTTATAGGTTTCTTTTTCTGAGACAGATGTCCTTTTTGTGTCACCTTATTTTCACAAGAGAATAGAGTTTGTGTCCTTTGGGCTGAGGGCAAACCACATTAGAGTGTGACAGAGGGAAAGCTAGATGAGATTAAAGAAATTGCTCATAATCTTGCACAGTTCAACTCAGGTTTTCAAAACCACAGGGCATACGCTATTCATGCAGATTCCAATATGTGAGTATTATTTATACACTGGCAGAGGGGGGGGGGAAATAAAAATCAGGCAGGCAGCCAGAGCCCTGTAGATTTTTTTTTTTGTAGTTTTCATCAGAGTGCTGCTGAGATGTCTTTTGTTGGCTTGCTTTTCTTTTTATCACAGAGGTGATATTCAGCGGCTGGGTTCCTGCCTCCTCACAATGCATTTCAGACATCTAGGCATTCTTCAAGTCTCATGCAGACTTTGCTTAAGTACCTTTGCTCATGAAGTTAAGCCAACTTTGCAATCAAACATGACAGGAGGTGTTGATGCCTTAGTTTTTCTTTATTCTGAGCTACCAAGAGCCCCAGTTAAGAGTCAGTTGAATGCTAGTATTCTTTCAGACACACAGCCAGTGCTTTGATTAAAAGATATATCCTATTTTTAAATTTTTTTTTTTTAATTGGTGAAATCACAAAATGAGAAAGTGATTTGAGTGTTCCACTCATTGCTAATTGTGTCACGTCAAGCATTACACTTTGGCTGAGCCACAATACCATGATCAATGATTGTGATGTTCTGCCACATCAGATCTGTTGTACTGGAGCCTTTTTATACGTGGTACATGCTAAGTGCACTCAGTCATCCTTAATTAAGACTTCTTACCACCCCTCATCCTCCAATATCATATTGACTGCTATTGCTCATATGCTTAGAGGAAGAAATAAGTATAAACCTTCTGATCTTTTAAAAGTGACTTTCATTTTCCATTTTAAACAGATGTTGCTCTGTGAGTACTGTATTTTTGCACGTGTTTCTGAATTGGTGGTACTACCCTCCGTGTAAGGGGGGCAAAAATTTAGCACAAATAAAAGAAGATAAATTATTTTCATTAACAGATTAAAATCTGATGAAAGAGTTTGTAAATGACAGAACACCTGCCTGTGTTACAGAAGATTTTGGGGGATAGCCTTGCTATGCAGATCATAGAAATTTGATCATTTTGATAAAATTGACTCAGGCCTCTCATGATTTCTTTTTGTCTACAGAACCCCCAACTCCTATCGCCCCTCCCGAGCTGCTGGCTGTCGGAGCCACATACCTGTGGATCAAACCCAATGCCAACTCCATCATTGGAGATGGGCCCATCATATTGAAAGAGGTGGAGTACCGGACGACCACTGGGAATTGGGCAGAAACGCACATCGTAGATTCTCCTAATTACAAACTGTGGCATTTGGATCCTGATGTGGAGTATGAGATCAGAGTGCTGCTCACTCGTCCTGGAGAAGGAGGCACAGGGCCCCCGGGACCACCACTCACAACAAGAACAAAATGTGCAGGTAGGGTTTCTACTGCTTTATAATACGGCACAGAAATTTTGATTCACTCGTGAACACATTAACAAATGGTCCTTTTCATATCCTTACTGCAGATGTGCTTCATCAGTGAGCTGAATAGACATTGTGAATTTTGGTATATCCTGGAATATTTTACTTTTTATTCCATAGACAAGTGTTTAAGAAACTGTTGTTTTTATGCCTGTAGTGTGTTTGCCAAATTTCTGCTACAGGGTCTGGCTGCTTGCTTTTGAAATAGGCAAGCAGATGAGAGTTTCCCAACCAATTCTCCAGTAGGCAAATTGTCCTTAAGGCTAGGCTATTATAAAATATCCTTAAAAGGCTATTATAAAAATCCTTACTGCCTTTCTTTTTTTATACAGGTTATAAAGCAGTGAACATTTAGTGTCTCTTTGAGAATTGGTTGAAAAAAAATCTGGGCTTGACAATCTGGCATGGAGTTGTTTTGCTACCTGCAGCACCTTGTCCATTTGTAGCAGACAGATGTTTGGAGGCTTTTCTGCAGTAGGTGGAAAACATAAGTGACATGGATGATGATCTGGCCTATTTGGGAAACTGGCCCATGCTCTGCTACTCATCTTTTGGCTGCTTCCTTCTTCACTAGTGTGGTCAAATTCTCTAACCCTCAGCAGAAATATCTGCAGGCTTGGCCTGGGACTGTGCATTGGCAGATGGAAATATGATGTGCTGAGGTTTGGTTTGTAATTCACGCGTTGTGACTTTGCAGGCACACGTTCTGCAGCAGCCAAGCTTGCAGACTTTTCTGTACTACCTGTAAAGAATGCTTGCTTTAGTTTAATTGAGGAGTTAAAAAAAAAAAAGGATGTTGGCTTCGTGCTCAATGATGTCTTGTTCTGGATCTCAAATTGCTGAGCTTCCTTACTCAGCATAGGTATCGACTGACATGAAGGATGACGTAGATAATTTGTTCAAATTGGCTAGGCTGTGCCACTCACTATTTTCCATCCTAATTTACTAATGAAAATCTAACTGGACAAGGTCATTCTGTTAATGTTAGTTGTTATACAGAGCTTCTTGAGATTGATGGTGCTGGCATTTATGTTTTGTTTAGAGCATTGGGTGGGAGAAATTGTAATGATGTTGCTCTAAGCATGGACTTGAAGGATGGGAGACCCCCAATATCTGAAGAGGTACAACCACCCCAAAATGCCAACTGAAATGACAGACAAGAAAATGCAACTAATTATCCCAGTTTCCATGTGTCATGGAACTCCTTCAAAATAACCTATTTTGCGGATAATTACACAAAACTTCCATAGTAAAGATTTTTTAAAATGTGCTGAACCAAGAAAATGGCACTAATTCCCTGATTTTTGTTAAAGTACCTAACGAATAACATCAATGAAAAATGAGGTCCTTTAAGTAGCTGAGGGATGAGTGATGCTGCTTATTTCAAGTGATTTATTTTTTTTTTTAATTCTTTTCTTTGTCACTACTTTTTCTTAGCAAGAGGGATGTACCAAACTCCTACACATTTGTATGCACTGACTGGAGTAATCCTGTTTTACTGGACTGTTTAGTGCTGGTACTGTGCTATTTAGGCCCACTAATAAAGATAATGAAACTGACTGCAGAAGTAATAGTGGGGAACATCACCTATACTGGAGAAGAAGTATTTACTTATTTAAATTGCAAAAAATTGGTGTAACCATAAACAAAAGGTGAGAAGGTAAAAGTCCTTTTCACTAAATCATAGAATCATCGAGGTTGGAAGAGACCTTCAAGATCATCCAGTCCAACTGTCTAAATATTCATCTTGGGGTCTTCTCACATAGACATTGTATATTTGTGTTCGAGGGAGTTTGAGTAACTACTGGCATAGCCTTCAATTTAAGCCCACCTTTTATATTAATCTCTAAATTAGAACAGGAATTGGGAAGCACCATGTTCTTCTTCCACTTCAAACCAAGCTACAGAAGCTTGCTTACAAAGTTGCAGTTGCCTGCTATGAGTTTCTTGACTGTCAGCCTTGCATCAGAACGAAAGCATGACCAGGATGGCTCAGCAAGAGCTTAGAAAGTCATTACACCACGATGCAACTCTTACCAAGATCATTCATGATACTCAGATTTTTGATCAGAATGAATGGAAGTTTTTTGTGGACTTTAAAAAGTTTTTCATTATATAAACCCCATAAAAACTAATTATGAAAAGTGCTCTAAATGAGCACACAGTTTTATTAAATGGGATAATATCTTACCTAAATTTCTGTAAACAGTATGTGCCCGGGCATCCGTTATTCCAATGGTGATGCTTTTGGTTTTCTACAGGACAGCATTATGAGGCCTCATTTATATTTAATCTTTGGAAAAGATACTGAAAATTAAGTCCCAGCATGCCTCTTTCCAGGAAAAGCCAATTGCCAGAAAACATGTCAGATCGTGCTGTTCTAAATGAATGATTTCTGGTGGTGTTGTGGGTTTTGTGTTTTGTTGTTTGTTTTGGGTTTTTTTTTTTTCATAGCCTGTGATAGGTTGCAACTTGGGACAGGAGAAGATTAAACGACCTTGAGACACAGAACAGTAAACTGTCAGTCGGCAGAGTTGCTCAGCAGGGAATGGGGAAAGGAGAAAGACTGCCTAAGGTTATGACCAGACACGGGGCTAAGAGGTGGTTAAAGGAAAGGAAGATATAAAATATTAGGTTTTACCCCAAAAATAATAGGTTGGGGGAGATAACAAGATCAGAATAGTACGTTTGCACACAGTTCCCAATAGTGCCTAATAGTTCAACACTGATCATCTGAGTGTGGGGGTTGTTTTGGCCATCCTCAGTAGTTAAATAGCGCTCTTTAAAATTCTTGTTTCGTGGGCTTCGAGTGTGCTTTGGAAAGCTGTGTTTTGGGAAGCTTGGGGCTTGTCTTCTTCTCTGTGGTTATTTACTATTCCCCTGCTCTTTTTTTTCCTTTCTCCAGTTGCCACAGAAAGGGAGAAAAAGGGAAAAGTCCTTTTTTTCCTCCGATAGATCGGAGAGAGAAGGGAAGACCTTGCAAATGAAGTCATCACTGGGGGTGGGAATCTCGTCTGAAAAGTGTTTGCCTTCCAGTGGGACAAATTGTCATGAAAAGCAAGGCTGAAGAGTAACATTTAAATGAATATTAATACAGGGACAGAGATAAGGCTTTCTTTAAAAATAATATTTAGACCTGGTTGAAATACTATCTGGAAAAGCTATCTTGAATGTTTGCTTCTCTGCCTTTTTGGAGGATGAGAACAGATGACTCAGAAGATGTGGAGGGTTTTGTGACCTTGAGGCTTGAAGGCAAGAAACTTTCCAGTATGATCAGAGAGTTGCTTGGTAAGGAATGGGAAGGGAGAAAAAGTCCTCAGCAACCCTGTTATCTTCCACACACATAAACACACACACCCCCCTCCTGAAGTGTGGCAATGGTTATTTATAGAACATAGGATAGTAGGAGGTTTGTTCTCATATGAAAAAATTCACATGCAACCTATGGCTTAAAATAAGCTGCTAGGGACTGGGCTGTTCAGAAGGAGGGATGTGATCTAGCTCCTGGAGAAAGGAGCAGTTGTCAAGATCAATACTCAATTTTGTTCTTGGCCTAGGGAAATAAAAGTTAGTCTTCAATGATGTGGCTGAATTCAATGCTCCTTTTAAAAGCAGTCGGAATAAAGTAGCTGATATAAATGCAAATAATCTGTACATTCAGAGTTTGATATGGTATTGCAAAAGAGTTGGAAAACCTCTTCCTCTACTTATTATTAAAAGGTACTTTGTTGCCGTGAAATCCTGTGAATTCTAGGGAGTGGTAAGCAGCTTTTGCTATTTTTTTGATGGTTTTAAGACTACGTTTTCATATTATATAGAAACAGCTTTGTCTGTTGCTCTGTTGCAAAGGTTAGACAGAGGAGGTGATTGTGTACTGGGATGAAATGCACAAACTGAACAACCAGAATGTTACTTTGTTGTGTGCTGAGTTACAATGGGTTGTACAATGAGTTGTTACAATGGGTTCAAACATACTCCTTTCTGATTTAACTTTAGGGCAATAGCTCCTGTTAAACGGGAAACATTCACATGTTAATTTTGAAAAATAAGATTTGGGCTTGTTATACTGCTGCCTTCAATTTTTCCAAGCCTAGAAAAAAAAAAATAAAATCCTGACAACAAATCTGATATATGAGTCAAAGCACTACACAAATGGCATATCAAGTGAATCGAAAGAGAACTCTGTACAACTGGTGTTTTGGTATTATTAGAATCATTGTTTCATGGACTAATTTAACTTAGAGTTTGCTCTAAGCCTTGTCCTGAAGCATACGTTCATTTCCCTGTTAATATTAGTTAAATTTTAACACTTGACTCCACTATCTTCTATAAGTTTTGATGTAGACAGCTGGGAAGATAGATGTTTTTTTAGCAGGATTGCCTACTTTTGACAAAGACTTCCTATAGAATATTAACAGTGAAGGAAAACTTTACCTGGGTTTCTTGTTTTCCATATAGCTAAATGCTGAGTGACTTTCCTTTCTCACATACAGTGAGACAAGCTTCCACAGGGCATGTTCTGCTTGTGTTTGGTTTTGCTGTCTTGCTAAATTCCCTGAAATAAAGGCTCGTGTAGCACAATGAAATGCAGTTCTCCTCTATTGTTAGTGCCTATTCCCCGGAGCCCTGGAGCGCTGCAGGTGAGCTGTGGGGAATGAGCTTCTGTATGTGGATCCTGCAAAGCCTGTGGGACTGGTACCCATTTTAGTGACTTTGTGTGCTTGGCTTGATGGCTGAAGCTGTTTTTGTTCCTCCTCAGTAGCCTTTGGCATGTCAGCTAGAGAGAGTAGAGTTCCAAAAATATGATCTTCCTTCTTTTTGATCCTTGATCCCCAGTTTGTGCTTGGAAACAGCCTGGTAGTCTTCTTGAAAGACAGGGGCTTTATCTGTATCACATGCTAACAACTCGAGTCCCTTTGCATGTAACATGTTGCCTTTCCTAGCCAAACTGATTAAATAGGTAATAAATGTGTCTTGATTTTTGCTTTATTCTTTCCCTGTTCTCATTTAATTTTTAAGGAAGTAGAAAGAGAGCATCAACCCTTTAAATAACTGAAAGAAAAGCTGAAGTATTTCTTGATGATGTGTTTTGTGCCTATGAACGTGTCAGAGTGGAACACTTCTTGTCTCTCTTTGTCATGCCTTAATTTCTGTTTATCCCATAATGTGTAACTTCAGACCTCTTGGACAATACAGACAAGACTTCTACTGAAACCATAATGCTCTGTAGGAAGCAAGGTGTAGTTCTGGTTTCTCTGAGTTGCAGAGGTGCAGCTGGCTGCATGTATAGGGGTGTCCCAGGCAAAAGATGTCTCTTTGAGGAACTATCAATATCAAGTTATGGATGCATTGGCTGTAGAAATGTGGTCAAACTGGAAAGATACCTTTCAAAGAGCAGAGGATAGATTAGATCTTGAATTAGTTACTGGAAAAGAATTGAGAAAAAGAGCAGCTATGTTGTCTGGGATATAACAACAGTGATGGCTTATATGGAACAGAAGGAATTTGGGAGGAGAAAGGGGGATAATTGTCCGGTGAAAGGGGAAGCAGTGGGGAAGTAGTGTGCCTATGGTGCACTTTGGGTGACTGACTGAATACAGGACTCCTGAAAAGTCAGATTGTTGGAGCTGACAAGATACTTGGTTTGGTGTGAGGCCACGGTCCATCCAAAGTTCAGGCACTAAGTTCAGCATGGTGGAAAGCAGAAATGTGCAGAGGATAGAATAGATTTGCTACTGGAGCACATCAGTATGCCATAAACCTGATATTTGTTTCTAGCAGTGACCAATGCCTGAGAATTTCCGAGTCTAGCAAAGCATGTCCCCTATTGCCTTTAACCATGGTACATATGGTGAGGAATTTTCTTTATCCTCATCTCTGCAGAAGATTGGCTTTTTGTCCTGAGGCATATGGATTGATTGCCCTTATCTTAGTCTGCATAAATACAGTTATGAATATAAAGGCAGTTATAATAGTGCTTTGGTCTGGATTTTTTTCCAGAGGGATTTGCTCATGATGAATTTAAATTCTAGGGATTTACTTTTTATCTGCAAAGGCAGTTTGTCGTCCAGAAATGGTTTTTTATTTTTATTTATTAATATGAAGTTTAGTTATTCATTTTCAAATCACACTGTTTCTGCTTGGTGGTATTACTGTTCAGTGTAATGGCTTTCTATAATGTGGTTTGAATGTGGCGTTATTTTCAGAGTGGGCAGGCTGGGCAGTAAGATGACAACTTTCATACAGGCATGAAGCTTTCATGGCTTGAAGAAGAGTTCTCACTAATGGTGGGACCTCACAGCTTCTTCCAAAGAAGTGAACCTGCCCAGCACTTATTTTGACACCAGGTGAATTTAGGACACTGCTCATTTTGGTATTTCTTGACTCCCGAGTTCTGTTCAGGCGCCATCCCAAACAACCTGAGTATTCCTAATCTGAAGAGGTAAAAATGTAAAGAGAGAGAGAGGAGAAAACAAACAAAAATAATCCCAAACCAACAAAAATCCCCACTCTCTTTTGGTGAACTCAGAGAAATCCCTGAGGGCTGGTTGACCTAGTGGTGGTGTAGATTTGAGACAGCCAAACATCTGTTGTGTGCACAGTACCTTTTTAAGTAAAAAGTGGTTTAAAATGAAATTTGAAGTGAATACAAACCAGTTTGATTTTTCTCTTGTTGCAGTTTTTCCAGCCTGTATTTCTACACTGGTCACGCATGAAGGTTATGTACAAGAAGGTCACTGACAGGAGGGTCAGGCCCACATTAATGATTGCAGATCTTCTGGGCTGGAGCCTGGATACAAGTATTGCACAGACAACCTAAACCAAAATTATGTCAACTTCTGCATTACTGAGCCACCCCGTGTTAATCAGGGAGCTGAGTTCTCATCTTTGTGTGCAACACAATGTTGTTTGAACTTTCTTGTATGCATTTGAGGTTCCTTCCAACCCAACCATTCTATGAATCAGACGATTGTGTGACTCCTCTTTTTCAGCTCACTTAAACTACAGAGAGAGGGGAGCAAAATAAGCAGTTATTTGACGTGTTAATAGCTTCTCTCCTCTTTGCTTATGCAGCTTCATTTCAGGATCCTCTATATAAGGGTGTCTCCAGTGTGGTTGTGAAAATGTGACTTCACAGGACTATATCCTTAGCTTGTGCAAAACCAGCACTGCTTCCCCAAAGTCAGCATTTTACACCCATTGAAAGTCTGGCCCACAATTTGCAAAAGTGGGCCAGGCATTTTTTTCTTGATTGTCACTCAGTCCCCTGCTAAAAGCAATTTATTTAAATTGCATGGTGCCTTTTAGTCTTCAGTTAAGTGGCATCTTTCATAAAATTTCATCCCTTATTACCATATTATTACTGCTTCTGTTGGGTTTTTGAGGGTGCGATGAGATGATGGTTTCCAGATGTCGCTTTATACGAGTGTGAAAAGCCCTGGTAGTGGGAGGAACTGGAAAGGATCACACTGTGTGCGTATTCTTGCAGTGCATGTGTTAAGCATTGAACTTCCACTGAGAAGCGACCGAAGGGAGGTGTCTGTTTTCCTTCTCTGTGTAATATATACTATAACTCATCCTGGGAGTGAAATGACAGACCCAGTCTTGCAAAGCATTTATTAAGCTCTATGCTTTTGCATAGTCATGATCCTATCTTTGTCCTGGGACAAACACTGCTCACTGCTTCCTGCTTATGTTTCTCTTTTTGCTTTTCCAAAGACAGCTGAAATGCAAATGCCTTTCATTTTTAAATGTATTTTTAATGTATACAAGTCTGCATTAAAAAGCACTCAAATAATAATAGACGTTTAGAGTTTATACACTGGAAGTGCCCAATTTTAAACATTTCAAAGAATAAAGTGCATGTTAATTAGCTTGCTTGGAAGCTCTACCATATAATACAAAAGCAAGGCAGGGCAAATGGAAGAGAGCACTAAATTTTTAACCTCTTGTTAATGCTTTTAACCCTAAGGCATTTATAAGACGTGTAGGAACAGGTTTTTTCCTTACATGTTCAGTTGTTTTACATTTCGTCATAAAGTTTTTACCCTTTTATTTTTCCCCAGTGGACTCTGAAATATTGAGACGATCGTGACCTCTTGTTTAATGCTTGCCAACTTGGAGAAAAAAAAAAAAAAAAAAAAAAAGCATGTTGCTGTCTTAAATACTGTTGCAGAACCAGCAGATGGAGTCAGAGTGCAAAACCTTTTTTGTAATGGTGTGTGTGTCTGTCTGCAAAAGTACCTTGCATTTTCATGCTGGTTGAGCTTGAAAATTCTATTTTATTCTTTTAACAACTATTTTGTCCATGGACATTTCTGTGACCTATTATTTTACAGCATCTGGACGTGACAAAACCAAGAGCGAACCAGAGATCTCATTCCCCTTCGGGGGGATGCAGAGATCCCTGTGCATCTCAGTTCCAATTACACAGGTGGAGAAGTGAAGGCCCTCAATCTCCTCAGGCTCTGGATTGTGATCCAGATTATTGCTGTGACCATGGGGCTGCATAGGGGTTATAAACTTAATCATCATTTTAATTATTTGCTATCCCACTGAGTGTAATGAGGAAGAAAAAAAAAAAAGAAAATGCTTTCAACCACTTTGAACTTATTTTTGTTTTTTAGTTTTACAAGCTAAAAAGCTTCCTCTTTTTTTTAAGATAGGCTTTTTAAGCAGTGGAATGTTTTATGACTTCAGAAATAGAATTCAAGTAGAACATAGCTGTGACCATATCAAAGTACTCCAATATTGCTGGAGAGGCATACAGGCCTGAGCATCAAAATCAGACTGACAGTTGCTATTACGATGTATTTCACTCAAGATCCACAAATCCTCGTTTTAGCTGTCAATAATCCTTCAAATTATTAAACTAAAACCTTGGTGCAGAGACCATTGGAAGGGGGTTTAAAGCGAGACCACAACTCACGAGATAACAAAATCTGAAAGCCTTGAAGTCACAGTTTCCTCCCTGTGGCACTCTGAAAGGTTTTGTAGCATTTACTACAGAATGATAAAGAAGCAGGAGGAGGGAAGTAGGTCTTGCAAATAGATCCAAACCTCCAGACATTGATTTATCAATTAATGAAGTTTGACAAAAATCTTTGATTAGCTTGAAGGATTACATTATACATCAAGGAAGTTCACCACTGAAGATAAAGCCTTCAAGTGATAAATTTATTTAATAATGTTTTATAGGAGGATAAACTGTTGCCATTCAGTTGTATTTTCTTTTAACGGAAGAGGGAATGATGCAGAGGAGTAGGATGCCAAATTTAATGGAAGGAATACTGCAATAAAAGCAGTATGAACAAAGTTTTTGTGTCTGAACTACCATATATATAAAACCAGTACTTCCCAGTTGGTTTTATTCGCCTCTGATAGATTATTTGTTAACTTAGTATAGGAATAAATCTCTCCACCTGCTCTTTCATAGGTCACTTTGCTATCATGCTTATTTTTACATTAATAACGCATTCCTCTGTGAAAAGATCCACATGGTTATTTTTACTTGGCAGAAAGAATCCCATTGTCACTAAAGAAACTGTGCCTGAAAGCAAGTCTACAACTTTATTTTCTTTTTGGTTTTTTTCTTTCATACAGAATTAAATCTGTGGTGTGGCAATTCAGACAAAGCCATACCCTGCCTGCGCTGAGTTGTTAGATACATACAATGGATTAAAATCCTGGTGTAAAGTGTTACATGCTACATCCTATAACGTATAGAAATCACATTGTATGTTGCATCCTGTAATTTGCTTTGTGATGATGGAAGGGTTTTTGAGTGATAAGTTTCTTGTAAACGCTGATTCCCACCACATCTCAACATATAACTGACATATATTTTTATACATCTCAACCTTTTTTATACATATTTTTATATATTTATATATATTTTATACATCTCAACATGTATCTCTTTCTTTGAAATCACTTGACAATGCACTCATACTAGTTTCAGTTATAAGACTTCCCTTTCCTTTGTGAAAACTTAACTTTTAAAATTCTGGTCTCTGTCCTACTCTTCTAAAGAAATCGGGAACCATGGAGTTGAATTTTGCAATACCTGACATAAAATCCACGGAGCAAAAATGAGTTTTGTACCTACTGCTGGTGTTCCCATTGTGTTCTGAAGCTGTTTTCAGTAGTTGTTGCTTCCAATTAGTGTTGTGCGTGCAAACTCCGGATACGCACCTTCTGCCAGCCTTCCCTACCATCTATGAAAGGCAGTTTATAGCTTTCCCCTGATCCAGCTGGCACTGCAGAGCAAATATTTACTTATTTTCACACAGAAGCAAGTATCTCAGTGCAAAAGAGTTGGAATCACACACTGTGCAAACAGGTGCTTCATATAATACCGGTGCGTGGTGCTGCAACTGCTCAGCCCCTGGTGGTGCTGGCAGAGCAGCTGGACCCAGGCGCTCAGGTTAGTGGCAGTGCTCCCAGTGATCAGACTTGGTTCATTAATATGAGTGATTGTTTGTCTGTCCTTATTTGTCTCTGTGTGTGTCTCAATGTAAAAGATGCTCTTGCTTTTTCCAAGAAATAATCTCCAAATGTGATCATGGTGGCCTGTGCTAAAAGTAATATTATCTTGTTAAAGTAGTCTTTCTTTACCTGTGTGCTGAAGGCATAATCGTTATCAGCTTGTTATTCCTGCCTTTTCTCTGTCACAGCGGTAATCCCTTGGCAGTAAAATGCTGAGATGTTTTAAAAATAAGGGCTGTTTTATCCACAGAGGGGAAGTCGGAGCATTGCCTGTGATGCAGATGTGTTAAGGAAAGGTAACATTGTTAAAGCACAATGTAAGAACTTAAAAAGAAAGGAGTGGAGGGATATTTTTACTACTGCAAAATACTCTAAAAATTCTTTTCAAACAACATACTGTTTGGTGGGGGGTGAGTCTTCTATGCTGTTGAGTTTCTTTGCTCAGAAGGGTGTTGTTTTCTGGCTAGAGCAATTTGCACTGGAATATTTTCACTTCATCACCTTACCTTTGAGCATTTTGTGTAACAACAATAATGAAAAAAGAAGAAACTTTTGCTCATGCATTAGTTCTTACACCATAATATTCCAGTAGCAGGTCCTTTGACCACCTCCTCTCCTTTGCAACACACAGATCTGAAATGTTCACTTTTTGTCTTACTCATTCAGCTTGTTAGGTTGGAGTGTCTGCCGTGAAGAACCTGTAGGGCACCTGGCATAGTAGATCCTCTTCTATATTTATGAGGAGGTACAAGCTTGTCTTCTCTTTTTCATGCTAGGTGTCTAAAGATTCATCACCCAAAGCTGCATTGTAGCACTTAATCAATTTAGAAGCTGATTCTGGAATGTTAACACCAGTAACAAGATGTCATACTTTTCCAAAATGATGGAAGTTAAGAGGAAGTAGGAGGAGTATAAACTTGGAATACACCTGAGTCTCAATTTGAGATAAGTAACTGGAAAAGAACTGCAGGCTATTTGACCTGCTATCTGCATAGCTGTGCTGAGAATTTGCATATGTGTAAAAGATTGCATTTTCTCCTCAAAAGTCCTTTGCCATGAGGTCAGCACTGGGTGAGGTTGGTGATCCTCTTTCAGAGTACTTAGGCTTCAGAAACAGCAGTATTTTAAAGAATGGGTAATGAGTTTTTCTTTTTTTCAAATACACTTCCCTAGTTCATAATATGAAAGATGACCTTGCAAATAATTCAGTGTTTCTTTGTGCTTGCTGCGGTGTGTCCATGATTACCTAATTTCAGACCTGGCAGTGTTAGTATCTACAGAAGCACTTCTGAAATCACAGTTTGCATTAGTGAAATAGAAGGGATTATGAGGTGCTGTGCTACTCATCTTACAGAAATATTATAATTGTTTCTTGTAGGAGTATTAGAAAGAATAATGTCAGAGCAATATTAAGCTATACAACTCATTGGGGAGGAGACACCAGAGATTTCTGAGATCTAGAACTGTGTATTAGTTTTTCAAGCCAAAGAAACAGCCCTGATCTGGGGACACAGGGTCTAACAGCCATGGGACAGGTGTTCTGTGTTACTGCTGCACAGAAATAGGATCATGGCCCAAATGCCTCTGATATCTGATGCAAATTGCCCCCCTGCCCTCCACACTCTGGTATTTGAGGTGTATGATTTCTCAGAGTGCTCAGCTGGGGGAACTCTGGGTTCATAGCTTTTGCGTTGAGAATGGCCCATCTTTCAAAATGCATATGGAGGGTTTTATACATGAAATCACATGTGACTGCTGCTAGAAAAAGCACAAAGATTTAAACATCCATATACATTTTTTGGCTTCCCAGTCTCTGCCTCATTCTCAAACAGGTTTTGTGTGTGAGGCTGTTTCAGCTAAATTCTTCCCTTCAAACGGTGTTTTCTCCTGCTGTCCCTGAGTTCTGGAACCAAGGTCCAAGTTTCCTCCTATGTGACTAAAACCTATAACCTTTGGTCCGTGTAAAACAGCTTTTCAGCACTTGGTGATGTATTTCTTTCTCACTGTAACACCTGTCCTCTGCTAACCATCCCACTTGGCACAATCAGTTTTATCTATTTGACCACCTTCAATTGGATTGCTTAGACCTTTTCAGTTGTCAGCAAATCTTAACAGTTACTCTCGTAACCCAGACATGCCTACCTAGACATATGTGCTTGTCTGCTGACCACGTATTTCCCATTGCAGGCAAATAAAACTGGGTTATCACTAGAGGTTAGGGGAAAAAAGCAGGACGAGATTAAATTACTGCCTGAGTTACAGGCTTCATAAACATCATGCAGAAATCTCCTGTATTCACCACAGGAGGACAAAACCTGCCACACTGCGCATGATATTTGCACAGGAATCATGAAATGGCATTGCCTCTGATCATGTACTTCAATGTGTTGACAGACAGGAGTGCTTTTAAACTCAAATACCTTTATGACTTTATGAAACAAATCCTACCTTAGGTTGTCCCCTGGGTTAAGGATCAGGGTAGTGCTGGTATATCACCTTCAGCATTTTCTTTAAATTTGTCTTCCTTAAAGGAGTCAGGTGGAAATAGCAAATTGTAGCCTGCAGCACTCCATCTGTTCCCTCCTGAGAGCAGGAGGACAGAGTGAGATGCTCTGGGCACCCTTCACACTGCTGCAGGTTACCTTGTTGTGTATTCAGAGCATGGAAATAACAATAACGTGGTCATATTCTGGGCAGCAAAGCTGAGCAATTCCCAGATTGTGTTGACAGATCTATCCTTAAAAATCCTTTCTGCTTTGCTTTTGTGATATTTATGTGTTACAACACTGTTGGTCCAAAGGGCTCCAAAATCCCGAGTCAGAAACCAACTATCTCTTTCCCCACTCCCTACATACTAGACCCTCACTAAATTTGGTCTGGTTTTTGTTTGTTTTTAAACCTGTCTTTTACTTATCCCTTCATGAGTATGTGACATTCACAAATCACTCATTCATTCTCAATGCAAAACTGTAGGCATTGATCCCCTGCTTCCAGGCTGCCATATAAAATTACAAGGCTGCCTGGTAAAATTATGGAAAAAATCATTCTAGGAAGCACTGAAAAACACCTGGAAGGCAACGCTGTCATCAGTCAGAGCCAGCATGGCTTCATGAGGAGAAGGTCCTGCTTGTCAAACTTGATTTCCTTTTATGACAGGGTAACCCATCTGCCAGATTCTGCACCTGGACAGGGCAACCCTGGTTGTACGGACAGACTGGGGAACGAGTGGCTGGAGAGCAGTGTGGCTGAGAGGGACCTGGGGGTCCTGGTTGATGGCAAGCTGACCATGACCTAGCAGTGTGCCCTGGCAGCCAGGAAGGCCAACTAGTTCTGTGAATAAAGAGAATAAGGTACGGGGCAGGTTGTTAAAACAACCTTATTGGATCTGCTCCCTGTTTGTCCTCATGTCCAGCCCCAAGAGAGTCTACAGCTGTTGGGATGCAGAGCCAGGGCTTTGTGCTTGGCTGAGAATCTAGCTGGTAGTGCTGTTCTCCAGCCTCAAAAGGCTGCTAAGAAAGCAGATTCCCTTACTACCTACATTTACTCTTTTTGCTGTACTGGAAGGAGATGGCAGAAGATCTGCTGCCTGTCCCAGAGATCCCCATAGAGCACCAGGGACCTCTTTGCTGCCACTGGAAACGTGGCACTGTGGCCTCTGCTGGTCACAATTAGCTTAAACAATTCCTTTGGGCTTTCTGTGCTTCTCACAAAGGTATCCGCCAAGTTATATAGCTTGCAATAATTTTAGCTTTGCTTACACTAAAATACTATCCTATACTATCTAGGGAGCCTTGTTCTGTGTTAGTATGTTATCTGCTGGCAGAGAGGCGTGGGAGCCTCAGGAACTGTGCCAGTCAGTGAGATCTGCAAGGCTTTACATTTCCTACATTGCTGAGACAACATATGGGTGTTAAGATGTACCGTACTAGAGAGACATTTGTAAGTGGAGCTTTGACATGAAGTTTCAGAACAGCAAGGCTTCTTGGCAGCCCTTACATTGCATTGTACCAATTTGTGTGTGTGTGTGGTGATTTTTTTGGTTTTGGGGTTGGATTTATTTATTTATTTTTAAATACAAAGTTATTAGGGTATTAATATGTGTTGTTCAATTTAGAGGGGAGGAACAGTGGATATCTGGAATGCTTTGAGTTCACTGTGGACATAGAAGTGTTGGGTTGAGTGCTGTTCGACTTCTAAATTATCATCTCTCACTTCCATTTCCTTTATTTTCTTTAAATTTTATTCTCTCCTAGTGAAAAGAGTATTTGAATTTCAGAGCTGAACTCGTGCTTCATCCTCATGGGAATAAGAGCTCGGCTTCTCCTCCCTCAAAGCACAGTCTCAGATCTCTGTTTCCTTTTAGTGCTGTGCCAGCTTTCAGCTCTCGAGTGCCTGTTTGCTTTGACTGGTGTGTTCAGTGGGTAAAGTCCTGCTGCCTCCAGACTCTAGGTATTGTCCTAGAAGGACGAGGAATCATGAAATAGGTTTTTTATATCCGGCATATTGTGTTGTCTGTGTAAGACCTTCGGGTTATAATTAATCTTCTTAGGAACTTGCATGGCATGGTATACAAGGCATTTTCAAACAATAATTCAACTATTATAATGTTCCTTAGATGCAATTTCATAACTGGGGGCCAAATTGCCTGAAGACCTAAACTTAAAACCTCTGACTAAAGTGTACGGCAATTAAATATCTAAGCGATGCCACTTGCTTAGATGCAGCTCTGGGGAAGATCTCATTATTTGATACCATATAATGTGTTCTTTATAGTAACATAAATTGGGGACATTTTGTTTCTGCAGTACATTGCATAGAGAAACTGGTGCCTGCTCTGTGTGGGTGTGCATAACCTACATAAGTGCTCAGGAGAACCTGCCTTCTTGTGTGGTTTTGCTGTGGGAACCTGATCTTTCTCTGGGGCTTATACATCCTGATACCAATAAATACAGAAAAAGGCATTAAATGTGGTAAGATCATTGTTTATGTCATTGCAATAAAATTTGGCAACTCGATGAATGTACTTTGCCCTTTTCCATTCTGCCTGTGCAGACACACAGCTAACGTGAAAGAAGGTCCAACCCCCAGATATTGCAATTCACTTCAGTGATGTTTCTCTTCCCTGCTTCCTCAGATAATCACTGATAAATATATTTATACACTGTATAAATATTTATTTATACACTAAGACCATTGTCTAGAACTGAAGAAGAAATCTGAAGATTGTTATTGTTTTCAGCATGGCTGAGGCAGCAGATGAAAGAGGAGGAATCTCCTAATTATTGCCTAATTCTAAGCATTGGTGTTCAAATACAAAGTGGTAGTAAAGGAATTCAAATGGAAAAGAAACAATGAAACTTTCCTGTAGCTGAAATGCTAAGCTTACCATGTAATGGAAAAAATATAGAAACTTTCTGTTAAGCTTTCTATGTTAATCAGTATCGAGGAGCTATTGTCTTTATAATAAATAACATCTGCAAGTATCTATCAATAGTGTGCAAGTGTTGGTTATATGTTACAATAGTTCATTTTAATTAGACTCCATAGGAGATAGTTAAAGGGTTGATGGAGAAAGATATTGTAGCAGTAAATATTATGGCACATTTGGAAACGGAGAGGGTAAGAACATCTTGGCTTCAGCGTTTGATATAACTAACACTCTGCACTCTGGGACACACTTGTCACTGCTTTTCACTGTGGAAACTCAGTGATCTATTGTGTTTCAGTTTGGTAAATCTTCCTTAGGGGACTAGTTTGTCACTGAAACACCCTGGTGAGGCAGATGCAGGGAGCTTGCCTGTATTAATCAGCGGCTGCTGGGTCACACTGGCAGATGAGAGATGGTGATGTGGGCCCTTGGTTGGAGAGCAGGTCATAGTGAGCTGGGTGCTGGGCCTGGAACCAGAAGACGTGAGTGAGGACCAGGGCTGGTCAGGGCTCATCAGCCCACCTCAACTTGCTGTGGCTAAGGAGGTTCCTTCCAGAAGGGCTTGGTGACAAGTGGAGCAGCTCGGCAGGCAGGAGGGGACAGAGGAGTGCCTCTGTAAAAGGGAAGATTAGGGCATGTGCTCAAATAACTGTCCTGATCCTTTAGTCTCAGGATCTGGCACTGGTGCTTTTGTTGACACTTTGCTTGTATTAATTCACTGATTTCTCTTTGGCCTGCAGCCTATTCAGTGAGTCTTTAGCCCTCTGCATTGTGCTTTATTGAAATCAGAGTCCTTTTTCTTGCTTTTTGGATGTAACTCATCGCAGGGTCAGCAGGCTGTGGCCTTTATTCATGCTGAAGACTAAACAGACTTTAAAGCCTAATTAGAAAACTGAGCAGTTTTCTTCCTACCCTTGCACGTGGTAGGGAAAGTAGTTTCAGTGAAATTGAGTAACCTGGCTTAGGTTCAAAAAATAAAGAAATAAAATGTGTGGCAAGTGTGAATTTCGATCTGACTCCTGGCCTGAGCAGTAACTATCATGTTTAAAATGCAGTACAGGTTTGCATCTGGATTCTTAGTTACTGGTTCTGCCATCCCAAGATGAGACAAAATGAGGTTTTGTCTTGTATAGTAGGTGGCAGTTTGAAGCATTAACTGCTGTGGAAGATGATTTGAAAGGCAATTTCCCTTCTCAATTTTCTTTTAAGTCATTAAAATTCATCTTTGGCTCTTGAAACACCCAAATTTCTGTTCTGCTAAGATATCTGGATTGGAGATCTTACGATTATTCACTGCACTGAATATCCCTAAATTTATGGCAAACTGTTTGACATCATTTTACAAATCATTCGTGATTCTACAGATTTATCTTTAGAAGTTTAATTTTTTCCTCTGCCAAATTGACGCTAATCTCACTGTGAACTGAGTTTAAAACTACTTAAATCTGAAGCTACTTCTTTGATTTTATTTATTAGAGTTTTGCACTGCTAAGGCACTTTCTTGTTACTTGTCTGTCTTCAGGTTGCACATATTCTGACTCCTTAGTCCTTTGGTTTAATATATTGTTCTGCAGTACTAATCACTCTTATCAGCCAAGTGAATGGTGTGAGGAACTGGAGTGTACTGTTCACTCATCTGTGCCTTAAAAAAAACACCTATTTGGGAGATGAGGAGTCTCACAGTTTGTCTTCAGAGTGCAAAAATGTATAAAAATAACTTAATAACTGTGCCACTTGAGTTGCATTTTAAATAGCTCTCTTTTAATTCATAAAATCTCATGGCAGGAGTAGTCAGGCTTTGGGTGTCAGAAGGGTGATGAATGTATGTGGGAGTGTGGAGGCTATATAAGAACACACAGGACTTTCTGTGCCTCTTTTCTTTAAGAAGCTTGTGGAAGTGGAATAGTCTTTTGTCATACTCATGTCACGTTTTATTTTGGTTTAAGACTGATGAGAGAAGAGAGAAATCTGCCTGTCAAGAGCAGCCTGTCTCCTCATGCCTGTCTTTTTTGTTTCTCCAATCCTCAACTTCTGCTGTGAAGTACAGAAGAGGCACAGCTCTAGCTAATCCAAGTAGAAGCATCTTGGGAAGGGTTTTCTTCTGGCCACTGATGCTGAATGCCCCTGCTCTTACCACTGACTTTAATGCAGTCACGTACTCTCATCTCTTAACGTTGGCTCCATGACACACGTGTTTATAGTAGTTATGTTGAACTCTACAACCAATTTATGTGTGAGCACTCTGAACTGTTAGTTCACTTGGGATATGGGAGCTGTGTATGGTTTTTATGTCTAGACAATAACCCTAATAAATGATAATTTCAAAAATTTAAGGTTAATCACAACACTCTTTTCCAGATGCTACAGTAGCACGTTACTAGGAAGAGAAACATGGGTATAGAAAATATTTATTTATATCCTAGCCATGATGCTTCTCTGTCCTGGAAGGGACTGTTGGCAACTCTTGCTGTCTGTCAAGTACAGTAGAAAAGTGAGGGTATGAGGAGGTTCATCTTGTTCTCTGAAGTTATTTTGTGTTTAAAGGCAGACATTAAAGAAGAAGGTTAAACGAATGGTGAGAACCTCTTTTTTTTTTCTCCTTAATTTTTTTCTTCAATTGTGCCTGTAATTGTGTGCTGCTCATTAAGTAGCCAAAGGCCTTTTGAAAACTCCTTTCATTCGAGAAAGATGCCAGACAGAGCTGCTTGTGAAATAATTATAGAAAACGAGTGTTGATGCATGTTTCGACCCTGCTGCAGAAGTAATTGTCTTCTCTAGTTGAAGTAATTACATTTGTCTCTAAATAGAAGAAAAAAACTGTAATTGTCAAAAAAAAATGCATAGATCTGACTTCTACATTTATGTAGTGGCAGATAGATGGAAAGCAAAAACCTAATTATTATATCAGTGTAGTCATTATTGAGTATTATTCATTGAAGTGAAGTACCGTTATTAAACACATTGAATTGTGGAAGATTTGTGGGATTTAGTTGTTTGCCTGATAGTTACTTTCTTTACTGCTATGGAGTAGAAATATTTTTATAGTATGCTAGGTTAATAATGAATTTAGTGTAGCTATCTGCAGGAACTCACTAGCCACTACTTACGTGAAATTTAATTTTTTTTGCCAGACAAAGAAGGGTATCAGTCATTGTAAACTAGAATCCTCACATGGGCAAAGGGCTGCAGCTTATATTTTTATGCCTGTGAAGTTCCTTCTCAGTTCAGGTGGCCAGGGGGGTAAAATTGTGCTAGAGGCTGTGAGGATGCATTTGCTCATTTTAGAGTGGGGTGGAAATGCAGAGTTTTATGTGGGTCAGGAGACAGCCATGAGATGGCACCTCTGCTGTCACCCCCAGGCAGCATGGGTCTGGAAGCCCTGTCACTCAATTCCCATTTCATCCTCCATCTTTTCCAAAGGATAAGAAATATGGTTGCTTGCCCTGAGACTAATATCCCTGTGTTTTTGTTGCAAATGATGTGAGGGCTTACTGCCTTCAGGGAGGGCAAGAGTTAAGTGTATGTTAGGGATGAGATTTCAAAAGTGCTGTGTGGGAAAGCCTGGGTGGCAATGAACTGCTCAGGCCTGCTGCTGGTGTTGGGTTTTCTAGCACAAACATGGCCCTTCCTTGCAAATGGCACCTGTATTCCTGCTCTGCAAGATACATGAAAATTCCTGGAAATATAGATGAACCTACAGTGGGCTGGCCAGTAGCCCTGGCCAAGAAACCCTTGCCAGAGAGTACTGCTCCTTCTGTATGAAAACAATATTAAAATTAATTTTAATGTCTATTAAATGTCTATTAAATGTCTATTAAATGTCTATTAAAATACAACAGGAAAAGAAAACATGTTATTGTGTGTGTCATAGGGAGCACGTCCCAGCACTGTGGGAAATCCATAGGTCCTTGCAGTAACCAGCTGGACCAGCAATTACCTGTAAGTAAATGATGGCTGCACAGCAGAAGTAATTTTTCCTGTGTTTGCTTTCCTAAATGTCATCATGCTTCTGCTGACCACAGTGCTTAGCTGGGTCTTGGGGAGTTCAGAGTTCTCACGGTTTAATGTGCCGGACAATGAATTGTCCTTCAGGCCTTGCTGTGGTACTTGGTCATCCTGATTTTACCTTCAGTCCTTCACAGTCTGGGGATGTAGGGCAGAAATCTGTTTTTCTGGCCCCTGGAATTCTTATGACTGCAGCTATGTGAGATGTGGAAATGCATGGAGGGGACCAGAACAGGTCAAAGCAGCAGTCTTCATTGTCCTGTGGTGATTAGCAATGCTCTCACTGGCTGTTACATGGCTCTGGCACAACTCGAAGCCTGTGTTGTGTACAGTAACTACTAGCTAACACACAAACAACTTAAAAAAAAAAAAGATTTGGAGAAGTCCTCTTAATATCTGAACAATAATCTCACTGAGTTTTGTGTAATTTTCTTGCAAAATCTCCGTGCTCTTTGTGCAATAACAGAAACCTTTTCCTAGCCAGAGGTCAGGAAGAACGGGTTTTTGCTGAAGGCAAAATTGGCTATGTTGGTAAAACTGTGCTAGCAAGATCAGATCTGACAATTGCCCCTAAAACAAGAGCTGCAAATACTTGCTCCTTCCTCGCTGGGTCTTGTTTGTGTGGATGAGCTGGTTCCATGAGGTCTGCATTGGCATAAGGCATTTACACCACAAGATGTGTGCATAGACTGGAGGGATGGTGTTCAGATATGTGCTTGTACATAGAGATGTAAATCCAGTTTTGTGTATCCAGGAAGATATTGGCCTGTGTATTTGCTGAGTTTTCATTTCAGCTTGACTCTCTTTAAAATTTTTGGTAGTTACTTTTGGGGAAACCTTCCCACAAAAGTAATTTTACCAAGGAGCATAGCATTTACTTTGTTTTACTTTCTGGTGCTTTTGTCATGTCAAAGATGAGCTGGTCAAAAATAATTATCTCCACTTTAATTTCTCCACAGGTTTATCCATTCCTACTGATATCAGGGGCTTTTTTTTTTATCTTCTGAAAAATCAGCTCCTGTGCTGTAGCTGAAATGGTGACTTTAACTGGAAACTGGACCTTCACTGAAATTTGAGCCTAAACTTTTTGGAATAAACTTTGGATATGTTTTGACCCAATGTACTGAAGTCTAATTGGTATATATCTGAAAGCAGAATTAGGCATCTAGGATGTGTATTGTATGTCTATGTGAGTTGTTTAATGACTTTTAGTTGCTGAGTATATTGTTAAATACAGAAGTTAAAGGAAATAAGTGGAGCGATGCTCTAAGCTCTCAATGAGATGCCTGAGCCTCTGTTCAGTATCAATTAATTTCTTTGTTTCCTGGAGAGGCTTCTTATCTCTCTGTCTTTCTAATGCTTTTATGCATCTGGCAAGATTCATTTGCATCGCCAGGATTTGACAGTGCATATTTAACAGGTGTACATCTGTGTGGTAATGTGGACCTCTGTGGATGTATATTGGTAATGGATTTGACCTGGCACTTTTTGTATTTCTGAGATCTGTGGTGATTGGGAAAACTCTGTGTCACCCAGTTGGTTGCTGACCATTGGAAACCTGTCCATGTAAAATCCCTTAACACAGTTCCAGGATTAACGCTGTGAGTTTGCTTTGTGTTTCAGTGTGTTTTCCAAAGAGGACAGTGTTCAGTTGCTAACTGCCCCTTGCATGGTGAACTGAGCAGCACAGTAGGCAACAACCCTCTCTATTCCAGACCACTAGCAAGACGCATATTGGATTTTAAGCAAAAAGTAAACTTTTTGTTAATTTCAGTGGCTTTTTATCAACCTCTAGGGTTGAATTCCATTTGCAAGGCAATTCTTCTTTCAGTTCTTAAGGGAGAGCTGTCAAAATTGATGCAAGAATCCTCTCTACTTTTTGGATAGCAGAAAGTCAGAGTCCTAAGAGTTTTGTTTTGGTGTAAAATTTTGATGAGTGAACCAAACCACGGTGCAGACTCGCATACAAATCCCCCCCTTAGTGAGTCATGAAATAATGCTCCATTTCCATTTTTACTTTTTTTTTCGCTTGTACTGGAAAGCTTTGGAAGACACATGATGCTGTCACAACTGTCAAAACTTCATGTAGTCGCTTTCAGCTCTAAAAAAAAAATAAATAAAAAAATACAGCTCCGATGTGAATGGGAACAGGGAGAACCTGGCAAACTCTCTGACATCAAGGACTGAAGAGGGTGTTGAGAGATTCCTCCTCTCCAAGATCATGAGCAACATATGTTCAACCTGTTTTTTCTTGGGTTTGGGGAGTAAAAAAAAGGCCATCTTTTTCCCCCAAAAAAATCCACACTTGTGAAAGAGAACAGTGTATGCTAAATTTTTGTGCTAGCATAGTTTTGATGGGGAACAGTGACTGTCTGTAACTGGCTTAAGGTCATAGTGATAACATTGAGCTATGGACTGACAGGTGTGAAGTCTGTTTGTGGGAAGCCTGGGGGTTACTGGAGCTTCTTGGAAATGCTGTTTTCATGTGGAAATGTTATCACCCCAACATCTGCTGGAAGGGCAGCATGGCAGGACACAAGCAATCCAAATTGGTTTTGGAGTGCAGAAAGAATAATTTTAGGCTGCAGGTGCTGGATAAGCCAAAAAAGTGGAGATTCTCTGTTGAACCTGCTACTCATGAACACTTTGGAACTCTGAAGGTTAGTGGCAGCTTTGGCTGCTGTGACTGTAAGATGATGGTACATGAGGTCCTGAGGGAAGTGAGGCAGGTGAGTGGCTGAATAACAGTTGTAATAAAGAGGACTGAGCCAAATCATCTTGGAGGTGTTCAGTGAGAAGACCAGGAGAAATAGATCTGTCTGAATTTCAAAGGGGAATTTAACTTTGCAGTTAGCTGTGCTTTGGATGAGGAGTTGGACCATATGACTTGGAAAAATCTCCTCCAACCTGATTGATTTTGTTCCTTATTTGTCATGCCCCTTAGTGGGGTGTATTACAAGTTCTTGTCTTCTTCTTTAAAAGGAATCTTTAATTTACTGTTCCTCTTATCTAAAAATTTCAATCTTCTGGCCAGGAGTCTGAATTCTCTCATCCTTGATTTTTGATGTTGCTCTATCAGCTATTAGTGTGTGTTGGAGGGGGGATGACAAGTGAAGAAGCTGCAGACTGAGGACTTTTAGTCATGAGTTGAAGGGAACTGGGGAATAAAACAGGACTTTATGGTCATCCTGTTTGGGGATTGTTGTTCCTACTCCAGCCAGACCAAAGCCGGTCATTATCCCAAAGGTGTTATGAATGAGGAGGGCCATACCACATGAAGAACTGCTTCAGAGATCTTAATGCAAATATTTTTCTCTAGGGCTGTTCTTCATGAACCTTCACTGTGTGTTTTTAACTCCAAGGGAATGCCATTTTGTGTTAACTCTATTATGCAGCCTTTATAAATCGCCTGAGCTACCAGATGGATCACAGCCTACCAAAGAGCAGCTGTATGAGGAGTGCAGTCATTTTACTCAATGGGGAGTTGCATACACTGGACTTTGAAAGACTCCATTTAAGGGAAGAGATCTTCAAAGCTGGCATTTTTTAAGTAAATAACTCTTTAGCTTTGATATGCCTGCTTCATGCTGCCTTGCCAGTCTAGAGGAAAGATGTATCTTAAATCAAAGTGGACAACTGAGAATGAAAGCTAGTAAGAGATTACAATGAAAGAAAGAAATCCCCGTCATAAAAAAAAAATACAAGACATGGTTTTATATCCACTGCAGCAAGCATTCCTAGGAGTGAATAGCTAATGTACAGCCTGGGCTGAGATACTTTTGGTGAACTTTTATCATGTACTTAAAGCTCTGCAAAGTGATGTGAAAAATAATCACGGGGGGAGGGAGAAATCCCCAAGCACACAGTTTTTCTGTTGCCTTGCAGAATTTCATAATGCTACTGTTATGAAAGAAGAATCTCTAATGGGCTGACATTAATTTTGCTGAGCTGGCAGGTACACGGTGCAGGAGCACATGGATCAGGATTCATTAGCCTCATATTTTCTAACTGAAATCAGCATGATTAATATGAAGCAGAGCAGCAGGCCACTGACCCTGAGCAGTCCTGTAGAGGCCATCATTACAGACCACAGACCAGGCATGGAGGAAGCAATAGCACGTTATAATTGTGAGTATTTATCGCTTTCAAGAAAGTTTGTTTGAGCTCCTTGACTTGAGTGAGCATTTCAAAGAGCACTCACTTGAGTGAGTAATTGCTGCTCAAAGTAAGCAGGCCAGGTTGGATTTTAGTTCTCTTTCTCCAAGTACTCTGAATTGCTGCTTGTTTGGGGTAGATAGGTGTTTCTACCTTGAGCATGTTTCCATGTCTAACCCAGCAGTACAGCACCAGGGTGCACATACAGGGATAAACTTCTTCCAGATAAACACCTTCATGACTTGACAGGTGAAAGTGGATGCCACAGTTCTGAAGAAGAGCACGTGGTACTGTGAAGAGTAGCTTTTGGCTGACCCTCAAGATACTGTTGATAGTTTTACCCTTTGTAGGGAAGGATTGCAGCAAGTTTTACCTTTTGTAGGCAAGGGCTCTGTAACAAAGGGAGACTCTGAAAAATCAATAAAGCAATAGTATCAGCAATTCCCTCTCCCACTAAAGTTCTGCAGTTTATACACATCCTAGAAAACCATTCTCACAGTGTGGAAAATTGCCAAACATTTCCAGAGTATTTCATGCTGAATTGCCCCAGGACTGTGCTGCGGAGTCCTCTGGATGTCATAAGGGCTCACTTTGTTTTTATAAAAGTCAATGCAAATGAATTAATAATGGTTTGCCACTTAGTGTAAATAATGCCCTGTTTGCTCCACGTAACGGTGCAGATCCTGCAGAAGATGGTGATTTTGACAGGCTGTGGGCCCAGCAGAGCTGTTTCTCTAGAGAGAGTTTGGACTGGTAGAAATGATGTGTGTGTGGTTTTAGGCATTGCGTATCTGAGAGCAGCTGGTTTTTACTGCCCTTCCTTCTGTGGTCTATCCCACTCCATTAAAGAAAACCCAACAGTCAAGTGAAGTTAACCAGTGAGTAGATATTGAATAGAGGCTGAAATTCACCAGGAGGCAAGGGAACGGATGAGGAGTGGTACAAGAGGGGCCAGCTCCCCTAGGGAGAAATAGTAACAGATGCAATGTGCTATATGTAAACTTTTTCTTGTTTTAAATATTACTACTTCTGTGTGTGTCAGCACTTCAGTGGATTTACATGAGTCTAAATTTGGCATAAGCTGAGTTCTGTCCAAGCCGATGGAGTTCTGCTTGAGGCTGGTTGACATGATCAGATCCCATTGAAGTTTGAGTCGTAAATCTTCAAGGATGGCACTGGGCAAATTCTGGGGCATCATATAAATAATTTCAGGACAGGATATATTATAGGTGAGGCTCATTACCATGCTGCAAAGGAGTAGATTGAAGCTACCCAGTATAAAGTGTCTCAGGAAATAAACTGTCCATTTTGTGCCTCACCAGTCATACATGGCTTGTTAAAGTGGTCAGGAAGAGTATTCTATACTAATATTCTGTGCTAGGGAAGCAACCTGTCTGAGGTGTGGAGATAGCAGCAGCACCAGTTAAAGGTGCTTTCATCCAGAGATATTCACAGGCTCCTGTGTGAGCCTTCAAGATCACTGATTCACTTGTAGCATAGTCTGCTGTGAACTCTCATTGGGAATCACATGGGATAACTTGTCCCTGAAATTGCCTTGAGCACTCCCTAACACTTTAACCTGGATTTGCAGTGTATAAAGGCTTATTTTGAGAGGAATAAATTCAGTGGCAATTTAGATTGTGCAGTGTGACATGGTATTTGTAAAATCTGATGTTCTCAGTCTGTAATGATCTTAAACCAAAACATGTTCAGTGTTGCAGCATACTGTGTATGGTGATATACCAAGAAATGCGTAGGGTGAGGTAATTGTAAGTGTTTAATTTTAGAAAAAACATGTAGTTTAGAGAAAACATGTAGAGAAGAGAAAAATAAGGAAAGAGAGATTGAAGCAGCTACAACAGTTTTGTTTTGGTTTGTTGGTTTGGTTTTTTTTAATAGGGAATGGACAAGTTTATATGTCAAGATCATAATAATAATAATTAATTCAAAAATGCTTAATTATAATTTTATATCCAGATTTGCTCTCCGTGCCATAGAGCCAAATTTAAATTAAACTTGCCTACTCCTGAAACAGCCACTAAGAGACTAAGACATAGTAGGCATTTTGGTTGAGGCACATTATATAACAACCAATAATTTTGGTTAAAATGAAGTGGAAACTTAAGTCTTTATTGTAGTATGCAAAAAGGCAACATCTTGGTATATCTCACATAACTGGATTTTGTACCAGCCAGAATGGTTAGAGACTTACCTCAGAATGCTGGATGTTGCACTGGGGATGAATTTTTGGGCTTAGCTATGTTTACAGAGGCATACAAATGCTTCACTGCCCTGGGCTTTATGGTGTCTTTTGAGTAAGAGAGTTTGTCAGCAAACAATGCAGCATATTCCAGGAGAGCAGGGAAAGCAATTATCTTCCCTGGCACCCTCAGTTCAAAAAACAGCAATATTGTGGGGCAGGGAGCTAATTGCTCCATCTGTTGCTTTGGGCCTTTTGGAGGGAGAAGTCGTCTGTCTGCCACATTGTCTAGTGCACGACACGCCGAACGTGAAGGGTAGTCTGTCCAGACAAACTGGGACTTGGGAGCAGGCATGAGCAGACTCTCATTGGAAGTTTAAAGTGCAATTTTGTTGTTATTGCATTGGCTTTATTATAGCCTTAATGATTTTCAGTACATCATCGTGGTAGCCAACATTCTTGTGTGTGTTATCTGTCAGACGGGAATCGATGAGGTTCATTGTTTTCAATCAGAACTTGTGTTGGATACATTTTTCTGCCTGGTGATTCACTATGATCTTGAACAAAGCAAAGCTTTCTGTGTGTGCAAACTACTGTGCAAAAATACATTTTGGTGTCTGCACAAATTTCCATGACCCAATGTTACATCTATATTTCCAAGAAAGTACTGTTACAGCAGTTTGCATTGATGGTCTGTTTTACTTTGTGTAAAAAATGTGCATTGGCTTTTCCATCTTCAAACTTGTCCTGCAGTGTCTTTGTGTCCTTATACATATGTATGATGTTCTGATATATATTAGCATTGCTTTGTAATCTTAGGTTTATGAACTGCTTGGGGATTCTGCAATGGCAATTGCAAGATATTCATGAACTAAAAAATACGGGCTGAGCTGTTCACTGGTATATACTTATTGCTCACACTACAATTTAAAAAGAAAAAAAGCCTTAATGCACCTTTCTCTAGCACATGTGCACATGGAGTTTCAGTTTTTATCCAGTGGACTAGCACTCCACACCAGGACTTTGGCAGCTCATATTATGATTTAGGTATCTTAAACTAATAAGAGCAAAATTGAAGCCCTGACAGGGAGAATTTCTGATTATTCAACATTTGTACCAAAGTCAGTTAATAGCTTTTACTGGTCAGCACCTTCCACTGTTTAAAATGCTTGTGAATGTCCTGCTTCTAGACTGCGAGGTGTCTTGGGTAGTGACTGAGAAGTTGTGAAATAGCTGGATTTGTGTCATCTTCCATAATAAGCACTGCATCGTATTCTTATTCCTTTTTGGGAGCTTCTTGGTTTAATATAACTTGTAAAACCCAGTTTTATCCTATTTATAAATGACTGCTGGCAAGGTTTGTCAGTCATTTGCAGAGCAGACAGAAAAGGAAAGGGAAGGGAGCTATTAATACTCCAGTACCATTTGATGTCTTTAACATGACATGAATGTGAGCTGTGGTCACATATTTCTGGCTGTGCAACCTGGTCAAGTTCAGCTGAAGATGTATTTATCCACTAACTACGGTGAGATGGAAGTAGGATTTCTTTCTCAGAACAAGAATGTCCTTTTGTGGCTATATATGTAAATATTTAACATTGAACTTGTTAGGGTAGTTTTGTTAGGAGGTGTGGTTGAAGGTGACATCCCATAAGCCTTATGAACATGACCAATAGATGTGGGAGAGTTCCTTTTTCTGTCTCATGAGGAAAAAGAGTTCATTGAGGGCTGAAATAGCAGTTAGTTATTATAGGCACAGTAGTTGTGAAATAACCAGGGATGGAAGAGCCCTGGGAGGATTCTCTGACTGCTTCTGACAAGTGCTTTCTTGTTTTGTGTAGAAAATTGTACTCTTCTTTGTTGTGTCCAATCCAGGTTTAGGTTACTAAAATGATGGGGTTGTCACCAGGTGCTTGTATAGCTGTCTTTTTTAGTTGCCTTCTGCTTTGGTTGCTTACCTTATGCATACTCCCAAAACTTGAGTCAGCTCTGCTGATTAGCTCATCAAATGTATGAACTCCTCAGCACCAAACTTTGATCTTTGCTGTTAGAGATTTAAATGATAAAGCAAGTTTGTGATTGTCTGTTGAGGAATCAGAAATAAAACCCACGAATTTAAAGAGCCCAGGAGATTTCTTAGTACTCTATTTATGATACTTTATTTTGCAATATGCTCCACTTAAATGTCTCCTTCTCTAAATAACCATCATCCAGCTCTCCAGCCAAAGACATGAGGATGTGCTTTGTTTGCTCACACTCGGGGTATACACAGAGAAAGCAAAACTGAAGCACCGACTCGAAGCTTTCTTCCCAGCTGGCTGGTACAGGAGATCCGAGGGAGCAGTTCCCTGCTTTCCCAGCTAGTTATGGGATAACAGGACTGGCTGCACTGGGAGCAGCTCCCACAGTTGTTCTTTGCTGTTTCACAACTTCTCAGCCCCCGTGTGGTGGTAGGAGCAGCAATGCAGAGAGTGAAGGTTGCAAACCTCTGTCTTACAAGTACCACTGTCAGAGGTAAAAAGCACCTGAATACAAGGAGCTGTTATCACCAGGTCCCGTTCATTATATCCCTGCCTGTAGCACATCCTGACATCCCTGGAAGCGAGTGAGGATGCCTGCCTGCAAGACTGAATTGTTTCCCTCAGCCACATTCAATGCACAGGTTGCGGATCAGGTCATAGTGAAAAGGTTAATTTAATTTTATTGACTTCTGAATGTTTATATTTTGAGTTGAGAAAAGGATGAGAGGTGTTTCTGATTTTTAAGGTTAATTTTTACAGTTTGTGAGTGTGAATACTGCTACTTTCAACTGAAGTTAAAAATACAAAGATCAACACTTTAGAGTTCAAGGGGGGGAGGTTCTCAGTTTGAAGTTAAAGATAATTGAGCTGGCTACAGGAGAAAAACAAACCCAGGTTTGCATTTAAGACTGATTTTTGAGGAATTGTCAGCTATAGTAAGTAATATTGATTTGGTTTTGGACACTTAGAGTTCAGAAAGCACTTTCCATCTGTGCCTTGTTTTGCAGTTACCCAAAGGAAAGTTGAGCAAGACATTTTCCCCCTGTTTCCCATACTCGGGTATGTAAGCTACGTGTGTACATACACAGCTGGGCAACACGGCGGCAATGGCTTTGTGGCACCTGCGATAGTGGCTGCAGCTTATTCTCTTTAAAAGTTTTAAACAACCATGTTCCCAAGTAGGGGACTTCTTCCAGGTCAGGAATTAAACTTTGTTTAAAATGTAGCAAGTATGTACTGCTGGAAATACTAAAATACCCTCTAAGAAAATCTATTTAAACTGAACGCAGACAAGCAAAGCCGAAAGTTCCAAACAGTTACAGTATTGTTTAAAAAAACAAGTTTGTAGATACTGAAAAAATTATCTCCCACATTTTCTCCTACATAAAATGATCTTGATACTATTTTTGCTTAAAGCCCCCTGAGTATGCATGTACTTACTGGCTGCTACAGCAGGAAGATCAGTGAGGAACAAATTCTTGAGGCTGAAATCGCAGGTGCCTTCCAGTAGAGCTGCGTCCAAAGAAAGCTGAAGCATCCCAACAAGGTGCATAGGGTAGAGGAGGATTTCTGCCTGCCGGTGCTCTTGTGCTCATGTTTTGCTGACTCCAGTTTCCACAAGAGTCAGAACTGAATCCTCTCATGTCACCTCCACAGATCAGAAGAAAGAAAAATCTGAGGCAATAACAATCCTTGTGTTGATTTTTGCAGCTTAGCGTAGAACAAACATGACAAGAACAAGCTTGCTTTTTTAAAAAAAACAAAAAAACTTAGCTACTTGGGTGTTCTGTGAAGATTTATTTCATGTGCAATAAAACATACAACTTAAGGTAGTAAGGCTTCTTGTAGAGCATAGCTCACTGAAGAAATAGAATAGGCAGACATATGCCCAGACTGGCATACATGTGCAGGCATGCTTTCACGTGGACTTTGACAGTTCATTTCATATACATGAAAGTCAATGACATGTAGTAAATGTGACCTGACACACTTGAAATAACTTTGTGATTTGGTGGTGTTCCATGTTCTAAAACTTGAAAGCGTTGCTATAAAGAGACTTTGGAATATAGTTAATGTTGGCAGAGTGTGAACCCTGAGTGTTTGGCTTAGAGAATATTCCGAACCAAGTGATAAGAGGAATTGCATAAAAATGAAGTTTCAGTTCATGCAGGAAGGTTGGGTAATATAAAGGTGCAGATAATTTGACATTTATCTATTTTGAGTTTTGATTCATTTTGGTAGTTGTAGATGTTCTGTTGATGGAAGTGTGCCTGTGTAATCTGCGTATCGACCTGTAAGGAGAAACTCATTAATTTACAAAGCTTTCAGGGAAACTTGAGGAAAACAGGAGTAGTGCACAGACAGGCAGCTCCGGTGGTGAGCAGATGGGGCTCTTGGCTCTCCTTCCCTCCCACTGCCATGCCCTGCCAGTCTTCATGGGACAAGGAACCTTTCCCCCTGTTTTTTAGCACTTGTGCACTTAATTCCATGAGTAGCACTTACCCAGAGTATTAAAGACCAACGTCAAGACCTTTTTTTACTTCCTTTACCATCAAAAATGGTTATTTGCAATCTACTTGGGCCAGGCATTAGATGGAGACTTTCAGATAAAGGTGCTGTATGGAAGCGTCCAAGTGTCCTGCATCAACTTCTTGCTGCCCCTTTCTGAGCTGGGACAGCAAACCATTGCCCATGAATGATCAGCAGTCGTGGGACTGAAAGGCAAGCTGAAACTTGGTCAGAAGATATCCTGACAATTCAGGCCACACATTTTTTTCTGTGCACAGCATTTGATGAGAGCTGTGGAGCAGTTAAGAGTAAACACTGGAGGAGCAGTTTATGCTGTGAAAGGGCAGGTCACAGTTGGGGGAGAAGGTGAAAAGGCACCTTCAGGAGCACCTTTTGGTTTCAATTGGATTATTGTCCTCAAACCCCATTGCCAGGTGGTATCCTGCACGTGGCCAGCAACTTTGGCTTTTTTTAAAGTCCCCATATGCATACAGCTTAATGAATTAGGCTGTATTTGCATCTCAGATCACAGAAGAAGCAGAGCAGAATATAGAAATCCTTTAAACAGCAGTTTCGTATCTGTTATGTCATAACCAGGCACGGAACAGCAGCTGATCCTCTGCCTTGAAAAGAAAACCCTGAATGATCTTGGATCAGTGACCCTGAATGGTTGGTCCTTGAAGTTCAGGGTGGGGATTTAAATGGCAAACAAATACAGTGCTGGATGACAGGTAGAAAGGTGAAAGAGGAAGAAAAAAAATGACAGAAGGGATAAATTGAATGTGTCAGTACAGGCAAATGTACAACACTGTAACGTTAATATAGCGTGGGGATAGACCTGTTGGTAATGGGAATCCACAGAAAAACAATGTGAGGAAACAGCAGAGGTCTTTTTTACTATTAAGCCTATGAACCTCTAGGCTACTCCCTATTAAGGGCATACAATAAAACATTCTCAGCTGTTTCCAGAACACATTTTGTAGCAGTGACCACAGCAACATAGTGAAAGCATTGGCTGCACCTTATAGAGGCTTCTGGAAGTGTGAGATATTGGAAAAAGATGTTGGAGGAATGCTTGAAAACACTTTGGGTCTGCCCTCAGGCCACTACTATAATGTTGGGCTGCTAGCTTCTTTCCTGTATTGTTAATCTTTTGTTTTTCTGTGTGCTTGGTTTCACGCCAGTCCTGCAGTATAGAAAATCAAAATGCCATCAATGACAAAGATGTTTGAAGAGTGAGTCTGTGCCGACAGGGAGCTGGGTGGCAGCCACCCCGTCAGCACCATCATGTCTCTGTAAGTGAAGAGGATTATTAAAATAAATTTAACATTACATTTTCCTTATGTCTGACGGTGACTGAAGTTGAATGAATTTTGGTGAAGTTCAACTGAATTTGCACTGCCTTGTTCTTTTAAAATACTTTGTTAAAGTAAAAAGCAGGTATTTAGTTGCCCTTGAAGGTCGCTGTTATAGACTTTTGCTTTCCCGTTCATCCCTGGAAGCCATGGCTGAGTTTTCAACAAGGCTTCCTGTTCCCTCTAGTACTGTACATTAAATTATGTGACCAACTGTGTCCAATTTCCATATCTTATTTTATGTTTCTCCTAACAGTTGAATTTCAAATGTACTTAAGTGTAAGGGGTACATCAATCATTTTCAAAGGAACTGGAGTTAGGTGGCAAAAGGATTTGATACCAGTTCATTGTTTGACAGTGTCAGCCCTTCCTTGCTGGCCTTGTGGTCCCTCAACAAACTCTGTAAATAGTTATTTATTTTTTTGGCTGAAGGGTCTTTTGCTTCCTAAGTGCACTCAAGTAACCACTCATTTTCCTTTGGCCACAGTAATACTGGTTTAAAACTCTTACTTGTCTTAAAGAGGATAGCTACCCCCTTGTGTTCATACAGCTCGTAAAGTACAAAATGTAGGATGGCAAATACAATTTCCTTCGAGGACCCAAAAAGGATATGATTCAATACATTGTACACTAAAATAACTGAACTGTTCCTGAGCTTGCAGTAAATATAACTTGCATACAAAATTCAGTGGTTTTGTCGAGTCAGCAGTGTGTATTCAACACTTATAGATGGGAAACAGTGTCTCAAGTGGTGGAGAGATAATACTTATTTCACATGTTTTTGTAGTGGTTAAAGAAGCTGTACCTTAACACCAGCATAGTGTCCTGTTTGTAAACAAAGAACTGAGTGACCCTGAGTAGTTCAGCACAAGTTCTTCTATCTCAAAGTTTAAGCATGCTTAAAAATACTGTGGTGCGTATCATCTATAGGTGTTCAGTGAAACTTTATGAACTATATCTGAAGAATTTATTAAGGATGAAAGCAAAGAGGTCCTACAGGAATTACTTTAAAAAACGGTAGAAATTTAATAAAGAATTATGTCTACTCCTGAAGGTTTTTAAGACCACCCTATAAAATTCTATAGCAGGAATAAAATTAAGTGTTAAGTTCTGTACAATGGTGTGAAAAGACTACACAGAGAATGTAATAGAAAAATTAAATATTTTGTAATGTGCTTTCTCATAAGGAATAACTAAATATCACTAGTCTGACTGGGCCTTTAATCAATATGAAATTCAATTTGAAAGTGAATAAAAGGGGTCACAACTTTTCCACAAAGAGAAAATCATGATCTATCATAGTCCTGGGAACATATCCACTTCTAAAGTATAGGAGCGATGTTTCAGCAGCAGAAAATGACAGGGAGAAATGTCTTCTGAATAGTATTTACACACCAGAAAAGAACAGTTGTCAGAGTGCTCCAGTGTTTCATGGAGGGAGTGAAGACATCACACAGAATGTAAAATGAGGAAAGGCCAGGCTCCAGGATTTGTAGTGTCAAATATAAGTGACTTTCTTTTATTTTTTTTTAATAGCCTCAATAATTTTACCCACGTTCCTTATTCAGTTGCAGAACAGTGATGAGTATTCCACATGGCTGCAGCCAGGCAGACCTAGACATGGGTAGAGAATTCAAATCACCTGAAATGCATGGACTGCAGAGGTGAAAAACCACACTGCAAGTGCACCATTCTTCTTTGTGGAGAAGAAAACTGGTTGGTTATTTTCTGAGGGCTAATGGTCACAAACTGTGTTTATTGAGGTTCTCAGTTACATCTAGGAGGTTTTAGTTTGTAATTGCAGAAAACCCAGAAACTATGTTATGAACAACATCCAAGTTCATGATCTATGCCATGTTGAAGGAATTGCATTTTCAGTGCTCCTTACTGTGAAGATGCTGTTGCCTCAAATGTTTACCGACGGGCAGCTTTGGTTTCTTCAGCTGCTTGGTGAAATTATCAAAATAATACTACAATGAGTTTGGAAGACTTAATCATTGTAAGGACATTTAGTACAAAAAGCATTTTTTTGGGTAGCTGACCTTTTCCAGGTTTGCTTACTATAAAGGCAATTAATGCTCAAGCTTCTTTAGAGCTTCAGTATAAAGAAATGTCAATGGCACCTTATAGCTGATTTGATGCTTCAAAAGAGACATATAAAAAGAAGAAATAAGGGTAAGAAAATAGACAGTTTCATAGGAAAGTGGGTCCTTGTAGAGGTGTCTCCCGTGTGTACACGTCATTGTAGCACAGTTATACTGATATTTTTGATATTCTGTTTTGTTTGGTTTTCATCATAAAAGTGGTAGATGCATGTATTTTAGGCCAAGATCTCCCAAAACACTTGATCCCATTTTAAAAACTAATTTTTAAGGGTGATGTGTTGAAATATGACAAAGGTGTGCTAGCACGAGGGCTCTCAAATGCCCCTATGCCATTGAGTATATCTTAATAATATCTCATAGTTGCCTCACCTCATGTGAAAGTCACATAAATAATTTCTTCCCCCACTCTGCCCTTCTCCTATATCAGAAATGAGTTTTCTGTTGTACCTGCAGGATGGTTTTTTTCCCTTGGCAAATGAAAGCAGCAGCATTTGGTGGCCAGCATTTCAAATGAAGCCAGTAACATGGTTTCAAGTAGTTCTTTTAGATTTAAAATGACTTCAAACCAAAATACTGATTTTTAATATTTAGGCCAGTACTGTGAAGTAGGAAATGTCAAAAGAAAAAAAAAAATCTTATTGTTTAGGCTGTGCATGCAGCTGTAAATATTTTATAAAGCTATGGCCAGCCAACGAGTAAACATTCAGTCTGCCCATTGTGACTAATTAGGAGATAGCTGAGTTTTCTACTGACACAGTGCCTTCAAACACAAGTGACTAGCAGCAGTGCAAAGAAATATTTCTCATTGACTTGTACTGTTTTATGGCTTTACCTACCATACTGTACTGCTGCAGACAACATTAGATGTCTGTCTGCCCAAATAGGGATCTTAATTGAGCTTCCTGACCTTGTATTTAGTTCCAATAACAGTAGAATAGATGGACTAAAACTTTATCACTGTCAATATACTTAGAATTAAACAAACAATAAAAAGTGGGCAGAATATCTGTATTTTATAGCTGTAGCCTTTGGCAAGAGCAGTGTATGCTTCTGTAAATTCTGTTTGATATTGTTGGATCTCTTATGTGACAGCAATGTTGAAATGTAAGAGTATTACTGCAGAGAATCCAGGCATGAATAACACACTAGACTGGTGGTGTTCAGATATGGGAAGATGGCCACAGCCTTGAAACAAAGGTGTTTGCTTTGTTTTCCTTTCTCCTTCCTGGAAGACTGGGAAAAATACATTTGGATGGTGCTCAATTACAGCAAGTAAATTGGTTCTTCATGCAACCTTCATTGTCTTTTTTTCCCCCTTTCTCTACAAATAAATTGCTAGAGGAAAATGCGGCTGGAAAAGATGTTTTTAGATGCCTTTGAAGATGTAAAAACAGCAAATGGAACCTACGGAGGCATAAACATCAAAGATCAGCCCAAGGAAAAATCAAAGGGTTTTTTTGAGTATACCAGCTTGCCTATAAATTGTATGCTTCAACTGCTGTATGTATCCTCTCTACTGGGCACGTTACTGATGATTTTGATGCCACCCAAACATAAAAGGATATGCAGTACTTAATAACTGCTTTTCTGTAGGATTCTACATCTCAATTCTAAAACAATAGTTTGGGCAAACTATGCAAAACTTTCTTCCTTAAATACTCCATTTTTAAGTTTGAGGATACAGCCAACAACCTTGCTCGCGCAAAGCTAAGAAGAAACCAGTTGTTACTGTCTCAGAACTGGTAGTGAGTGTTGGTAGCAACATTTGACTCTAATTTCAGATTGGCTAGTTGAATTAATATTATTGGTCTTAGTACTAAAACATTTTGTTATCAAATGTTATAGACCAATATGCTTAAGTAGCGAGTGTATGGTATATAATTAGTTCAGTATTAAATGCATAGTAGTAGTAATTTTACTAGTTGTCTAATTCTTCTGGGCTCCCAGTTTCTTTCAATATGTGTGTGCAGGGCTTTGCTGAGAGGGGAGGAGGACAGAGGAATATCTGACAGTGAGTTGGACATGGATGTCATGGGCAGTATGAATTTGCCAATAGCATAGAAAATCACTACTACCTCCTGCATCCCAGTCTTGTCTTTGTCTCCCGCAGACATCTGTATCAGGACTGTCAAGGATCAATATTATTGCCAATAGGACATGAACATTTGTATTATTTTTTGTATTACTATGAATATTTTCCTCTTTGTGGCTTTTCTGATTGAAAAAAGAAATTGAGCTCTGTGAGTTTGAGTTTATATTGGCAACTCCTGCAGTCTTTCTCAAACAGAATCTCTCTGTTCTGGGACACTGGGGACAATGATCTTGTAGGGGCCAGTGAAAGATCCTTCTTGGTGTAATGCAGAGTGAATTCCCTGGCATTGAACCTGAGCTGTTAATAGTGCAGGCATTTGTTTCCTCAAGGAAGAGCAAAATGCTGTTTTGACAGTTTCATGTAATGTTTATCTTTGGATGTGTTCTAAGCTACTGGGTAATAGAGGAGGGGTTTTTTTGGGGGGGGTTGTTGTTTGTTTGTTTTAAATTATGAAAGTTAAGGTTATTTTATGCAGTAGTCACTTATTGCTATTTATTGCTTATAATACTAGTTTTCATGTGACACGATTCTGTTTCCTTAGAGCAGATAAACTAATTTGTTGGCTAAACTCTGTTCCTGAAAGTTTTAAACCTGAAAGAACCTTTATGATCTGTTAGAAAACAGGGGGAGGCTCAAAATGCTTAGTCAGGAGAGCTGTCAAGGGAAATGATTTTCTGAGTGTTCCCTGAGTTGTAGTCTTGCTGTCTGTCTGCGTCTGAGATTTTCATCATTAGAGGAAAAACATCACAAAAACACGTTAGTAAATTCTAAATGCATAAAGATTTGATAGAGGGTCTGTTCTCTTGGTGTGGATCAGCAATTCCTTTCCTTTCCAGGCATAGCTTGTAGGAATTATGAGCTGTACACCATAAGCACCTTTTGCATACCTGAGTGCTGCTATGGAATGAGGTTCAGATGTCTTCAGCTGTAACTGCAGCTGTAGCTTCTACATCATATTTTGTTTGGCTGCTGGATGTGCAGAAGGGGATTTGGTTAGCACTTCTTCCTGGAAAATAAAGTTTTTCAGCACTGGTACTACCAGTGTAAGGAAACATTTTCTTTTGGGGGGGTATAACACTGTTTTGCCTGTTACTGGACAATAGTAACCAGCCTTTAGTGTTTGCATGTGCCTGGACCAAGCAGGGAGCAATTTCTGGGTGTAGCCTTTGTTTTGGAACCATGATTAGGATGTCTTGAGAGGCTCTCAGTTTGATGTGTGTGTCTAGGGCTGTGGCTCAGCTGCACCCCAGCCAGTGATCCTTGACATGAAGCACCATGGAGTGCTTTCAGCATCTATACCTGCTGGGCAGGTTGCTCTGTGGACCTGGGAAGTCCTGCTGAACCCCTACCTTGCACTTAGGAGAATCTCACCCCAAAGCATGATCTTTGAAATGAAATCTTAAGTTGCTTGAGCTTCAGATACTTTCTGTTGAAATTTTTGTTTCTTTCAATAATTTTCAAATTGCTTTAGTCCCTGTGCCTATTGCTCGAGTTTCTGTGCCTCCAGCACCACACAGGCAGTGTCGGGGGAAGTTGTTGATGTTAAACTGATGAAAGAGTGAAAAGAAGAAAAGGAAAAGCTTTGACAACTTGACAGTAAAATACCAGTTTAATAGCTGTTCTCAGTAAACTGTGCTGCTGGCTCTAGCATAGTGTCCCTGCCACCTTGGCCTACAGAAGCAATGCTTAGTGTGATACACTGGTTTTATTTCTTCTATAAATGAGAAAATGCCTCTTTATGTTTCCACACACACACCTTGCCCAGAACTGCTCAATCCATTTAACACTTCTCCTTCTGCATTAATGGAGTTAGGAAGGTGTGATAAATGGAAAGCCTTGTTTGTTTCCTTTCTGCTCTTGCAATTGCCCAAGATTGGCCCATTACTTGAGTCCCTTTGTCGGGCATTCATGCGAATGCTAAAAACTTGTTAGATACTTGATCTAGTTACCTTTCTCACTGCCTGAATTGAAAACCTTATTTTCTTTTCCCTGACTCACCCCAAAAGCTTTTCTCCTGTCCTCTGGGGCTTTTATTGCTTTCAAAGGCTGCAAAATAATATCCTTGACCATGAGGTCAGAAGTATGTGGGAGTATTTACAAGTGATTGGCTTGGGAGAAAGAGGAAAGATTGTGTGAGATTGGTTCCTTCTGCCAGGCTAGATTAATTGGAAATGTCTTTCCAAATGAGCTGGTAGTGTTGGAGCATTGCTGTACGTCCCTCTGCTGCCCAGTGCTGTGCTTGTTCTATTTAACAAGATTCCCAGTACCTTTTCTGAGAACTAGTGAAAAATGTTCTTCTGTTGGCTGATGATCATTTAAGCAAGTTGTTTCTTCTTTGTTAATGAACAAAGAAGCAGCCTGCTGGTTTGAAGCTTTTCTGTTGTATATAGATCAAGGCAGAACACCAAGCTTAAGGGGTGCTGTCTACAAAGGGACATCTCCAGAAGGCTGTAAGTGGCACAGAAGATCCATTCTGCTTCTCTCCAAGTAGTGTTGTAATCCTGCTATGGTGAGGAGCAGGAATTCCCTGTCATCAAACTTCACACAGGGTTCACAACTTCGGTTTCTATGGATATAACTGTTTGTGTGCAGCAAGTCCCTTTTGTTAGGTTTTTCATGGCCTACTTTTTCTCTGTCCTCCTAAACCTGCTTTGATACACAGATTGTCTCACCAAAACTAGAGGCCACTTTGAAACACCTTTTGCTTCTGAGGGACAAGATGCTGTATGCTGGTCTTACGTGTTGTATTTTTCCCTAGAACTGTAAGTGTATAACAAATGTGAGGAATGTCTATATTTGACAAGCTTGGTGACTATGTGTTCATTTAACAATTGCCTGTTGTTTGTGAGAGAGGCAGCAGTCTGTGCAGGAGAGGTCTTTATGTCAGATGGCAGCTGGGCTGCTTCTGGAGTGGGCAAAAAATAGCAGGTTCAGTAGGAACATTTTGGTTTATTATTTTTTATCATTCATGCATTTTCTGTCTGACCTGGAGGAGGATTTTATTGCCAGGTTCCTCCTCTTATTCTCCTCTTTCTTGAATGGCTGGAATATCCTATTACAAATGAAACTTTATTATCTACATAAAACGTGTCTATCCTTATTAACACTCACAGCAATACTGAACATAATTCAGGTACTTCTTGGGCAAAATACAGAGTTTGTTCAAGTACTGTTTCAAAGAATGCCCCCTGGATCAAAATCAACAGATCACACCTCCTAAAGCAATACAAGGATTACATGTATAATTGCTGGAAGATCAAACTCACTGTCCTATATGGCAAAGTAAATCATCTGAGCTGTTCAAAGAGTTCAGTTTTTATCCCCTGTGCTGACTGCAGGGCTTTGAAGAAAAATCTCTTTTTAAAAGTGCTTCCCAAGATTACACATTTTTCCTTCATGTGTGTTAAGAAAAAAAAAAGGTGTGTATTGTGTGTTTTGGGAAGAGAGGGGTAGAGTTAGGAAGGAGGCTGGAATTTTAAATGCAAAACTCATATGCAATTCAAGGGGTTCCAAAGTTAAACCTTATGTCTCAAGTATCTTGAGCTTATGCCTGTATCACTGGAAAGCATTTAGAAACTCAGGTACGTGAGAGTCAAGGGCTGGTAGAGCACACTGAAGTTCAGTGATTTCTCTTCTGTGCCTTCACACAGTCTCTGTAATCTGCTTTTGCCATTACTCTGCAGTATGCTCAGAAATGTGGTGCTTCTACTTTAGGCAGAGACGATACATTTGGGTTTTAGGGACTATTTCTGCCTTCTGACCAAAGTACAGAGGGGCTGTTTCATGTAGAATGCCATTGGTCACACAATTAATAAAACAGTACTGTTTTTCTTTCTGACACCAATATGATAGCTTCTGAGGCAATTGGCAAAAAACCTGCAACCCAAAACACACAAGCAGAAAATGGGAATTTACAGATGTCACCATACCTGGTTTGAGGTGAAAGTTATTGCCTCCAATGTAATGGCCTCGTTTGCAGCTCTGTAGTTAAACTTTGAAGAGAAAATGGCTTTTGCCTCCGCAGTGAGAAGTGTGATCCCTGAAAAACTGGGGGAAGAAAGGTGTTAAAATGTTATTCTATGCTCTAGGCAGTTCAGTTCTGTGTAAATCTGGAAGCCTGAAGTGTAATTAGGGGCAATTATCCTTTCAAATAACCTCAGCCACCCTATTGGGTGGTGGTTGCATCGGATTATTCCTAACATGGAGCTGCCCCATTGTGGTTGATTGTATCTAGTGGAAAAGTGGTCACTTCACAAGAGGAAGGCTGTATTTTCCTGTGTAGCCTGTACCTGTGTAGTTATAGGGACGTGAAAAGAAGGAGGGGATCGTAGAGAACAACTCCATTAATGTCAGGGGTAGATCAATAGCACCCTTCACTGATTAGGTAAACACAACATGATTTATATCCTCTCTCCTTAAAATTGCTCCTGCTTGGTCTAGCATGTGAAAATATGGCTTGCAGTTGTTTCACCTCATACTGCACTATAGGATATTGGGTTTTTTTCCTTTCAAATTTATCAGCTTATCATATTTTTGAGCAATAAAATGCCTCTCTTTTAGTTACAAAGTCGCTGCTCCTTTTTCACTAACCGTATCCTGAGACCTGTAAATATGCTGACATGGATCATCAGTATTTTAGCCACCACAAACTGTGAGGGCTGAAGCTCTACTGTTCTGGCTGCTTTCCTGGTGTCCTAGAAAAAAACCAGCCCCTGCAGACTCAGTGTTGTGGGACCGCCTTGCTCTGTCTTTGGTTAAATACGTTAATGAGATATTAACTAAATGCAAATCTTCTTTCTGTGTTGTGTTACCTGGGCAGACCTGTCCTTGGAATATGTTCATACTTTAAGTCTAAAATGATTGAACTGAACTCTCTTTCAGCAGAGTGAGCTATTAGCCAGAAAGGAAGAAAATAAGCATTATGGAAAGCCCCAAAGCAAAGAACTCAGCTACATTTCTGGCTGAGTTTATTTTACAGCAGGCTTCCCAGAGCGGACTCTTTGAGCTATTCCAGCAGATTTCTCTCTCCTGCCTAGATACATGACTTGTGTAATAGTTGAAGCAGATCCTAGAGAGATTGTGTTACTCACTGTAGACCAGTCTTTGAAGCTCACTGTGAAAACCTGGCCAGCAGGTATTTGGGAACAACGCAAATTTATGAAAAATGGAATAGGTGTTCCCCCAAAGCTTTCTCTGTATCGCTGTTACTGTTGGCTCTTGCTTCCAGGCAAACTTCAGCTGCTGCAATCATTGTTTAAGGGGCTGTGGAAGACTTGCAGTGCAATGTGTCTTGGTTTGAATCTGTTTGGAATATGCTGGAAGAGAAACTTTGACTCCATCACCCTTTTTACCTGATAAAAACAAGTTGTCTGTTGTCCTGGCAGCAGGTCTGTCTAAGCAGCTACTGGGTATCTGCATGCTTGGTTATTCTGTCCTCTGTTGAGGTTTTTTTTTGTTTGATTTTCTTTTTCTCTTTGCGACATGAAGCTGTTGAGCAGAGTTTCCCTTAACATAGTTAGGTCTTGACTGTAATAAGACTTTAATAAGGTCTCAACTGAAGAACCAATTCCAGTTTTGGACACTGTAAAGTTAGACATGGAAAGCAAAAAAGAACAATCGGTAGTCTGGAAGGCAAGATTTAATCATTAGAAGTTTTGTCTGGGTGACAGCACATAAAGAACATAGTATTCTTCAAGAACATGAAAAGAAAGAAGAGAGTAATTTCTTCCATGTGTCTATTGTGGACTAGAACAGAAGTAATCTGGTTAAATAGCAGCAAGAAAGATTTAGTTTTGGCTTTAAGAAAAACTTTTTAACTTTAGGGCTACTGAAGCACTGGAGTGGATCGTGTGAGGAGGTTGTATGGATGTCACGTCACCGAAGTAGAATTTAGCAAGCCACCTGTCAGGAGTGACATGGATGGAGATAATTCTGGTGTATATAATGTCTCAAGGTTCTTTCCCAATCTGTTTTTCTGTATGTCTTCTCACATTGTGTCTTACAGGGAGTTGCTGCCTGCTGATGAATGAAACCATAGTACTTTTGCAAAGTAGGGAGTTTTATAGATGCTGATAAACCCTAGGATGGAAGGGCTTGGGGTGGGCTCACCTGTTTGGAGCTGGTGTACAGACCTGCATCTTCCCCAGTCAGATCACAGTATGAAAAATTACCTTCTTCAGCATGACCGAGATGAGTACATTAGGGCAGGCAGTTTAGAGGAAGGGATTTTCTTCTTGAACCCAAAAACATTTAGATTCAGTCTACAGGGTGGGGTTTTGATAACCTTGCTTTGGATATGAGTTGACTTCACAGAAAAGCTGGGTGAAGAGGCCCTGCAATGTGACCTGACATTAATACGTGAAAGCCTAAACTTGATATATAATTTCTGTTTCAAGATCCATTTGGCAGAATTAAAAATTATGCTCCAAAATAGAATTTAATATCATGCAAGAATGAAACAACAACAACAAAGATAAATTATGTTCTTTAGCTAAGTGAACTTTTTTGGTAGTAATACTTAGAGATGTGTGTGCTTATAATTAAATGCCTAATTAAATATGAGCATCTCACCTTGATAATTAAGCAATAAAGGCACATCAGGCAATGCATTTCTGGGTGATTATAACCTGCTTTGAGTGGTACTATAAGGCATGAGGCCAGAGATTAAGTGGTTTAAACCATCTGAGAAATTCATTAATACCTAGAAATTTGCTACCTGGAGTGTTCTGTTGCCATTGAGAACTAGGCTTGTACATAAAACTGAGGAAAACAGGTCCTTTTATTGGGGATTTTACGTGATGTGGCTAAGGTGTGGCTGAAAACTTTAGGGTTCTTGCGACAGTCAGTATATGGAGTGCTACCAGAGGATCACTTCAGGCTTTATTGTACTAATTTAGGAAGACAATCTAAAGGGATGATGCTGGTTTTAAGGGTCTCAGATGGCTGTAGAGTACAGTATTAGAATAATAGCGAAAACACTAATTTTTTCTCCCCTTCATCTTGTTCCTCTTGATCCCTTCCTGTACTTCCCTCCACATTTTTTCAAAACCCAAAGTATTTTGTACATATTCCGCCTAATAATGTGCTCCTTATAACAAATAGCAAAATTCAAGTGAACGCATTTGCATCTTGCTTGAAATTTTTATCTTTAATTCCACAACACTTCTCTTAATATTTTCTGAGTCACTGGATAGCCCCTGTGACTTCACAAAGCTCTGTATGCACGTTAGCGTGTAAACCTTAACTGGATTCTCTGGGTACCACTTGGAGATAAACATGAGGCAATAAAGCAAACTGGTTGGTATTAAGCAGAAGAGAGTGCTGAATGTTTAATAGCTTTGTGATTCTATGCGTTTGCTTCATAAAACAACCGACATCAGAGCCTTTTCTCTTGCATCCAGTTTTCCACCAGAGCTCTGACGTTAATGGCGTTAGTCTGGATTTACAGGCAGGGAGGAAATCTGTAAAAATCAAGCCATTGTAGTATATTTTGACAAATCAAACCATTATACATTTTGATGGGGTTTTTTTTTCCCTTTTGAGTCATTCAAGATTTATGTTCTTAATTTCCCTCTACCCCCAGAATGGCGCTGTCTAAAATTTTGTTTTCTGATTACTCCAATGTAATGCATTCCTAGACTAGCATAAATACCCATCTACAATTTTGTGTCAGTGGGGACTTGATGAGAGCTATACAGACGATAGTTTTGCCTGTCATCAAAGATGTGATGCCTGTCTGTTTATTTTTGGTTGGATGGAGTATAATTGCTCTTCCAGTTGACATTGATAAATGGTGTTGACTGGAGTGTGTTCTTCTGATTGCTTCAATGAATGACGTGTACCATGTGCTGATTTTTGACTATGAAACAAACATCTTATCAGAAGAAAGTAGATTATTAACCTCTTGCAATGACATGAGAATTAGACGTTATAAAAATGGGAGTAAACAAAGGTCTTGTGCTCCTTGGTGTTCAGTGAGGATGTTTCATAAAGTTCTTGGTAAGATCAACAGAAAACAAACTCAATTCATGCTCCCAGGATAGGGGACAGTTATTTTTTTATGCTAAATAGTAGAGAAAGAAATGAAACTAAGATATTTTGTACAATACCACAAGAACTTCTGAGCTGAATTAAATTTATTCAGAATCCTACATTTCACCTTTATTTTTAAGGCAAAGCTGGCATATTTCAGCAGAGATGTAATTGCTGTTTCAGAATTAGAACTGAGATTTTGGATGCGCTGAATGTCTTTGGCTACGTTTTGGCCCAAGTTCTGTTTCGTTTGAATAAACAAACTTTGGAAGGGTTTTTCAGGAAGTGATTGAAAGGGAGAGATTAGAATTTCCTTGCCATTTCCAAAAAGCAGTATCTTCCAAGCTCTCCCTCTTTCTGCCTGCAGTGTTTGAAATATCTTACCCTTTCTCTTGTGGATCTGCAAATGTTCTGCCTTGCACTCATCTCATCTCCCTCTGTGTTTGGTTTCTAAATTTATTTCCTAATGATTTGTTTGTGACATTTTTCTATGCTTGCTCATATTCCTAAAATAATGCCCAAATTTGTGCACTAAAATTTGTCTTTGCGTGCTTTTTTTTTTTTTGAAATAATTTTGTGATACTGACTTCAAAATGAGGGCAAAAAGAGGCTTGTAAATGCCAGGTTCCCTGCGTGAATGGAGTTGCAATAAGAATTGCATCCTCCATTGTTGACTTAACCTCACTTGAATTGTTTTCTGACTTTTCCTAAGTACGATGATTTCATTTGTCACATTCATTTTACTTTGTTGGGCAGAGCACTTAGGAAACCCTGCAGATCCTGACATAATTAAAATATTGGTAATCAGCTAGAGTGTATTTCTTCCCACCTGATTTTTTTTTGTCTTTCTTGTGCCACTTGCATTTAGAATTTTTTTTCACATCTACTCACATAATATTCTAGATGCAACTTCTAGACCTATCAATCTTACGACTTAAGAGGCTTATCTAATGTGGTTCAAAGCATGAAGAGAGGTAGAGGAAAGAAACTATATTCTTGAACATGTTTTAATAATCAGTCTCTATCTTCAAGATGCTGAAAAAATGAAAGATTTTGAAATAATAGCACTCAAAACGCTCAGGGAAGGGGGAGGAGGAGTTGTGGACTGTTAAGAAGTAATTAGACATACATGTTGTGCCTCTATTGGGCAACATCTGGGCAGAAAGTAAAAAATAAATATATAATTTAAGCATTTATGAACACTTAGGAGGAAGGAGAATGTAGGATGATACCAAGAATATATCTATGAATAGCTGAATAGAAATCAAGAAAGAAAAAAGAAAACCTAATTCTATTAAACCTCAGTCTTGGGAAATGTGTTAGAATTTGTAGCCTCTTTGCCTGGGGCACTTAAGCTGAGAATGGAAATTGTAGTGCCAGATCATTTCCTACATATGCTTTACAAAGGCAGAGGATATTATCTTAATTATCTGTGGTCCTGAGGCATTTTTAAGTTAAAATTCTTTGATCATGTAAACATAATGCTTTGGAAAAGCCAAATATTTACATTTTTCTTTCACCTTTTCTGCTATTTGTTGATGTCCAAGACCCAACAGCAACATGAGTATTTGTGCTAGCAAGTTAGAAGGGTACCACATCAAAACTTGTCCTCTTAGTAATAGTGATAGTGGTTCTGTATCCCTTACATGGAAACATAATGGATGTGACATACAGTTTGAGCAATGCATGATGGCACATGCCTTTGCTCATTGTGTAGATGTACCACACACTTGAGCTTGTTCAGTTCAAAGCTGGTTTTGAGTTGAAAGTCTTTGGGTAACAGGTGGCCAAAAAAATTCTAAGGAAAGGCTATATTTAAAAGTATATTGTGTTGTAGCATGTGGTTTGAGGACTTCTGATCTTGATGTGATTGTTCTCATTGGTACCTTTCCCAAGAATTTGCATCTTTAGTCTTATCCCTTCTGGTGGTATCTATTCTATTGATTGCACATTGCAGGTCAATAGCAGGTACCGGTAGCTAGTAATTTACAAATGTCCTTGCTGTCCACAGAACTCCTGAAACTCATAGTGTGCAAATCTGGGTGCCTTTATCTTGGTTGCAACAGAGAAATAGCCAAGGCATTGTCCAGGGACAAAGCAGACATGGTAGAGTGCCAGCAAACCCTTCCGTACATTTCTGCTTCCATGTGCTCTTTAAAGCCCCTGTGATGAAATGATTTTGAAAAGTGGTACTTCCTCACCCTGAGGTTTTTTGTTCTTGTCGTGTTTCTGATGTAATGATCTTGATGCTGTCTGCACAGTGCAAATCTGGGCTGCACTTTTCTATTACCTTGAGAGAAAAGTGAGAACTTCAGAGCTGTTTCTTGCTGTAGTTGCCCCGTGTATTTCAGCACACACCTCTTTTATATTGTTTAGTCTGTAGCATAAAGTGCATATGAGTTCCTATAATCTGAATGCAAAGTAACTTGTGAAAATAGAAATCAATGTGTTCAATTCGCATTCAAATGCAAAAGGAAACTATTCAAAGCAAATGCTGTACTACAAACTGAATCCAAGCAATCCAGTGTGTTCCTGTTTAGTAAGGGAGATTTTAACACTACCTGCCATAGCAGGGCAATTACACAGCAACTAACCACCCACCCCTGAGTCCTCATTCTGTGAGCTTAAGCATGTAATTGAAAAAGCCACAAGTACATTGAAGAGCCACCTGTTTCCTCTTAGGATTACATAAGGATGTAAATATCTCACTTCAGAAAATCTTAAGAACTCACACATCTATTTGCTGATTCACGAACAATTTATCTTCAAGGTTACCCACCCTGCACAGCACAATCTAAACGCAATCTAAAACATTTTGTAAGCAGTGTAGGAACCTCAGAAACCGTGGCCATTCCCTTCCTCAAGTTTCCCTGCACTGCTCTTTCTTACTGCCTAGGAAAGTCTATGAAGATTGAAGATGCCTTACAGGCACGTTCAGTCTGAGGAGCAGTCAGTGGGGGTGCTGGAGCTGGAGGCAAGCAACTTTTATTTCTTCCTGAGCAGGCTGAAACAAAATGATTGCCCTCTGAACTAGGGGCAAAGTGTGTTTTCAATGTCAGCAGTTGAAAACTTGGAGAGCAGCTATTTTGAAAGGAGTCGTCTGTCTGAAGACTGTTTTCTGTGCCAGGTCTGTGCTAAAGGGCAAACTTGGTTTTTTGACAAATGGGACCATTATACTCTTTGAATAACACTTCTGAGAAGTGCCTTTGAAAAAGCCTCGCATTCTATTATAAACATTTGAGATTTTAAATAGGTCAATATAAACACACCGACGTCTATGATTATCAGCTGACAAAAACTTTGCCTGCCATGGGTGAAATAACACTTGAATATGAAGTTCAGACCTTCCCATTAAAAATGATGAAAACAAACTAAACAAAAGTTTGCTAAAAATTCAAAGATAATGAAAGGCAACACGGAAATGCTAAATGAAGAGACTAGTGATTAATAAAAGGAACACTATAGTGTGTCTTAATCTCAGATTTCAATGAGCAATACAGAAATTTTCAGGGGGTGGCAAGAGGGGGCTGGTCCACAAAGGCCAAGATGCTGGGAGCTGAGGGAGGTGGCAGGGCAGGCACAAGCAGTGCCCTCACTGGCAAAGGCACAGTCCCACAGCAACTGGACAGGATGGACTGAGCGTGTCTGGTGATGGTAATCCAGGTCAGGACACAGCCCAATTTGCCACCAAGTCCATAGCAATGGGGCAGGCCTGAGGTCAACCCAGAAAGTCAAGTTGGCAAGAAAGGGTTGTGTCCAGATCAGCAAGGCACAGACCATAGCTGCTACGTAGGTCATGCACGACCGAGGGAAGAGGGATGAACTTGGATGCTGATCCAAGGTCACAGCTACCACCTCCTGAGGGCTGGCCCTGGGCAGCTGAACTCCAACAAAGCACTGGCAGAAATGAAGCAGCACATTTGCTTCCTATACAGATTTTCATTCATAAAAACAGCCCTTTGAGGACTGACACACAACAGAGAGAGAAGCTCCAGATACCAACATCTGTTAATGTCTGTGGTTATTGTCTATGTGGAAGGCTGCTGCTGCCTTTCATCAGTGTGATGAAAGCTCATCCAAGAAAGTTCCTTTTATTCCCATTTGATTACTATTGCAGTTTTGAGTAAGGGAAAGAAAGTTGAGATAAAAGCAGACTATGACTAGTGAATGAGAGTTTTTTCTGTCTCTGGTTATCTATAGACAGATCTCTGTGAGCATTGATACTCAAGTGAAAAATTCAATACACGAGCCAGACTTGTTCTGTCATTTTGTGCTCCTGAGAACAGCTTTTTGTGGCATAAATTCTTTCTCAGTAGTGGCTTCTTCGTAGGGGCCCACTTCATTCCTTCTGTTCCTGTGTAACAACTCATTTTAGTCGCATTCATGAGCTGACCCCAGAGCCTTTGTTGTTAAAATTGAACTTACTCCAGTAGCCAAGGCAGAATCAGTGTATATTCCTACTGCTTCTAATTCAGCAGTGGGATTTTCCCAAACTGTCTGACCTTTTACTAGAATTTTAGATGAAACATAAATATCATCAAGTTACAGCAGTCTTGGTGTCAGGGTAAGTTGGGAGCTTCCAAGCATGAAGCAGAATGGCTGTCTCTAATACAATGATTACAATATTTATCGTATCAAAGGACTGAGCCCTTTTTCCTGCTCAACCTAAAGAATATTTTTTCCAACTGGATATTGGTAGAAATTGAAATCTGGGGCCATTTAAATATGTTCACTTTTCAGATCTCGTGCTCACTTAGGGCTGCTGATGGATAGCAGACTTAAGATATTTTAGTCTTTATTCCAGTACTCAGTAGTACATTCTGGCAGGGGAAAGAGCAGGAAGAGGATTTTTTTCCCTTACTTCCTATTCCAAGAATTAAATTTGTTCTTGAGAGTATCAGCTTCTGAGCATGCAGCTGCCATCTATGTCTCCTTACAATGCTGTACAGCTAATTTGGTGTATTCTATTCTTTTTTATTTCTTTTGAAGCATTAGGCACAAAACAAGAGGGAAAAAAAAGGCAGTTATGGACTCTATCAAATACATTAGATCTTGTGTACCTCTATTCAAAGCACAAACAAGTTTTTTAGTTCCTTTTGCAACATACCCTGGTGTATTATAGGCAAAAATACACAAGCCTGCCTTTTTCAGAGTATAATTATGGTCTGAGCCAAAATACAGCAGTTATCTTCCTAGGAAAACTCTTATCATATTAACATATTGAAGTAGTTTTGATCGGTTTTCTATCTGAATCCTGTGGATCTTTATGCATACATAATGATTACTTGCATCAGAAAATCCATGCCATTCTTGGATCAGGCCTCCACTGCTGAGCAATGCATTTGATCTGCTTCGTGGTCAAGTTACTCGTTATCGATGTATTTAGTTTTGGAACTGGCATCTCAGAAGCTTTGCACTTTCAAACTTAATTCAGGATACACTGCTCCTTCTCCTTCTGCTAAGGTGGTGACAAATGCCCACGTGTTGCCAGCAGAACAACTTCCCAGTGTGCTGCCATTTCAGGCTCGGAGCAGTCGGATGCGAGCTCCACCTCCCGCATTCCCACCTCTCCTGATTAGTGGGCCAGGATTAAGTGACAAGGCTGGCTTTTGATCACAATGAAGTGTAAGACTGGAAATGCCAAAAATGCATTCTTATGTAAAGGCTGGTATTTCAGCTGACGAGCTAAGTAAGACTGATTTATGGTTATTTCTACCTGGGTGTTAATTTTTGCTTATAATAAAGGCACCAGGCATGTGCTGTCCACTGCAACTGAATGCAGCTTTATTTCACGTCTCAAAATCATCTCCTAGGAAGTTGGATTTGTCACATCTGGGATAGGAGGATTATCTTCACAAGTATGCTAACCCTGTAGCTGAAAATTTCTGATTTCTTCATTTGTTCTTTTTTCTTCTTACATTACTTATTTTCTGCCCGAGGGACTGTACGTTTACGATGCTTTTTTTATCCCCTCTTTGACACTATTGCCTCCTGTTTGTGGAGGTGTACTCAAGTTAGTTTTAAACTACCTGTTGGAATCATACCCCAAAAGAGAATGGCATTCAACAGGACAAAACAGCCCCATATTTAATGAATTTATTTGGTGGCATTTGCAGCGTTCATGGAGTTTCAGTGGCTGCACTACTAAGGATGTGAAATCCATGCATTTTAAAGCTAGGTTGGTGTGAGTAAGTAGGTAAGCATACCTGGGAGGTGATAAGCATGCTGCTTTGCACCCTTTTTCCAGGAGATTAAAATCTCCTTCTGCTAGGAAGGGACACAAAGCTTAAAGGTTTCTTCATATCAGAAGTATATGTGTGTATGCTTTGACACTGTGGTACATGACGTGAGGAAATTCTTCCTTGCTTTGTAGTTTCTCCAAATTATCACCAAAGACTGTTGCAGTGTCAGGGCTTCCTTTTTATGTCACTTTGCTTTTGATATATATGGATTAAGCAATAGCATTAATTGAAATGTCTTATGCAGGGGCATGTAAAGGGGGATTTCACACACAATAGCAATATTTCTTCTGTCTCATCCGGCACAATGACCTCTTCTGTGCACAGAGTTGGAGGTTTATCTTTTGGCACTAGGAAGTTCATAGTTTCATTAGCCTGAGGCCTAAGGGGCCTGAAGCCCCTAATGTTGATAGCTTGAAGGAATTTAGCTAGATGGTAGAGCCTGCAGAGGGAAAAGGTTACTGCTTTGTTTTTGTTCTCAAGCTGACAACCTGGGAGCCATAGATGGGTGCTTTGGCTCTAACGAGACAGCCTGTAAGTGGGTATGTTATCCAAACCCCCTCTGATGAATTTATTCCAATCAGCTGCAAGTCCTGTTGCAGTAATACTTTTGATGAAAAATGAAATTACAAATTTGAACTGCTATGAGTTGGTATAGAAATCTACTACTCCCTGTGTAATAACATAAGCTTTTCTCTTGGTGTACTTCTGTAGCAGTTGCTATGGAATTGTATGAAGGGATTAGTACTGTATGGGTAATCTATAACCTAGAAATTGTTCTCAGGATTTTTTAGTCTCCTTCATTAACCCTTAAGTGACCAGTTGGCTTCCTGTTAAATACACACTGCTGGAATCATCTTTACCACCCCCAGGCAGTAGTACAAAGCGTAGTATGAGAGTAAGAAGCATTCAGAAAGATGTCCAGCAGAGCTGAAGTGATGATACAGTGATTTTCTTTTTTGTATTTATATACCTGATGTTTCAGTTTTGAACTTGAGTCCAGATGCAAATATATTCCATCTTCATCTTAATACACATTTTCTTTAATTGATAATCACATAGTTACCGTGTGAAAAAGTAGCACCTTCCCCCCTCTCCCCTGCACCCAGATATTTGATGCCTGGCACAGTTATTTAATGAGACTCAGCCTGAGCCTTGCCTGTGTCAGTAGGATGGCAAAGGTCATCTTCTGAGCAAAAAATATCAAAATTTTGGTTCCCATTTAAAATGGGTGTCTTAGGTCCAATGTTTTCCTTGTTGGTATACATGGGGATGGGAGCCTTCATGTTTTACTTCTGAGTTTTGCAGTGGCTTTCACCCAGCAGTATTACAAATCACTGCAAACATAAAAATGCAGCATTCTAATATGGGAGAAAAAAAAAGCCAGAAAAAATTCATCAGAACTTAGTTCACACAAGAGTTTGAGCTGTGTCTGATGAGTCTACAATGAATTGTGACTCATTTTAGGGTGTTTTCTTATTTTTTTTAACATTTTCAGCACCATCCATATAACTGGAAACTGCCTTTGACACCATCACATCTCTTTGCCTCATGTTGCTACCCATTATTATGTAAAATCTTTTTTTTCATACAGTTACAGAAGTCTACTTTAAAACCTAAATAGATTTTTTTTTTAGCTACATTTAAATCAGAAGGCTATTTCTCCTGGCATTTGGAAATATAAGAGTCTATTTTTATACTATATTGGTTACTACTGGCCCTTCATTTTTCAATGGAAATATGAAAATAAAGCTAAATGACTATTTCCCATCCATTAGCCATCTTCCCCCAGGATCACTTCTCTAGATTATTTAATTGTCATTGCTTTTAGACAAGATGCTTTCACCAGCAGTGGTTGATCTGAGTTAATTGTCTATCAGACCAGCTAAAACTGTGAGAGTATTGGGGAAAGAAGTGAAGTATATATATCTCTTACATAGGTGGTACCACCAATAGTCTCTGGCTTCTGGAAAAAGTCTTTCCTGAATGAAAAGGTGGAGGTAAAACAAACAGCAGACACTAATACGGATGCCATACTGGAAATGAAGGGCAGTATGATTCATAATAAAGTACTGGAGGTAGCTTGCTGAGTTCATTCACTTTTGTATCTGAAAGCCATCAATGATATACATCAGGATTTGCAAACTATTCAGATGAATGCGAATCATCTTGTGAATATGTTAAATATGCTTTGTTGGAATAATGGGATGTCAGCCAGGATGGAAGGGACTCGTAGGCTCTGATTTTCTTCCGCGCTTAGGACAGAATCTGCCATGCTAAGTGTGTGAGTCAAACTGTCGTACAAGGATGCTCCAGAGCAGAATTTTTAACTGAAAAAACTGGGGTTTGCCTGTTTTGCATATGGATTCATGCATATATTTGAAAACTTAATTCAAAAAGAGCACAACATCAAAAATACAGATGCAAACTCTGCCTGTAGACAGACTGCAGTTGGCACGTGTTGTGTTTGCCCCTTGTATCTGCCCGTGTGTGCCTGAAAATGTTCCAGGCACTATTTGTAGGCCAGATCACAAATTAAAATCCCAAACTTTGTTCTCCTAGGAAGGAAGAAAAAAACCCCAAAGTGTTCTGCAGTTCATCATCCTGTGGAGCAGATACCTGTGGTGCGTTGCATCTTATTTCACCAAAAAGCCTATTTAGTTGCTTAAGTTACAGCATAAAGTTATTCTACATTTTACTGTTTTCTGCTACTTTCTCCTCACATAATTTCTGAGTAAAATAATTCCCTTTGGCTGATTGATTCAGGAATTTGACTGTGGCATTCGAGGCATGACATTTGAAAACGCATACTAATGGACTCTAAATGTGTTACTGTGAGTTTTAAAGTGATTTTTTTTTTTTTTAATGTTGAGGTGGAGCACCAATATCTCTTCAGGTAAAATCTATTGCCCCTAGAAACAATATTTTAAAGTTCAGTAATATTCATGGCTATATTACCCTTGTAATTGCATCACTAAAAGAAAACCAACATGCTTTGCAGGCTGGTCTTGCCTGAAATAGCTTTGCAAAGACCTGATTTTTACTACAATCTGTTGCAAAAGACAAAAATAGTGTCAGAGCAAATGAATAGCTCAAGTACAATAAAAATCCAGCTGCAATGGTCTGGAACTTCAGTGCTCAATCTCTGCCGGGTCTCGGTGGCTTTCTGGGTTAGTCTATAGCTAACCCTGATGCTGCTGTGAACTCAGGGAGTCTTGCTCATATCTGGTAGGTAAGCGTATAGGTCACCCTACAAGAGTGCAGCTAGCAGCTTAATTACTGAACTGTCTGTGTTATAAAATGGATAGTTCCTCTCAGAGCTGAGGAAACGGGTATTAGTCCAAAGTGCAAATTGGGAAGTGCAAGTATTTATTTAAACTTGCCAGATTACTGCATATCTGCCTTTAACAAAAGTCACGTCCATGCTGCCAGTGGGTTTGTGGCTGCTGGTAGGGTCATCTGTTTGATGAGTTGTGGGTTGTGATCACCGAGGGTACTGCTTGCAAATTGATCTATGGTCCTAATGTCCCTGCCACATAAAATACAGGAACCATTGTCCTAGTGCACTATTCATTATAAAATCATCCTGCTGGAGATTTAACTTTAGAGTGTGTGGATTTTCATATTTGAGGAACTGAAGCCAGATATTTGCTTGATGAGTGCACTGCAAAGCTCCCTTCATGCAAAGGGAAAGCAGCACCATTCAACTGCTTGTTACAATGGCTCTCAAATGAGACAGCAAGATCCTATTCCAGATGCTGCGTTGGTTTACAATGTATGCAGCAAAAATAAAATTGTGTGAGTCCCACAGTGAAAACAGGGGGTTGGCTATTAAAACATCTAAGCTTTCTCTTGCAAGCAGAGCTTGAAAAGCTTTTAGTGAAGAATGAATGCAAACCAGCAAAATGACATTTTCATCATCTCTTCACCACCACCATGTTTAAAGTTCCTCAATGGTACTATAAGTTAGTAGAGGAAAATATACACTGTATTTGTATTTACAAGTGGTGATAAATCACTAATCATATCAACAATTAGGGAGCAGCTCACCTGATAAAAGGAGATGTGGTCAGATAGCTTCTGCAGGCTGCCATTTGCTCAAGGACAAATAATGTGCTTCATAGGAAAGATGCTTGCTTCAGCCAGAATAATTGGAGAAAATATAGAAGAAAGCTGTCTGATGGAGTTACTGTCCACTGTGGCTCTCGAAGGGCTCTCTCTCGAGTCAGATCTGTAATGGATATTATGCAGATTTGAAAGAAAAATTGAAACATGCGACTTTTCTATGTGCTTTTGATGTTGCATTCAGCTGCTTTCATCTTGGAGGATAAAAGTAATTGAGCAATAATCCCAAAGAGGGTCAAATATACAAATCAATAAACTGCTCTCAGAGGAGAGTTTATTTTGATGAGTATACTGGTACCTAACACTTCCCCAAGCTGTTAGGTTTCCATTACGTGGTCTTGTACTCTTTAATTCAGATAGTGATGTCTAGAACATACACAATGGATAAGGCAGGTACACTCTCTGAACATCACAAAACAAGAACAGCTTTTTACCTCCTTTGGTTGACATCCTAAATCTTGAGTGCTGAGAGACAGATTTTTGTTTTCTTTGGGGAAGTACAATGAAAGGAAAGGGCCGGTGCTTCCACTAGAAATAGTAGTAATGTAGGCAGTTGTTGGGTGAGCTTCCTCTGGTGATCCTTTTTGTATCTTGCCTGTGATGTGTGGAAGAATTTTGGGTGCTCTGTATTCCTTTTCTCTGCAGCGTTTTCCAGTGATCTTGGATTTTTTTTTTATTATTTTTTTTGTTAAAAAAAAATTAACATTTCATATGCCTTCTTTAATAAATATTTTGATAGTCTTTCTCACCTTTCAGTGAGGTGCTACGATAGGCACATAGAGAAAGGGAATCTATGTTCCAGGTTCTTGAAGTCTAAATATGAAAACAAGTTGAATGTTACTCTCTTGTATACAGCTTTGACTGGGTTTGGCTACACAGGAGGTTTGCCTCAGAATATAGAATCATTATGGTTGGAAGGGACCTCCAGGGTCATCAAGTCCAACCTTTATCCCATCATATTCCTAACCTATAGGTTAAGCCCCTTTCCATAATCCAGACTGTGATGCAAAGAAAATACCAGGAGGGTTTGGAGGTGGAGCAGGTGATAAAATCTGTTGCCTGAAACTTCCTATGGTCCTGTATAAGAACCATCTCTTCAGCATTCAAACTGTAGCATTTTTGCTGAAAATCCTAAAGGGAAGCAAACCCCGAGCATGATGAATGCTTTGGAAATCTTCAACCATTTCCAGGAAGGAGATAAAGGGAACATAGGTTTCACTCATGCTTATTCAATTTTTAAGCTTCAGCCTATGTCTTCTGGAGGAAGCAATTGATCTCTAAAGTGAACCTTTCCCTCTGGACTGTGGTGGGGTTTTTGGACGGTTGGATTTTTTTTGTGTGTGTTGGTTTGGATTTTTTTTCCTCCTGTCAACGTGAAAACCCACCACAGTCTGTGTGATTGAATCAGATGAAATGGAAAAATTGTGGTCCATGTGTACACAGTAGAAAGTTCATGGATGGTAATAGCTAAATTTTGAAAAGACTTCGGTTGTTTTAAGTTGCTTTTGTCCTGTCCAATGTTAAACTCAGAAATGAAAAGATCCTTGATTGTCTAGCAAAAATGCTTTTGCTGCTGTCCTCAGACAGTCTGGAGAAGTCTGCTGAACTTAAACTTAGAGCTGATGAGATGTGTTAGCAGAAGGGAAATGGATGGGAAAGTGGATTATAGAGGAACTGGGAGAAGAAGATAGGAAAGTTGATTGTGTAAGGCAGCTAGGCATGAAGAGGAGGAGAGGGAACTGGGATGTCTTTTAAGGATGAAGCAGGAACAAATGAGTGAGTTTGGAGACTGAGATGCAGTGGCTGACAGGGATCAGGAACCTAGGCTGGTGAGGAGCTGCATTCCCTGATGGAGAGTGGATTGGGATGGGCTGGTGACTCAGACTGGAATTAGAAGTCTTGGGAGCAGATGCAATTGAGGACTTCAAGTACAGAGTAAGTGCTGGAGTGGAGAAAAGGCTGGGCTAAGGTAAGCAGGAGAAGGAGTGATAGTGGAGGATATGGAGCAAGGAAGAGTGAAGGAATAGGAGAATGGGTGGTTGGTAGGAAATGTTTTCAACCATAACCAAAATGAAGTCTTGTGATTCTTTTGCTGCCCACTGGCACAGCTGAAGACATAAATGACTGCAATCTGCTGCCTTCTGCTCGTCAGACCATCAGTCAGTTCACTGAATTGCCAGGCTGTGTTAACACTTCCACCTATTTTACATGGAACTGAAGATCTATCGTGTGCTTGGGGGAGGCAGTGCTCCCGTGGGGAAAAATACTGTCTCAATGTATAGTAGCCCATGGGCAAGAGTCATGAAGGTGCTTTGGGTACTGTGATGGTCAGGCCTGAATGTGTGGTTTTGTGTGTACCCTTTTACTCTTAAAGAGAGCCTTGGGCTACTGTAGGACACCGGGATACTGAAGGATTTAGATGGGCTGTTTTTCTGTCCCTGGTACCATAAACACTTAAAATTCTCTAGAAATCCTTGGGCACAGTGCATAGGCACAATAATACAAAATTCACATTGCACATGCAACCTTAATTCTAACTGGGCCCAACACTTGATTGCTTCACTTTGTAGCTGTAATGCTCCTGGATTTTAAGTTTCATAGGAGGTTTTCAGAAGATTAAGAAGGAAAAGAAAGTGGTTGGCTGTATCTGTAAATCTTGAGAGTAGAGCTGAGTGGATGCCAGTTGGAGACCCCTGATGTTTCTAATCTTCTGCTTCTTGAGATAAATTATAACCATCTAGGGAGTAAATGCTAATACATCTCCAGTAGGAATATTGTTATCTTAATAGCAAAGCAATAACTATATTTTCTCTGCCCTTCTTTCTTGTCCTCTGTTCTGAACAGAAGGAAATCATTAACAGCTGGAGGACAACCAACCATCAAACTGACTTTTTCAGTACTTGTTCTAGGTAGGAATGTTAAAGCAAAATGAAATTAGGAACACGGTGTTTTCTTTATATAGATCCAATATCATATTAGAGGGACAAAAAGCGTGTCTCACCATAAATGCTGTTATAACTTGCAGACCTGTGGTGCCAAGCTGTGGCAGTAGCTATTGGAATGTTTCAGTGACGTATGAACAGATCTTTTCTTAGACACTCTTAGCTTTCCTTAACACACTTTCAGCAAATGGATTTCCAATAAGCATCTACCTCCTTTCTCCTCTTTCCATTTCAAAATAAACTCTTTCAGGGCACAGTGGCGCATTTGTGTGGAAATGGCTTTGCTGAGAAATTGAAAGGCAGGATCTGGATCAGTTCCCTGCGTGAGCTTTGCAATATCCCTGAAAAGTGTTGTGATCTGTATTTGGTGCCCAGAGCATTGCTTAAGCTAGTGAGGGGAAAACTAATCTCTTGCGCTTTCATTGGCAGCACTGTCTCATAGACTGATCCTAATGGGGTGGAAATGAGCTCAGCTGCCTAATTCTGTTAAAAACATAGGCTTTTTTTCACACATGAATGCTCATCTACTTCCTTCTAGCCTTGTTGTTAAAGCTGTGGCAGCAAAGAATCAAGCCATAGTTGCCGAAAACAAAACCACTGCTTTTTTTCCACTCCAGTTCTTTTTTTATATATATACAGTAAGAAATGGCCAATGTAAGAAACTTAATTCACCCAGAAAAAAAAACCATATAAAGACCTTGATGTGGACAAATGAGCCTTTCCCTAATTTTTAAGGCATGACTAACCAGCTTGCTTATTAGCATGGTAATTTAAGTAGTGCTGTGAACCTTGTTTCACCGTCTGTGTTTCAGAACCCGAAGATGAGGGCAGTGCACCCCCAGAACCAGATGAGGCTCTTGGCAATCCAGCCTCACCTCAGCTGCAATCCATGTGCAAGCAGACAGTCAGCCCAAGATGTTCCATGGGCTGGCTCGATTTTGTGTCAGTCATTGGTTGTAGCAACACACAGCTCTTTGGTCATGGTGAATCCCATTTCCTAGCTAGTGAACAGCCACATCCCTGCTCTTACATATGGCAGATGAGGAAAGTAGCAGAGCTGTAAATCTGCCTCTACATTTCCCTGTGCCTGCAAATGAGGACATGACCGCTTTCTGTCTTACAGGCGGTCCAGAGCTCTGCCTGTACTTTGAGCTCCATTAGGGTTGACCTTTCTGTGCTCATTAGAATCAGAGCTCAGGTTTTTAGCTCCAAGATAAATGTACCAGTGTAGGACTTTGTCGGGAAGCCTAAAAACTGAACACCAACACGCTTGGCATTGATCTTTATTATGTCCTTCATTTTTCCCTTCTGAAGACTGCAGGAAGATTCCTAGTGGCAGACTCTTGTTCCATCCCATGAGGAGCCATAGATGTTCCTCAGGCGGGACTGGCTGTGTGGAGGGAGGATGTGTGCATGTGTGTGGGCGTTCACACGAGTTCATGCTATGATGTCCCTTGTAAGGGACTTCCATGACTATTAATTAAATTGTGCTAATGCTCTTGTAAAACTGTAGCTGGCTGCTAATCGCTTGCTTTGCTATGCAAATGAGCTGAGAAGTGGCTTAAAGGATGTATCTAGGCCTGCCCAGCAAATAGGGATTAAGGAATGGGAAGTTGGTTTTCTGTTAGGAGATAGCAATGAGCAAAAGAGAACAGCAATAATTTTATATTCTTTGGTGAACAATCCTAATTCTTGGGGGTGAGTTTGTCCATTTGGGGGGCTCTTTAATTTGTTGGGTTTTTTTTAAACAACAAAACAAAAAGTTCCTCAAAGCTTATGAAACAAGCGATCTGAAATTCTCCTGGGGAGTTTTCCTCGATAAAATCATCTCTGCTGTGAGCCTGGTGGAGACTCCACCACTGCTGTAGCCTTCCTGCAGGAGCAGTGCCTTGGCTATTGTAGATTCGTGCCTCCTGCAGTGCACAGTGTGGGACAGAGAACAAACCCCCAGCACGTCTGATAATAGACACCCGCAGGAGTACAGTGGGGCCATGTGGCAGCAGGGAGATTATGGGTATTAGGAACAATTTGGAATCATTTAGCATTCAGTCATTTTCTGAGCAGGCAATTAAGCCAGTTACATTTAAAAAAAAAAAGGCTGCTGAGTTGGGCTAAAAGAAAGACTTGGATTTCAATGAGACTTTAAAAAGTGTGTGTTTAGGGGATATTAATAAGGCTTCTGTAATCCTGACACTATGGCCTGTATGTTCAGGTTACACTGAGTCCTGGCTGTGTTTGAAGCTACAGGCTCTTTATGGACTTGGCAGTGTTTCTGAAGGACTGGTTGTTTATCTGTACTTTCTCATGCATCATGCCTGTATTGAAATCCGTTAAGAGTGTTTTCTTAGTGGCATGCTGATCAGATAGAAATGGTCTTAAAGAAGTGCTGGCCCTGCCCCTCAAGCTCTGCTCTCCTTTCCTCTGGCATGAAGTTATTCTGCTTTATTTGTTTGAGTCAGAAGTGCAGCCGTATCTTAGGAAAAGGGCAATTATTGGGCTAAATGCAATGCATTGATTTTGCTCAGAGCAAACTTTTTTGACTGTCCTCCAACATCCCAAAGACGATCTATAGCATTTGGAAATGAACATTTGTTCAAATATGTACATTCACATAATAGCTAACCATCCATGGCATTAACGGCGCTGCATTGCTGACTTCAACACCCTAGTGGAAGGGAGACATGAGCATGAAATTGGAATTAAACAGCTGCTCATAAATCGTGTCTAGATCCTTACTAAAAATGTGTCCCTGGAATATGTTGCAACCAGTGTTCAGCTGGAGGAATTTGAAAGTCTCTTGGTCTAGTTAAGGGAATAACTGTGGTTTAGTTATGGGAATAACTAGGGAAAGAAACAGGTTGACAGAGTTACAGTCTCTGTGTCTTCTCCACTATCTGAATTTCCAACCACCTCCTACTGAGGATTCCCCATTTGTCTAAACTTATTATTATGGTTGTGGTATATTCTACTTCCCTCTAAGTAATTATCCAACCTTAACGCTTTTAGCAATTGAAAGTGTTGCTGTTGATGTGGTTTTTAATCTCATGCCAGTATGGCATGAGGTAGAGAGAAAATCTCTTTGGATGTCATCAGGTAGAGGGAATCAGCTACTCCCCATCATAGTCACCACCCATAGCTGGTGAAAAAGGGAGTTGCTGCTGCTCCTGATCTTGAGAAAAATGGACAAGCCTCAAGTGGCTTAGGGCAATTAGGCTATTTCAATAGTGCCAGCAAAGCCAATGCTTCCATCAGCTGATAGCTCCTACTAGATCTAGAAGCTGAACTGGAAATTTTGACTTTTTTTAAAAAAAATCTGGTTTTAACAAACAGGCTTCCAAAAGAACAGAGAATTTATCTTGCAGATTGCACAGACATAAAAGGAAGCCACAGTTACAAATGAGAAAAAACCTATCTGCAAGAGCAATGCTTTTCTCTGCTGCTCAGAATAATTCAATAGACCCATGTGTAGAGAAAGCCTCTCTTTTACCTACTATTTTGATTACCTTATTTATTTTTATGAAGATAATTTATGTTTTGTCAGGAACTAGCTTAAATATTAATCTCTCCCACTTATTCCATTTGAAGATAACAGCAGAAGTACACAGAAGAAGAGGTAATAAATATAAATGCACATGTGGAATAGTAAAATAAATAATTAAAATACATATTTTATTTATACATAATAAAATGAGTTTGTGGAAAACACACGTTTTACTTTTGCTTGACAAAAGCCAAGTGGTTTACCTGCTTTGTAATCTCACTTTCATTAGCATATTTAATTATGCTTAGTATTTAATCATCAAAATGCTCAATAATGTACATTTTGTTCCCAGCCATGGAATACCACTGCTATGTGTAACCATGAGAGATGTTTTTAATAAAACCAGTAATTACCCTTTATTGTTGTTTTAGATTATTATTTTTAGGTTTGTTAGGGAACAATAGTTTTAGGTAGAAGATGAAGAAGGCTTTCATTTTACCATTTCATAATGAAAAAAAAAATCCATTTAAACAGATGCTAATAAACCTTCTTTAAAAAGTAGTGCTTAATTATCTTGAAGTTGTTTACAAGTGAAGATTTGGCAACTCTGGGTGTAAACTGGAGCAGCACAGCCGGGGGGTGCTGTGACAGGCGTTGGTGGCAGCCCACGCTGGTGGGTTGTGGGTCCCCTGCTTTGCTTCTCCTGTGACCTTGGGCATGTGCCAGCGTGTGGACTTCTAGTCCATGAGTGTGACAAGCAGGTTGTGTAACAAGTTGAAAGGTCTGCCAGGTTTCTCAAACACCAGATAGATCTGGGCTCAGTTTAAAGGCGTTTGGGTTGAATTATTTTCCTTGTTTTGTTTAACAAGGTTGAAGTATGAGGTCAGAAGGTGTTTAATGGGTTTTGTAATAGAGCATATATTTTTCCCCCTTTGTAAAATAAAAAATAAATCCAGGGCTTCTTTCAGTGCAGAATTCAAAGTAAAATTTGCAACTGAAACAAAACCAGATCAATCAAAAAAATGAAGTAGATGTGCAGTGAAATGAAATGATTGTGTTAACTGGGGAGAGAGCTCAGTCCCTGGCTTATCTAAGCACATACTCCATTATCTGACTTATTTCATCTTTCATTTATAATAGATAAATCTGTGTGGCAGGGCTCCTCCTTCTTCATTGTTCAGAGAATGCCATAAAACAGCCTATTTTAGTTCATCAGCCATAATGACACCTATTTGTGTATGACTTGGGGTTTAGTTGATTATAGGTATCTCAACAAACAGGTTGTTTGTTCCGTGGTGATTTTATTGTATCAATCTTACTTTTTCTCCCCCTCTTTTCTCTGTGTCAAGTCTCCTCTCAGAACTTGCCTTTCTGTATAATTGCCTGCTTGCAGCTTTGCTGCTGTCTTTGGACCAGTGATGATATCCAAACTGGTTAAAGAGAAATAAAAATTAGATTCCAATATTGGGTGTTCTTTCTGTAGAAAAGGGCAAAGCCAAAACACACTTTACAGTATTGAAAGACTGGTGAGATCTGTTTAATCAGTGTTTTTACCTGTCATATCTGAAAAGGCATTTACACCACATTCAGGCTGGGAAGGCTTTGAAATATTATGGGCAGCAGCTGTGTGAGTTGTGACAAAAGGAGCTCTGTCACAGACGGACATGCTGTACTTCAGGGATGGACAGATTGTCATTCTGGAATGGCCACATATAGGACATTGATAGGGAAAGTGTTTGTGGAACAACTCATCTGTCAGAATCTCCTTGGAGAGACAAACAGCACGTGCTGTAGAGTTGATTGGTTTACCTTGAGCCACCACACACACTGGAATTGTGGATTTAAGGCAAACCACTTGAATGCTTTTATTCTGTTTATCTTGCTACATTTTTTGATGGTAGATGTGTTTCCCCAGACCTGTTTCATCCTGTGGAAATTTAGGGAGGAAGAAGAAAAATAGGGAATAAAGGCGAGATTGAGAAGGCTTTAGCTCTAATCTAATACCTGAAGTAAAATCATTGTCAGACAAATTACTTTTTGGTTTTCCATCTGTAGAAAAGATCAATGTCTTTGAAAAAGACAAAGGAAACAGCCTAACTGCTGATCCACCGTCATTAGGGGCTCTGGTGCTGTTGCATGAAGGGTGGCCACTGTCTCAATGTGTTGTGAGATTGAAATGTTCTGTGAAGTTCTCAACCATTCTGTGGTAATACCAAATTTATAGTTTGTAAATTAAAAAATTAAAATATTTTCAGGGCTACAGAGGGAGATCGTACCATGCTGGTAGTTGGGAGAACACAAGTTTTGGCCTTATTATCAACTGTCAATGCACCTGATCTTCTCCTTGTCCCCTCCCAGAGGAAGGGATGGGGACCTTCCTGGGGTGCTGAGATGTTGGTTGACCTGCTCTGGGTGGGGTGACTGATGAGCTCAGGTGTGGGTGTGTGGAAGGGAAGGAAGGAATCACTCAACCTATTTTCCTTCTCTTTCCTTATTTGAAAACTCATAGGAAGCTGCTGCAAGTGTCACACTCATTTGTCTTTGTGCATTTTCAGTCTCTGCAACCTGCTGCTGGAAAACAGAATTTAATCAGTGGACACCTGCACTGCTAATAAACTCTGTCTCTGGCTTTCCGTCGGGTCAGGAGACATGGGCATTGGGGCCTTAGACAAATCTGGAAATCTTCTCCATGTTGTGTCTTTACTGACAGCAGCATTTTCTTGCAGTTAGGCTCCTGCAGCAGGTGGTTAACCCAGGGCCAACAGCTGATTGTCTCTGTTTAACTTCACTGTTTAACTTGAGCTTCATGTTCAACCCCCAGTGTTTCACCATTGCTTCCTTTATGTTCTTCTCTTGATGGAGGGGTAAAAAGCAGAGACAGTTGTTATTAATCTAAATCAACCTTTGCCTTTCTACACCTCACCTTGAACAAGAAGACTCCAGTGAACAGAATGAGATCTATAACCCTCAGTAAGGAAAAAGCAAAGCCAACCATAAAAGTCAACTTTCCTGTAAAATGGTGAAATTGTGGTAGCAGGAAGAGTAGTCTCTAAATGTTGCAGGGTCAAAAATATCTGCTTACCTGGACTGAGGACTGAAAACACAGCTGAAGGATCACTGGGAGAGTTTGTTTCTGTTCAGGCTGCATATACATCACAAGTACTTCAGCAAGGTTCCTGCTGAATGTTTGCTGCAGCCTGCCAGAGTAACAATAGGTATCGAAGCATCAGTGGGAGATATGGTATTAAAAAAAATGCTGTTCGTTCCTTGATTTTGATGTGAACTTTCAAAATGTTATTAGTAGTTCAGTCAGGCTGAAATAAAACTTACAGCATTTGCACAGTGAAATCCCAGAGACTGCAATTTTCTTTGCATGGGTTCAAGACTAATTTTAATAGATTGGTGGCAGCTGTTTCATTGCTCCTGCTTCTTAAGAATTTCCCTTGGCTTTTCCAAGGTCTTGGGACACTCAGAAAATAATACTTTGGTTTCTGCAGGTTACACCAATGTCTTTTTATCTATGATCCCTAAGTATTCGAATTGGGCTGGTCTGTTTCTGTCTTGCTTTTGTAGGTATTTTTGTACAGCTGAAGCTGAGATACACATTAGCAGCTTTTCTTACATTAGTCAAGTGCAAGGTTAATAATTTCCAGTTTTTTCTTGCATTTGGAAGTTATAATTCCAAGAATACCAAAATGGAACAGTTTGTCCAGTTTTAAACATTCACCGCTCAATTATTGATCAATTATAAACTGTTTTTAGTTTTTTTTTCATTTTTGGGCAAATGTCATTGCCACATTGTGAGAAATAGGTGATGTTAGACAGTAGAGTCCCAGGGTAGGTACTACAAACCCTTTGGGATTGAAATCAAAGGATGTATACTTACCAAGCTAAAATGTGGAAGGAATTAAGTGGAGAAGATAGTAGGACCTTTAAAAATAGCTCCTTTAAAAGCAACAGCACAAAATCTCATCTTTGAAAATAAGTTTCAATGACATGCACTGTAGAGGAAATCAGTGTGGCAACAGGAAAAATGTTCAAAATTACATGGTCTGTTTTCAGGAAAAGGAGATACAAACTAAGAGAAGTGAGCCAGAGAGAATATAAAGGTTTCCAGGTCCAGCTTCTGTTTGTTGATTTAATTCCAGGTTGGTTTCTTCCTCTGAATCCAAATCTTCCTCGGAATCTAATGTTTAAATAGTTTTTACTTATTTCTTATGCCTTCGCTCAAAAATCTAGGCAGCCATTAGATGTCAAGTCTCTGCACCTGCTCCTAGAGATGCCTCAGGCTATGGGTATTTCTGAAATCTGCATCCCATTCCTGCTTTCACTGTGAACTACAGCATCATGATTTCATTTTTTTCACTCAAAAATCTCACATTTTAGGGTTATCAGCCTGAGAACAGAGTGTTCTTGGGAGAATGTGGTATGTTCTGTGGTTGTGCAGTGGGGTCTGGACTATGTTCAGAATCCATAATTTAGTTTCTCACTTTGTAACTCAAAGTAATCTGTTAATAGTCTGGTTACTCTATTGAAAAGATTGTGTTGAAAAAACTAAAGAAAGGCCTTGGAATGTATCTTGGAGCATTTACAGTAAAATTTTGAGTAGTGTTAGAAACTTGTTGATACAGGCAGCTCTAGAGACTTGCAGTTTTGGGTAAGAAAGGAAAGGGCAAATGTGAACAAAATGAGAAAGCAAGCTAAAAAAATGCAGGTAATCTTCCATAGTCCAGGTTTTGGACACATGACTTGGTGAGATGGTGCTGAGTCAGTCATTCCTTACCCACTGATAACGTCAGCACATCTGACATCAATAAACCAAACACCCTCTAATTAGCCATTCATTCCATAACATGACTGACTTAAAGAAAATAACTGTAATTTAAAAACGCCCAAACAGTATAGCATTAACATGGAGGTTAATTGCCATCCTCAGCTGCATCGTTGTCTTGGCATGAAATGTTTTTGCTGTGTCTCAGCCGCATTCTGGGTTGGGGTCTGAAGTTGATTACTTGTTGTCATGGAGAATTCGGAAGGACAAGCATCTGCATCTGCTTTTGATATTCTTTCCTTTCACTGCATCTTGAACCGTGGCTTGTGCTTACCTTTACAGTTTCAGAGGCTAAAAGATTTCACAGAACCATTCTTTTGTTCACCTTATTTATCTATATAATTTATCTACAGAAATGTTATTTTCATGGGTTTATAGTAAAGGAATGATTATCACCTAATGCTAAGTATGCATGTGTATGTTTATGCATACAAACTTTCTAATTTCTAAATTATATTTTTTTTGACACATACAGTACTAAAGAATGACGTTTGCAGGTGGTTTCTGGATGCTAAGGGCATGACATGACTTATACAGAATACTAAACCAGTTGTTCGCTTCAGACCCCCGGTCCTTTAATATCCATTGTATTTCTAAAGTGTCTCTGTGTGTCCATACAAAGACTCAGAACAGTGTTCATTTCAGAAGTACCTATTTTCCCATTGGCAATCGCTAGGGTTTCTTTAGAAGTAATACAGAATATGCTGGTTGTTATGGTGTATTTTCTGTGTATGCCTTAGTAGGTTGAAGTCAGTTTGGCAGGTGCGTGCTTTACTTTCAGGAATTACTAGAAGGCTTTTTCTCCACTTTAATTGACTTTCCAAGAAGTGTAACTGGTATTTGGGAGCCCCTGTGGCTCTTTTTTGTTTCCATGAAAATGTTCTGTTCCTTTCATAGGTTGAAATCGTGAGAGAACATACGAAGTGGGCAAAACACTGAATTGTGCTATAAATCAAGAAACTTTATGTGAAATTATGTATTTTCTAATTACCTTGCTTAGATATATATTGAGCAAAAAAGCAAATGAGCTACACAAGTTGAAGAAATGTCACGTAAACAAATTATGACATGTATAGTATTATTACCATCTGACATATCTCAAACACTGATTTTACTCACTCATCCTTCATTCTTTATATCTACATGTCTAGCGGTGCATGCATTTATATTTTATATAAAGGGCAGAGTCTGTAGTCAGAGCATTTGAGTTATGCTGTTAAAAATAAATTAAGGAACAGCAGGTGAAAATGATTCCTACACATGAATATTCAAACTGTACCTCAGTCGAATACTGTAGAAAGAATAATAAAGAGCAATGAAACGTTGATGGGCCCAAGGTATTGATATGATCTGAAATAAAAGTTTTATTGGCACAAGGTTGAGATGACTCAGAAAACTTAAGGAGTGGCATGGTCTGCTTGTGTGCACATTGCCAAAATATTTGAGAGTTTGAAAAATTGAGGGAACATCTCCAACATTTCAGTGCCTCTGCCATTTCCATGTATTTGCTTCACTTAGGGCTGGTCTCACCAAGATATTTAGGCACTTTCAAGTAGACCATCAACTTTATTTTCATATATATATGAAGAAAGTGTGACTTTCAAACTACCTAACTGACGGGAATCATGCTGCCATTGTTGGATTCAGTGAGGTTTCATGGGAATCAGGAGCATGATCACTGTTCAGGGCCCTGTGATGGGATTTTCAGGGAAAACTCTGGAGCCAGAATACATTTGTGGAGCTGACATTAATTTCCCTATTGCTTTTACACTGTAAAGACAAGAACATTCAGAGTTGTGAAGTATTAGATACTCTGGCAACGTGGAAGGAAGCATATTAATGGGTAACTGAGCTCTTTTAATGTCAAAATGTTATTTTTTTTCTTTGTTCACTTCACAGATCCTGTCCATGGACCACAAAATGTAGAAGTTGTTGATATTCGCTCTCGGCAGCTGACATTGCAGTGGGAGCCCTTTGGTTACGCGGTGACCCGCTGCCACAGCTACAACCTCACAGTCCAGTACCAGTATGTGTTTAACCAGCAAAAATTTGAGGCAGAGGAACTCATCCAAACTTCCTCTCACTACACCTTGCGAGGTCTTCGGCCCTTCATGACCATCAGGCTGAGGTTAGCCCTCTCTAATCCAGAGGGCAAAATGGAAAGTGAGGAGTTGGTTGTGCAGACCGAGGAGGATGGTAAGTGACATTGGGTTTGCTGGCTTGCTTGTTTTTTTGGGGGGGAACATGAATATTTTCAAGTTGTAAATAACAACACTTACCCTCTGTCCCGTGAGACTTCTAAATGGCTTCTCTTGGCGCTGTGTGTGTTATTCAAGTAAAATTTGTAGGTGTAAATAATTACCATTCCACAGCCATGTTTGTGTTAGGGCCCCCTGAAGTGACAAGTGCCTGTCTGTATGGTTACTGAACAGCAGTAAGTTTAGTTCTATAGAAGTTCTGTTCTGAACTACCCAGGGCCCACAGAGCAGTTTCCTTTCATCATATGAGCAAATGCAATCCTGGCATTTGTTGATTTTTCTTGTGCCTTCACATCGATGTCCCAAAAAGCAGTGTAATGTCATCTCTTCCAGAGCATAGCTTTTCTTAATGCTGGTCTTCTGGACATAGCGTTTTATGTACGTCTCAGAAGCCCAGTCCATTTGGTGCTAACTCTTCAGTTCGTGATAGAAAAGAACTCTTTTCCAAAAGTACTGATGGAAAGCTTTAAAGTGTTGTCATCCCATCTAAGCTATTTCAGACCAAGGGCTGTCATAGCCTACAAGCCTCTGTTCTAATGTGTTACAAAAGAAGTGTTCTTGCTCTGCCAGAGCTGTGAGGAGTTGCTGCCCTGAGTTTCTCTCAGCTGAAAGTGGCTCTTGCAGTCCAGTATATCATACCAGGGAACATAAGAGGATGGCAGATCTTTCAGAAAAATGGTCAGGGTTTTTATCAGACAGGCTTGGGAGTGCATTTAGTTAGTTATCTTCCACAGCATTACAATTTTGCTTTAGTAAGTGGATTTTTTGGCTGGCCTCGTAGCCATAATAAAATATGAATCTTACATTGTTACTTTACTACGAAAATCAATCTTTCATATTGATAAAGGTGTGCAGCCCAGTAGCATCTTTATGCCAAGGTGCAATCTGGCTGTTTAGGTGGATAGAGCTTTGCTTCTGGGTGGGTGGAGAAGGGCAAATTAAATTCCCTACTGCTGCTGTGCTGCACTGGAATAAGGATGCATTGAAAGTAGCTTCAAATTTTAATGGATTTTATTTATCACCCACTGGTTAGATTAGAGTTTTCTTATTTGAACTAAATGTTGAGAATAGGCCTTTCACATTGATAGTACCTTGGTGCGATGGTAGTGCCTTGAGTTTTTTATTTTATTATATTATTTTTATTTGTTTTATTTTCAGCTCTGAACTTCCTGTCTGATGGCCTCTTGATGTCTTCTGATGTGTGCAAGTGGAGTGGGTGGTAGCTTCTAACACAGTTTTTTGGTGGTTTTCTTCCCCCCTCTAGTTCCTGGACCTGTTCCCTTGGAATCCATCCAGGGAGGACCTTTTGAAGAGAAGATCTATGTTCAGTGGAAGCCTCCAAATGAGACAAATGGCATCATTACGCTCTATGAGGTGAGGAGAACAGATTGTTGTCAAGGCATACATGCCACAGGGCCCTTTTCATATGTGTTTTAAGGCAATCCTGAGCTCTGAGAGATTTAAGCAGGTGCTAGAAGAAGCCTGATTAAAATAGATAAGTCTTCAAGATAGTCTGCTGCTGTCACTGAAAAAGTTTTTCAGTTCAAAAAAGCAAAAAGATTTCTCTACCAATATTTGTGGCCAAAAGAGAGCCAGATATTCTCCCATGTCTCGGGTGTTCAATTCATGCCCTTTTGCTTCACCAGTATCTCTATGATCTGTTTTCTTTCTTTTTTTTTTTCTTGAAATAAACTTGTTAGATTTTATAATTGAATACTGCAGCTAACTCCTCTCTGTCTTCCCAATAGCCATAATACTTCCTGCCAATCTCAGCAGAATTTAGCCATTCAGTCTTATTTTACAGTGTTGTTCTTGAATGTTTCAATGATACATATAATCTGGCCCAACTACTTTCCCCACCCCCAAATAAAATATACAGCAGGTCATAGGATGGCCACTGACCATCTCGTGTGGGATGGAAAAAAATTGAAAGGTGATGCTAGAGGAGATGTTTCTTGTTAAAGTAAGGAAGTGTTACTGTTGTTGTGTGCTTCTGGTGAGGCTGCATCCATAATGTCGTGTACATCCAAGTATGAGGTAAAGGAATGTAAAAGGAGGACTGCTTTAGAGGATCATGTGAAATGAAAGACAATCCTATGAGAAGATAGAAGCACTTCTATAAAATAGCAGAAAGCAGTGCACCAGTTCTGGCTGAGCATGTTTCAGTTTATAGGTTCAGCATTTACCACAGTGAGATTAGAAAAAGCAAACAATTTGCTTTTATGGTGATGTAATAATCCTCACTGTGTGCAGTGTAGTCTGATACAGAAGGGCAAGAATCACTTTTTTGCTTTCTCTTTTATGCTGGGAGAATGTACAAACTGATTTTGGAAAAAGCATGGGTGCAAAAAGCAACTTTGCTACTCTCAACGAGGTTCTGCTCATTCCCTTTTCCCATCCAGCTTCTCAGTTTGGAACAGCATGTCTTATAACATGTCACTCCTAGATCTCCTTGCTACCACTGGCTGTCTCCAACACAGTGATGGTCAAATGGAAAAAAACAAACAGGTTTAACATCAATGAGCTCTTGCACTACAGAGTGAGCAAGGGAACTTTCTCCTGGGCTCTAATGTAACTGCACTTTTAGGTCATCTCTTCAGCTGGCTGACAAAGGGTAGGTTGAATATGATATGGTGAGACTAAATAAAGAAATAGAAGTTTCTCTTGCTAATATTGTGTCATTTCAGCCAGGTGATAATCCTTGACTAAACTAAGGAGTAATTTTATGTTGGTCACTGTTGAGACACTTGTGGAAATCTATGCAGGTTGCATACACACTTGTCTGTACCAGAACTAGAACTAACCCTTGCAATCTCATGGTTTTTGAAGGTGGAGTACAGGCTATCCTGTCTCTGTGTAAGGAATTCTGCAATAAAGCTGTCTGTATTTTTAAGGAATTGTTCTAAATAGAATCAGTTGCAAATTCATTATTTTTCTGGCAATGTGGGTGACCTATAATGGAACACATTTAAAATAATCCCAGTCAAATGATGCAAAAATAACTCCTTTTAATTTTTAAAGAGGCAGTTTCCTACTAAAATATTGCCTTGGGCTCAGCTCATTGAAAGGACTTCAGAAATCCAAGTAGCTTTTCTGGCTGAGCAGTTGCATAGAGATACTTTAATGCCTCCAGGGTAGTGATGCATCATGACAGTGCCTTTGCCCCTCAGGTCGTATCAGTGCTCCAGTCTCACTGGAGACAAACAAATTTTTCTTTTCTGATAATGAATCTATGCATATTTGGCAGTTGAAACCAAAGAGAAGTCAAGGTGAATTCAAACTCTTCTTCCTTTTTCCCCTCCCCCTCATCTTCAAAAGGATGAAAATCCAAGTGTTAAAAGCACGAGGAGAACTAGACGGCCTGAAGGTTGTCATGAATGGAGATGTTTCCCTTTCCCTCCCTTCTTACCTGTGAAAATTCATACAGAACATTCCCATTCTCCATGGCACCCTGAGACAAGTTCATCAGCTGGGGATAGAAATACAGATGAGCAGTTACACTTGACCTGGAGAGATGGCTGGAGCATTCTTGGGGTAGTTGTGGGCTGTGAAGTCTGTATCACAAATAAATATGAGCACTTGTTCCAAGTAACAGGAGATCCTGGTTTTGAAATTGCTCAGTCAATAAAATACAGGTCTTTGTACAGAAACAGCTCATCCTGCTACCTGCAATTAAAGTTTAGTCTTCCTAAAAATACTGAGAAACTTCCATTATTGTCCACGTAGTTCCATCTTTTGTATTGCTTGCTTAGTCCCCAGCCTGCTACAGGTACTTAAACCTGCACTGTTGTATCTACTGGTGTTACTTTAAGATGTCATGCTGTGTGTCTAGGACCAAAGTAATTCCTCAGGATTAATGACCTCCAAAGTGATATTTTAGACTGGGTTCTGCCATTTTTCAGTGTCATCATGGCCTTACACTGCTTTAAGAGAGCTCTGCTGACCTATTGGTTAAAGAGGAAAAAATAAAAAGCTAGTGGTTGGTCTCTGATAGGTTTTCAGTTCTTTCCCATAGCCTCCAGTACTGATCCAGGTAGAAACAGAAGGCTTTAATGACAACAGAAGAAAAAAGGTCAAACTGAACTTGTGCAGCACTACTTTAATGAGGTCTCTTTATGGAGCACAGCTCCTGAAGCCCAGCATGGGCAGTGCTGCTCTGTCACCCAGCACAGCCAGGAGGCTCAGGGATGTGCTAGCAAATTTGCAGCTATCTGGAAACTCTGCAGTTGTGTCGCTGTCATTAGGGAGAAACAAACCCAAGAGCCTACCAACATTTAGTAAAGAAAAATTCCCTGCAAAGTACAGATCAAGAAATATCACTTCATGAATTTGAGTTAGTGGTGTCAAGTTCTGTGTTACTCCTGGAAATAGCTGTCAAGATTCACACATAGCTATTGTGTAAGTGACAGTGTCTCAAACTCCCTTGGGCACAAACCCTCCTACTAAAAAAAACACCCCAAAACTCTCCTCATTCTCCCAAGTTCCCTCTTTGCCATCACCACCAAGATCTGATTCATTGTATCTGGATACTCTATTTTCTCTCTAGTTCCATTAAAAAAAATTGTTGTAAGTTTCTAAAATGCTTCCAAATAATCACACTGTCTATTCTACTTACATCCCACTTGCTTTTCCTTGGGACAGATTTTCTTCTTGGATCCCTAATCATTCTTGCAGTTCCCTGCCAGGCAGACTTCCATATCACACACATTGCTGTTGCCGTTTGCACGCACGCTGCTTACATGCCAACTGGGCTGGAATTCAGCAGCGCAACCTTCAGCAAGGCATTTGGCAGCCAGAATCACTAATTTCATAATGACTGAATACTTCTGAAGAGCCTAAACAAAATGGAAGGACCTTAAGGAACCTCTTTGACTTATGCAAGTCTCTTCTGGTAGATATTTATTCTTCAAAATGCTGTTGTAGCCTTTCAATAAAGGCGGCGATAGCCTCCATGGAAAACTGCTTTAAAAACCCCCTACGTTCAGTTGGAGAATTGTTTCATTGGGTACAGCCACAGCTGGATTTTTAAACAAAGGAACCTCCTAGATCCCCAAATCAGTCTGTAATTGCAGTCTGTTTCTAGGGGGCAGAAACTTCTTGTTCAAGTGAATTTGGAAAGCTCCGGGAATTGCAAGTCAGCTAATCAGTATGCTGAAAAGATTATGGTATGAGCTGTGTAGCAAGTGAGTGATGGTGTAGTTCATTCTGGGGGTCTGAGAGGAGCACAACAAAGCAGTTAATAACAGGAGCGTGTGCCCAGTTATAGGTGTCAGTTGATCTGTCCAGTCCAGTAAGCCATTAGGGAGATCCATTGGCTGCTGTTGTGAGTAAGCCTTGCAATGGAGATAAAGCTGAAGAGCTGCAGCTCTTCTAGCTAAGTCCCCAAGTAGCTACAAGGTGTGTAGGTACTTGTGTGAGACAAGTAGATCAGTCTGTGTTCAGAAACACAGCTAAACAGCGGTAATGGATTTTGCCGGCGCATTGGTTTGGGTAGGATGCTCTACAGGGATGTTTTTGCATGTCACATTCGTGAAAGAGGCGTTATTACAGCTGTCTCTTGCAGCGAGCTGTGAGTGGCAGAATCTAATAATATTGTAATAAGTCCTGTCCTCCCTTCAGTCTCCTGGCAGACTTGAAGGCACCACAACATGTTGAATTTTTTCTTACCAGTCCTGAAAAGCCGCTATGCTTTAAAATCCCTAATAATCAAATGCTGCTTATTGCGCTTATCCCGTGTGGGAGTTCAGCTTCAAAGCCTTTGGTACAAAGACATGCAACAAAGATTTATTTATTTATTTTTTAATTTATTTTTATCCTAAGTGTGTGTAAAGTCAAACCACCATCAAACAGCAGAAGGACCTATGCTGTCATTGGACTGCAGGGACAAGCAATCTAATTTAAGGTCACGGACCAGCTTTGGCAGTTAAATTCTCCTGCTTTTAGATGATAGCAGGTTGTCTTAAGCATTTGTTCCATAACCCAAATTGAAGTGCTTCAGATGCGTGTGTGGACTCAGATATTTTGTGCAAACTTGTATTTAATTTTGAGAATGTAAACGATCAAAACTCGTATCTGCATTTCACTGTTCCTTTGGGCAGCTGGAAGCTTATGGGTGTACTCAGCAAGTCATGTTGGCTTTCACCTTTCTGAATATCTTTTTTGTGCATAAACTATTTCTCAGAATCATCACTTTTTAGAATATTTGTTCCTTAAAGAGGAAGAAGAAAAAAAACACTTAGCATTCCTGTCTAAAATATTTGTCGTATTACTTGAGGGAAGGCGTTGTTATAAGGTAACCCTAGGAGCATTTAAAGGGTGGCTACAGCCTAATCAGCTTCTTGGTGGAAAAAAGACTTTCAGGCTGTTGAAGTCCTTTCAATGAGCCATGCCTAAAGGCAATGTTTAAACGGCAAGCTGTCTTTTTAAACATTGTAAGGTGTAGTCTTGTAATCACTTATGTTCTCATCTTTACGATTATTAAGTCCCATGTGGATTGCACATGGGTCTTGGGAAAAATAAAGATGCATTTGCAGCTTCTAACTAGCTAGTTTTCTCAGTCACTGTTTCTGAAATGCTCTAAATCTCTATTTAGATGCCAGGAATAATAATATAAGAGACTTTCATATACAATTTCAGCTCTTTAATGGGATGCTTGGAGCCTAGTTCCTCTAATCCCAGTGGATTTGAGTTTAAATTGCACTTCAGAGGTTACAGATCCTCTTAGCTGCCATGCAAAATTGCAGTCTGCCCTTCATCATCTCTCCAGTTGCCAATATGCCACTTCTTCTCCATCACTTCTCTCACTTTTTCTCTGCAGGAGAGGTTGTTACATGGAAACTGCCTCTCAGAGGGTCATGCATAAGGTCAATATTTGTGGGATGCACATTTACACAAATTTCTTCCATCTATGACCATTGAAAGTGCATATTTATTAAACACAAAGCATGATTATCTGGTGTGATAGCTACTCACTGTGTGGATATGCAAACATTTCTATTCATAGCCCTGTTTTAAGCTATTTGTGAAACCTGACATTTATAGGGTAAAATCTTCCCTGCTAAAAGGTGTAGCCAAAAAACAGGTTTCCTGGAAAAGCTGAAAAGGTTGGGAACTTAACTTGGCTTAGCCATTTGTTTGTTTATTTAAAGGCTTTTTTTGGCTAAGAAGGGTGAAAAATGGTTCCCACAAGAAGAAAAGCTACAACCACGAAATCTTGCAGCCAATTTATAGAAAGCTCTGCAGTTGAAATAGTAGAAAGATGAAAATTCTCGGAAATTGCCTTCAGTGAGAAGTGGCTTTGAATGTTCCCCTGAAAATCAATCATGTTACAGCTTCTCAATTGCATTCTGTGGATGCACGATACTCCTGGGAAGAAGCTTTCTCACTTAAGCTGGCTAAGTGTGCACTGAAGGAAGTCCACGCTAGCACAGCTGGCTGCTGCATTTAGCGAAACATTAAGAGAACATTAAGGAGACACTGTTAAGTGCTCAAAACCTAGGAAATGATCAATTAAGGATTGTATATTCGGTTGTAGCTTTATCTCTCTTCTGTAGGGGCATTTGACAATGCGGTCTTCAAGCAATTGGGTATTACTCTCTTCATCTGCAGCACTGATGTTGTTTTCCTTTGACCCTGGGTTTATAAGATGCCTTGTACTGCAGTATATTGTTTGTCGAGTCATTTTCCTTACACGAAGAATAAGTGTTTTACTGCCTCTGTACTACGTTGAATTAGAAGTCCTTAATAATCTAAACTAGCAATGAAACTGCGTGGCCATGTATAATCTGTTTAAGTTTGAAACTCTTGTCAGCTCTGTAGTGGGCTGCTTTATCCTCTCAATTACATGTAAGGAAAGCTGTGCACACACACACAGCTAAATTAGTTTTGCAGTTAATGGCTTTTTGTGCAGAATTGCACTGGACGAGGGCTGGGCTGGCTGAAGAGAAATTGTTTATTAGGTGGTTGCTGACTGTAGTGTTTACTGAGTACTTGGTGGGCAGGTTGGTTCGATGCTGCCAATGTTCTGGGCTCCTCTTAGCCAGGTTACAGGCCAGAATTTGGAAAACGAATGGTGCTGATGGCAGTGCTGTATTACCTATCTTGGCACTTGAGAAGGGCTGTTAAGCATTGCTCGCTTTCTTAGCAGGTTGAGGATGCCGTGTCAGCCACGGACCCTGTTGTTCTGTTTCTGGGACAAGGCAGGGCTTAGTGAGACAGCTTTCAGTGACATTTGAGGAGCACAAGGTCACAAGTAGGTATATTTTCTTTCAGCCGGCAGAATTCCACAGAGAACCCTTTGCCCCCGTTTAACAAAGTAATATGGCTTACAAGCTCCCTGTAAGCCCTAGGATTGTAGTATGTGCTCGACTGACCCCTCTGCCTTACCCAGGGCATTTAAGGTGGCTTCTTTGATGCTGCAAGGAAAAACTAATTTACCTGGGCACAGTAATATAGAAGCCACCAGACGCAGCTGCTGTTCTGAAACAGGATGGCATTCATTCCCCTGGCAAGTCTGGAAACATAAAATGCCATGGCAAAACTGAAGTCAGTTGGAGCTGTTTGGATTTAAAGCTGATCTGGGAGATAATAGGAGTTAGGTGCTGCTCTGCCTGCCTGGTAGGTCCCAGGGCAATGACTGCTGGCTGCTCAGGCTCCTTCCATTTCAGGAGGGCAGCAGCAGGGAGGAGGCACCAGATGCTGGTGGGTGACTCAGGTGCTAAACCCTTTTGAAAAGAGCCTGCCTGTATCTTTGTTCCTCTTGTTTCTCTCCATCCTGTCCCGGTTTAGTTTAACACCACCTTAAATTTAGGAAACGTTCAAATGATTTCCTAATTAGGGAATAAACATCCTGATTTCTGAATAAACACCTTAAAGAATTTTCAAAGTTCTTCAAATTATAGAGGATCCTTAACTGTGCACTACTCATTCACTGTTACTTGCAAGATATACTTAATTCAGAAGCATTTGTTAATGATGCTCTTTTAAATCCTGTGGTTTCCAGTAACATCTTGATGAGCAAATGAGAGGGGTTTTTCAAGAAACTCAGATGTCAGGGGTTTTTTAAATGTATGACAACCTCCAGGTAAATAGCATGCTTGTGTTATAAATAGTATGAATCAACTGTTTAAAAAAATTGCTTATCAAGCTTGCCAGAAATAAAAGCATAATACGGTCCCTTGAGCACAACAATTTCTTTGATTATCTTTTTATTGTTCTTTTGAAGCCAATAGACTTGCAGCAATATAAATCCAATGCAAATGAGGGGAGATATTTGGCTACAACAAAACATCTTTTTGTTTTGAAAGCAGGAACTGAATTATTTTAGTGTGCATGTTGTGCTTTTTCTAAGCCAAACTACATAAGAACTGAAAAAAACCCCAAAACTTATTCTTTCTTATAACAGAGTTCAAATTAAAAAAAAATCCATTTGTAGATATGTGAACATCTTGTCTTTCTGCCTTCCAATGCTTTTTTTTTTTCTAAAACCAATTTTGGCCTATTCTGTTTTCCAGACATGCTGTTTCTCTGTATTGCTTATCCAGGAAAACAGTTGATTCTTTTAATCCCATTTCTTCCATCTAATCTTTTCAAGTGCCACTGTATTTGTGTAGTTATGGTACTAAAGACAAGGTTCTTTAACAATTCCATATTTAGATCTTACAATCTCTTCCTTACCAAAATGTGGTAGTTAACTAAGTTTAAAACAAACTGCAGATATATATTTGTACTTCCTTCCTAGATGCTTATTTCCCTTTCATCTTAAGTATTTGCTTAATTTAGCAAATAAATAGGATTGAAACAATTCAGAAATGGTGGCTTTATCCTGTTAATTGGTGCAGCTGAGGAACTGTGTAAAAGAGGAAAAGCCAGTCAAGGTGATTTTCTCATTGCTTTCAACACGAGATGCCATTACTATGGTTCCTTTTGGGAAATTAATCTTATTGCTGTCCTTTGTCTGTGTGTATGAGACCCATTTTTTAACTATGATCCTGCCATCCAGTCGACAGAATGGGTATGGGTTTAGTTTCCTGTGCCCTGCTCTCATTACCAATCTCTGTCACTTTGAGTCCCTTGCCTCCCTTTTTGCCTTCTCCTTTTGCCCTCCCTTTTTGTTACTATTTTTCCTTGATGCCTGTTCTCCCTGCTGTCCAGGTGGGATTGCTGACAGCAAGGGTAGGACAGCTTCCAGTAGGATGCTGGTAGCTGTTAGGTTTTAGCAGAGGGATAAAAACCTACTCCTGCTTTTGTTTCTAGTTGAACCACTTTTGTCTGAAATTGTAAAAAGCAGCTTAGGATGAGGCAGACACTTGGAATGTAAGTCCAAATGGATAGTTTAAGTGACTGAAAATCTAGAGTCTTAAAATTATCAGCTACAGCAATAGCTAGGACTGATATTTTATCTATAAATGTGGCAAAACCATTTTATACATACGTGGGTCTTGCTTCTGTTGCCTTATGGTGTACAGCAAAGAGAGCAGCTCTAAGTGATGTTTTTAGTGCTCCATTGTGTTGGCTTGGGTTTTTGTTCATTGCCCACAGCTTTCACTACACTCAGTGTAGCACAGCAAAGCAGCTGTATTAAGGTGGAGGTATATTGAGGTATATTAAGCAGTGCTTTTCAGCATCAAGGACTAACTGAGGAAAAAGTATGAAGGTTGAGTAACCGCTGCAGTCCTATCAGAGCAATTTCTATAGTTGTCATTTTCTGCTATTAAACTGAACAATGAGGCTCTCCAATAAAATCATTGGAAATAACGGCTCATTAAAAGTTCTCCTTAATCTATAGCATGCTAATTAATGTCAGTGGGGTGCAAAGTTGAACGGCAGAGGAGACTATAATGTTTAGAAAGTAGGTAAAATAAAAGAAGATATTTTATCATTAATGACCTTTTATTAAACCTAATGGAATCCTTAATGGCCTGAATACATTACTGAGGCTCTCCCAATTGCTTTGTTACCTACTCCATTCTTCCTTCCTTTCTCATAAACATGAAATTTGGTTTTATTTATAGAAAACAAGAAGCAATAAAGTCCTAAGGAAATATGAACAGGAAGAAGGGGACTGAGCAAGAAGGAGAGTAGGTGTGAGTTCTCAGCCCTATTATTTCTGTTCCTGGTTAAGAGAAAGGCTGGGCCATGTTATATTCTGTTTTGTATATCACAGAATCACAGAATGTCAGGGGTTGGAAGGGACCTCGAAAGCTCCCCCAGTCCAACCCCCCTGCCAGAGCAGGACAGCCTAGAGCAGGTCACACAGGAATGCATCCAGTTGGGGTTTGAATGTCTCCAGAGGAGACTTCACAGCCTCTCTGGGCAGCCTGGCCCAATGCTCTGTCACTCTGACAGTGACAAAGTTCTTCCTTATGTTGTTCCTTATGTATATGTGTTGTCTATGCTTGTATTCAGGCTTAATTGACTCCGTGTTTGTGTGGCTCTCAGTAAAAAGGCTAGGGAGCAAATGGGACTCTTTCATTCACGGGATCTCCCTAGGTTAACTTCCATATTCATTCCTAGAGCTGTGCTATGTCTTTTTATACCGTTACCAACCATGCTGTGCTTGTGTTGTGACTAAATTAAAGAGCTTTATTCTTCAGAGCTTTTAGTCCTTCACATGTTGCCAGCATGCCATGTAACCTGCAAAAATGCTGTTTGACTACTCTCCCTTAACCTTCTCCCAAAAGTAGTAGTACAAGAATGGAAAAATCAAAGGCCTTTGCTTCCTCCCATTCCCTGGATGAAATTTAGTGGGCTGGGAAGGGATGTAAATGGCAATAATTTCCCTGCTTAAAATGAGTTTTAAGACAGAAAATGTGCCCAATCATCTGGTCATAAAATATATTCTTTAGTTCTGGAGAACCACACTGGAGGATTGTTCACTAACCTGTTCACTAACTCTTGCCTGTTCATTAGAAGATAACTTTCTACAAATTAGTCCTTTTGTGTAACACTTGGTGCAATTAACTTTAGTCTTTTACCCCAGATGTCTGAAACTTCCTGATAAGGTTGAAACTAATGTCCAGCCCAGCTGCAGGCTGCAGTCACCTGCAGTAGTAATTGTTCCTAAGAAGCACAGAGACTGGTGAGTCTTAGAAAAAAGAGCCCATGGCTTGCTGTGTAATCATGTTTCAATCAGCTTTAGAGAACCAGGAAAAACGTGCTGTACACTTTGGAGCAGATACTGTGCCAGGCAAGTTAATTCCTTATCTGGCTTCAAACACAGAATTCCCCTCCCATTCTCACAAACCAAGGAGGAGGGGAGCACAAATCACCTTGAAATCAGAATATGAGAGCATAGCAACTTCAGCCAGCCCTGTTTTGTTTTCCTAATCTTCCAGTGAAAGCATGGTGATTTAGGAGAAAGATACCCAGGCTGTTGGCTGAGTACCAGCAGTGGTGGTGGCCAGGTAATCAGAGCTATAGGAATCGTAAAAGTCGGATGGAAAGGATAGCTGAGCCTGTGTCTCATTAATGTGGTGTCCTCTTTGATATTGGAGTTGGCTTCTCTCTTCTCCTGGAGCTGAAAAAAGGTGATTAAATGGTATTGAGGCAATGAAGAATATTCATCTTAGGATACCTGCACAGAAGGTCTGGCCCCTGTCTTCCCAGAATTTAATTCCTGTTTCAAACTCTCTCATTTCAGGAATATTTTGATCTTTCAATATAAGTGAAACTCCACTCAAAATAAATCCAAAAGCAACCCACCAGTGAAAATTCTAGGAGCTCCTTCTTAACCTGAGTCTTGTTCCTGTAGGATTTAACATCTCCAATATTTTTGGACTTCGTGTTGAAATGTTCCCAGTTCTGGGTCACGCTTCAGGTTGGAATGCTGCTCCTGCTGCAAGTGGTTCGTTAGTCCCTGAGCTTCCATGGGCTAACTCTAAAGTTCACAAAAAGGAATCAAGAAAACCAAGGCTTTGGCTGTCATCCTTCAAATGCTCCTGCAAGGCCCATACCTCTGATGGAAACTCTGAGGGAGGACACAAACTAGAAAATATATAATAATAAAAAAAAACAAACTAAAAAACAACCGCTGAAACAGCAAAAGGTGCTTTTATCCAAATTTGTGTTTTCAGGGATTTTCTTGTTTTGTTTTGTTTTGCACAGATCACGAGGGTTTTGTGACTGCAGAATGATTGCTAGTTTGTTTACTGGAGAAGAGAAATAAAAACACAAGTCTTGCACACAAAGCTCCTGCATATTACTATCTAGGATGTTTTTCCTTTCAGTGCTTGATAAGGTTCCTTTTTCCACTGAGCCAAAAGCTTTTTCTAAGCTATTTAAGTGTGACAGTGTAAAACTTGTATTAAATTTAGAGGAAAACAAATTAATGCATGTACAGCATTATTAACTTGCCATTTTCTTATTTAGGATACAGACAAATTAGAAATTATTCAGGTTATCCAGGCAAAAGTTACCTCCTCACCTAGTTATCGTCCTTATTAGGGATGAACTTTGTGAACTCCTCCATGCTGCTGCTGAGAAACAGTGCTGCTTGGTAGATGTAACTCAGTCCTTTTCCCAGATACTATAATCTTTCTCATTCATTATATTTTATTACATCTGCCCTGTAATGCTCCACTTTCCAGAAACATTCTCTCTTCTTTCCAAACTTCTCTATACAGTAGACCAGATTTCCAGCTAAATAAAGCCATGGCTCCTGCTTTCGGAGGAGTGCCAGCAAGAAACAAGTCTGCTGCTCAACTGACACTGAAGTTTGAACAACCTTGGCTTGGGCAGGAGTAATGAGACACAGCCCTGGGCTATAAATTACATTGACTTGGGAACGAGGGGAATTCATTCTGCTTTGCCTGAGGCAAAGGTCTGCTATGCTGTCAGCTGAGTTTCTGAGACTCTCAGTTCCCTCTGTCATGGTAATCAAGTACCAAGAAAGCTGCTTCTGAAAGAGTTTTGAGGAACTCCCTTGTTACCTGCTACTAGTTTAACTTGTGTAATCTCAGCAGCAGCAGCAGAGGGACATCTATTTCTAGCTGCTTTACTGACAGATTTAAATACAGACCACAGACTTCGTGGACCTTTGGAACAGCCTTTCTGGACTGTAAGAAATTCCCTGCAGCGTCAGTGGTTTGCTGACAGTTGTCAAGTGAAGAAATAGCATTGATGAGCTGCAGGTTCTGCCTGCTGCATGAGGATCTTGGTGTTTTCCTTTGTTACTCTGAGCTCCTCAGTGGCATGAGAAGAAAAAATATGCCAAAGTGTTTGACATTTCTAACAGTGGAGCATCGCAGCAATGGCTCTTTTTTTTTTTTCCCCAAACGAATTGGAGATAAAGAGGAAGCCCTGGTGAAGCTTCCGTGCCTGGGAAGAGTCAGGATGTGCAGTCTACCCACTGCTTTTTCATGTCATTGCATAATTGTTTTAGCAACTTTGCTCCTAAAGGGCTCCACGCACATCTCAGTGACCAAATTATTTACTGGGATTTAGCACAGTGCTGTCTAAACAGAGTGTCTGTGAACATAATCCTTAATGATATGCTGGGGGCACACACTGCTTGTGGAAGCCTTGCCTGTGATTAATCAATTAAGAATAAGATAAACCCAACAGTGGTTCCTCTGGTTTGGTAGATGATTTGAAACATGCTGAATCTGAACATGGATCTGTACTTGTTTGTAGTTCCCTAGAGGATTTTCAGTGTTGTCTCAAATTAGATAAGCATAGAAATAAAACACTGCCAGTTGTGGCTGTGCACAGCAGGTCCAGGTCCTTTAAAAATGACAGCATCTGGGTTTTTTTTGAGAAAGGCTCCTTCTTGTACCCAAGTAATACTTATGGTACAGAGCAGAACAGCAATGTGCTTACACTCTTAGTAAATCCGTTTACTCTTAGTAAATCCATCCACTCTACACAATCCATGTGTAGGTGCTTAGGAGAATGCGCTTCATGTTTGCTGATCTGTCTGTGTTATTGGGCTGTTTGCAGGTTGACTCCTGGATAAGGTGGGCTGGATTGCCATCTGATCAGGAGATTCTCAGGGTTCTCACAAGTCTATTACAGGTTCTTTTCCGAATTGACATGCTATGTCAGTATAGGTGAGAGAAACTCCTAGCCAAGGAAGTGTTACTGTTGGATTGTATTGATCTCATCAAGGAGACCTGCTTGCTGCGTGTCTTTACAGCAAAATCCTGCTGTGTTGCCCCTGAGCACTCAAGTGTTTGCATCACGTGCAATGCATGTCTCTTTCCTCTCTCCCCAAATAAGCAGAGTGAAATAAAATAGTTGCAAAAGCAATTAACAGCTTTGAATTAATTTTCATGCTCCATATTAACTGTTGGAAGAGGAATTTTCAGAAGCTAAAGATGCATTTTATTTTTCATTTAGTTACCTTCAGAAAATGTGGAAGCTCCTGCTAACGTTTCTTGGACTTCACACTAAAAGAGGACCAGTATTAATTTATGGGGAGAACACCTTCCTCTGCATCCTCTTCTCAATGAGGATATGCAGGATTTGGGCAGTGTACTCCGTGACATGGTTCGTACAGCTTCTAGCAACATGTCAATCTACCTAAATTTACTGTTATAAACAGTATTTATAAAATATTTGTGCATATAAACTACTGATGATAAATACTGCCAGCAGCTAAACGCATTGCAATCTGGTACAACCCATTCAGCTTTGTTGGCCCCTCAGAGAACCATTATTTTGTTGAAGAAGGTAACAGATGAGGTGACAGAGCTCTTGTCTGAGGTGGCACTTGTTTTTTCTACTTCTTGCCATTGCAAGCAGATATATCCCTGGATTTAAATGTAGAGGAAGATGTGTTGCCTTCTGTTCAGCAGCTTTTCCTTTTCACACTGAAATCTCTAGAGGGAAATAAGCTTCAGTGGATGGGACTATTGCTAGGTATCATTGCAATCTTCTGCTGTTAAATGAAGCTTAACATCACTGTCAAGAACCTGTTACATTAAGGAGCCAATTTCACACATTCGAGGAAGGGACAAGAGATGGCCACCTAAGAGCTGATGGGTTCCTGCCTTTTTTTAAAAATCTGGAGACTGTTGATGGCTAGATACAGTTTTGTAGATCAAGAACCTGAGTCTCTTTGCAGATGACTGTGGGAAAATCTATCTAAATCTGGCTTTAGTCTGACTTACAGAGAGATTTCTGGGGTCACCACCTTAATTCAGAACAGACACACTGTAAGAACAGCCTTGGCTATTGAGTATTTGGGTGCACCTGCATCCAAGTTCTAAATAATTGTGATGATAGACTTATCTGATAACAGCAGACTTGAAGTTTGATTGTTGGCTTTGCTTGGCTCTTAGCCAAAACTGGCTTTTCTTCCCTTGTTTCCTGGTTTGTAGCTGTGGTCCCTGGCCAGTATCATTGCTTGGAAATGTTACCATTTTTTTAGCCTCTTTGAGGTGTTCCAGCCACTGCAAAACAAGAGTCTGTGCAGGGGACCTTATGTTGTGTCCAGGTGTCTCTAACTTAAGTGTTTCTAAGCAGCTGTGTTCTCAGTTCATTGATTTTGTCAATATGATAGTAAAAATAAAAGCAGCTGTACTTGAGTGAAAAGAAGGTGAACAAAAAGCCCACGTACCTGCCAATATCTGAAACTAAGCAGGTCCTCATCGGTGTGAGAGTGGAAAGAGTGCTCTCTCTGCAGATGAGTTTTGTGGGCAGCAGGTCATGCAGGCATCAGAGCCTATACAATAACGACTTTGTGTCAGTGTGTTGCTTGTGCTCTTGTACTTGCATTACTTCTCCTCTCACTTAGAGTACTCATTGTACCATACTTCTGACGTGATACACATATCTGGAATGAAAATGTATCCTAATTATAGGAGCACCGTTTCTTATTTTGGAAGGTATCCTGAGGTTACCATGACATGCTGAATGAATGCTAAGTGGTACTTTTTGAAAGAGTTTCTACAGATTAATTCTGTCTTGTCTTGCTTCTGTTACTGTTGCTGGCATTTTGGGGTCAGTCTGCTTCCATGATGGATATGTTTTCATGTTGCACCTTGACTTGTACAGTGCTATCCTAGGCACACTGTGATTAGATCTCTCTCACCATTCTCATTCTAATAGTCACCTGAATATTTGGACCTGCCAAATGCAAGTTAGGAATAGTGGCTCTCTATGGATCTACTAGTGACAGAATGTAGCCCATACGTAGCAGGTGGACATCATCTGGGAAGGTAGATACAGTTGTGAGAAATGTCTGTGTCAACTAATACTTCTGGAGTAAATAGGTCTGTCTTGTTCATGGACATTTCAGCCTCATGTTGTGGGGAGTGAAAACTGAAGTTGTTGAAGCCTTACACAACCAGTGCTCTACAGCAGTGTCCTCTGCTTCCTGAGCTTCTCGGCATGTGCTGGCCACGTTGGGCTTGTGTGACTCAATTCAAAGAAATAGGGTTTGAAAGAAGACTCATGGGTAAGATTTGGCCTGTAGAGCTAAGATGGGTTAGTGGTGATGTAGGCAGGTGGTTGGACTGGATGATCTTGAAGGCCTCTTCCAACCTCTATGATTCTATGAAAACATGAGTAGAGCTAGACCCAGCCTGGCACTTAGAATAAAAAGTGAATCTGTAAGGCTGACAGCTGGAGCCATTTGGGTTTCTGCAAAATGACCAGCTCCTACAAACAGCCCAACTCTTTACATCACCTGGAAATTTGGGTCAGTATTTTCTTTGCCAACTTCAATGCATTTTATTTGTTAAATTCAAGCTTTTAAAAATGAAGCTCTGCAATACATTTCTAATTTTAAAAAATTGCTTAAAAATAGGATCATAATTAGATCAGCAGGAGGCAATTTTTTACAAATTTATTGCACTATGAAAGCTAATAGAAGCTTGATGGAATAATCAAAGTGCCTGGGTCTGTTTTAAGTTATGCTACTTTTCTTCAGAAATGGCCCATAAAAATATATATTATTTTTTAGAGCTTTAATTAGCTAAGTATGTAAACTAAAATTAATTTGAGTTTTGGAGACCTTTAGAGGGGAAGAAAAGACAATATAAATGTTCATTCTAATTCTTATTTGAAGAGTAATTATTTCCTTTGATGCTCTATTACCTTTTCTCCTTCCCACTCAATGCATGAATTTTCTCTCTTCTAACAGAACCTTGAGATTTTATCCCCAACACTTTGGCCCTGTCATTCAGCTTTATTAAACTGGCAGTTTGTTTGAACACTTCAGTTACTCATTAAGTTTTACATTTTCTCTGGCTGTATTAATCACTGCTTTTTACAAACTGGGAATGTAAATGATCCCTTTGCCATCTACGCAGGGTGATAATTTGCCTTAGTAAGAGACTTCTCAGTGGTCCATGCAGTTCTCCTAGTCTGGTAGTAAGTGGGTTTTTTCCCTTCACTGTAAGATTTACATCAGATCCTGCTTTTTGCTATGGTTTTTCACAGAAGCACAGTGTTCCAGTAGCTATCTCAGGGGGGTTGATGGTAGAAGCACCCAGGAATCTTGCTCTTTGCCACAGATGAAGAGGATGAGGAAAGAAATACTGTCTTGACCACCAGTGCTATGCCCACCTGGTCCTACTGGCACTCCAATGGAATCCTGGTGTTTGTAGCCCATGGCACTGTCCCTGTAACTATGGCTGTAGAGAACTTGGCGCTGAAAAGGAGATGGAGCATTTAGGTTAGGAAATGTTGGTGTGTTCATGTGTTGAGGGGCACATGAGCACCCCAGAGATTCTCTAAGACTGCTGTAATTTCTCTAGCATCACAATTTGTCTAGGTTTATTGCTGAGGATTCAAAACTAAGCTTGAGAAACGCCACACCTGGAAGTCTTGAGCTTCCCTGTGAAGCAGTGGGCTTCCCTTGGCAAATGGGTTTGATATAGAAAACAGCAACATTTCTGGGACTGAGACCTACACTCGAATGTCCTCTGTGATAAACTGAACTCCCTGGGAATAGTTCAGATTTGCCCTCTGTTTCACAGGGCTAAGAACCGTGCAACAAAGACACCACAGATTTCCTATAGGGACAAAGGCAGCTGATGAGGGGTCCTGGGACTCACTGAGGCTGTAGGACGATTACATCTGCTTGGGAGGGACAGAATGAATAAGAATGACCAGACTGCTCATGATGGATTAAAAGAGGGGAGAGGCTTCTCTTGAAGTGCCTAAGGATTGAGTTATCTCAGAGCAAAGTCCTCTCACCGATTGGTTTTATCTTGCTGGGCGATCATAAACCAAAGCAATGCCTGCAGAGCAGTACTGCCAGCTAATTCCCTCTGCTAGCAGGGGGAGTTGCACTGAACAGTCTGTATGTGTGTATGCATAAAATATATCAAAACACACTTAGACTGCTGTGTCTTTAGGCAATGTCTTTCATGCAAATCCTGGGGTTTTTTTTCAATAAATTGCCCTTAATTTGAATCAATAAAAAAATCTGCCTTTCCATTACTGTGTGATGACTCTCTCTGGCTCCCTAGTGAATTCATAAATCTGTTTCATTTTCAAGCCTCCAAATGATTTTAATAGGAAACAAGGAGAAGCAATATAAACGAAGTTTTCTGCATGACTTTTCAGGACCAGGTGTCTGCACTCCAATTTGCCACATTTTGATGCTACCTTACTCATGTATTATACTCAGGAGCCTAAGCTGAGCCACGTTCAAAATTTGTATTCTCATTATTGTTATTCAGAGTTGGAATGTTTATTGGTAAAATGCACTAATATTGCAGTAAGTCCAGGACCAGCTGGTCTGTATTTAAATTACACTCTGTAGCAAGTTCAAAATGTCAATGTAGGATGCTTTTCCTTCTATAAAATGCTGTGATATTTTTTTGGGGATAAGTTTAGGCAGCAACCACTTGGAGGTATTTTATTTACCTTTTAGGTGTGGCTTAAACAATGTTTCTACGTTTCTCTTTTAAAATCTATTGCCATCTTTCAACTGATGTACTAGATTTGGAGAACTCATATGAGGGGTCTGTAAAAATCTTGAAATTGGGCTAGAAGAACCTAGCACAAAATACTGTATTCATGACTTTGATATGTCCAATAACAAGCAAATATTTTTATGCTCTTGGAGGGTGAACCACTATAGGCTTTGAGGCTAAAACCATGAATCACTTGAGACTATCATAAAATGTAAGCCTGCACTAATCAAGGGCTTTTGTTGTTGAGGCTACAGCAGTTCAAACTTGACCACAAATAGACATAGCTTTTCTGATGTTGTAATTTAGATTTTTGAAGCCTTTTTTTGTGAGTCCTACAGGAATGTGTACATACTCTACCTGTTCTTGATTTGTGGAAACCCTTGGACTACTTCCTTTCCCTGAATTTTTTTATGCAGGTGCAGACTGATTTCACTCTCCTGGCTGGCTGGTTTTTCTTAGACAACTGTTAAATAGTCTGCAGATTATCAAACATCCAGAGGGGGAAAAATGGTGTTAGAATTTGGAAAGTGTACTCTGGCTGGAAGGAAGAAAGGGTGGAATTAGAACAATCTGCTGCATGAATCACTGTGACTAAGTGTCCTTTACATACTTGCCTGGGGTTGCAGAAGACTGGATTCAGAGCTTGAGGGTTCTTTTGCTCCCGTTGCCCTGCTGCAGTTGTCTTGCAGTGTAGGAGGCATGGCTTAGGGTTACAGTGTTTGGAAATATGGGACAATGTGGGAGGCAGTGGTAAAAGAAATACCATAAAGATGGAGAAAATGTTTTCTTCATCAGAGAAAATACAGTTTCTTGTTTTATGGTCCTCTAATTTTGCTTCATAATTGAAACCTAATGAAGTACATTTTGAAAAGTGCCCGAGCCTATCAGGTTTACTTTTATTTTGTGATTCTCAGCATGTAAAGTTTAAGTCTTACATCTGCAGCAATTAACCTTGTTCACCTCCACACCATGACAAGTTAAAAACTGTTGGCTTCCTCTGGTTGCTCATGGAGGTGCTGCTGCTCTGCCTCTCTGCCGCCCACTCCAGCTCTGTCCAGACGTTGACACAGCAGTGGTGTTGTCAACATGGCTTTTCTTGGCGATATGTGACAGTGTCAGTGAGAAGCCAAGCTGTTTTCTTCTACTTGTGCCCCATCAAAACACTTCCAGAGTTGGGGATAGGGAAGAGAGAGGGAGATAATTGCACCAAATAGGACAGACCTAGAGCAGGTTCCCACTGGTGCTCATGGAGGCCAGGAAAAAGGTCCTTGCCAAGGTGGAAGGCTCTAATAGGGGGGACCAAAGAGTTGAGGTAGAGTTTTTATAGAGATTTTGCTTATTTATAAAGCAGAAATGGAGCTAGACAGACTCGTATGACAGCTTGGTGCTTGACTTTACAGCTCATTAGTGAAAGGGAAAGAAGAAGCCAGAGCTAAATTATCCTAAAGGGGGGATTGAAACAATAAATTGGACTAATTTAAACTTTGTCTTTTGAGACTCTTAACTGTGATGCCTTTTAATGCAATCTAAACCAATCCAAAGATTCTTTGGAGCATCACAAGAAATCTGGTGATAAAGTGAGGTGGAGTGAAGATTGCTCTGAATCTGGCTGCTAGTGTGGAGAACAAAGAAAAGGAGGTTGAGCCAATCTAATGGATTATCCAGTGAGCACAATTTATGGGTCATATGTGTTTCCTACGTATGAAATAAAAGGAAATTCCATCAGACCGTTAGAAAAAGGAACAGAAGTTTATCTTTTTCACTCTTGTTTCTTGTTTTGAACTCAAGAGCAGACATATGTGAGGGAGTACAGCAAGTGTATTATGCCAAGGGTTTTGCAAAACATTTAAAAAGTGCAATGGAAATGTTTTCATGTGGATTGGAAGTTCATTACAGGACTATAAAACCAGAATTGGAGTTGAGAGGTATCTAGAGATCTTAATATTTCACTTTTCATTCATGCGGTCTCCACAAGATGGATTTAGAAAACAAAATAATGCAGCTGGATAAAAAAAACAGAACACCTTATAATGTAAAATATACCATAACATACATAAGAGTTATTTCTGTGCTAGTCAGCGTTGAGAGAATGCCCATGTTTTCTCAAATTGAGTAGAAAACAAAATCCAATGGAATATGGGGAGAAAGGTCTAAAGCTGACTTTAGTTTGTCCTTTTTGTGAACAAAGTGAATCGGCTTCCATTCCAGGTGCTGTGGGTGAGGCCTTCACAGATGCAGTTCTCAGCCTTGCCCGTTTGGACACATATCCCTCTCTTCTGACCAGCAGTTATATTTGAAGAAAGCAAGATTTCAGTGTTTGTGAACATAGAATCATAGAATCATTCTGGTTGGAAGGGACCTCCAGGGTCATCAAGTCCACCCTTTATCCCATCATATTCCTAACCATTAGACCATCAGCCCATAGCCTCAAGTGCCTCATCAACCTGTTTTTTGAACACCCCCAGGGACAGTGACTCCACCACCTCCCTGGGCAGCCCATTCCAGTGCCCAACCACCCTCTCAGGAAAGAACTTCTTCCTAATCTCCAATCTAAACTTCCCCTGATGGAACTTGAGGCCATTTCCTCTCGTCCTGCCATTAGCAATAAGCTGTTTTTGACTTTGCTCAAGTTTTTTGCTGGATCTGTCCACCTTGTGCAGCGATGAACAGAGGTTATACCAAGCTTCAAAATACGTCCGAGCTCCTGGGCCAGTAACTGGGAGTGGGTGAGTAAGACAGCAGCACTCAGGAGAACCGGGGTGATGTTGGGGTGGGAAGAGAGAGGTACTGGGGCATCATCTAATGGTTGTCCTGTTGACTGCCTGGTGGGAATGAAGAGACACAAGGAACAGAAGCATTTCTGCCCAGAGAAAGCAGCTACAAACAGAACACAGAATCATAGAATCATTGAGGTTGGAAGAGACCTTCAAGATCATCCAGTCCAACCGCCTACCTACATCACCACTCACCCACATCAACACCACACAGAGGGTGGGTTGTGGTACAATTTTTTTTCACAGGTGTTTTTTTTTTAGTGGGCAAGAGGCTAATGGGAACTTGGTCTCTAGGCCTTTTCCTCTGAACAACCCTGTCTGGCCAGTTCTTTCCAGTGTCCTGGGCACAGGGTGAGCGAGGTGCCCCCAGTGATACTGCAGCACTGTGAGGGAGCTGGGAAGGAACGTTGCTTCAGCTTTGGACTTTTGAACACATTTTAGGCTACTCTATGGTTTTTTTCCTCTCTACAAAGAGTATTTAGTTGTTCAATGAGACGTAGCTCACTTTCAGCTAATGGATAGCTCTGAGACACCTTTGTGTGGGAAGTCACTTAAAAAAATTGAAACGGGTTTTTTTGGTAGGAATTTTTAACTTGCTTTTATACACGATGCATTTTACAGCCCCTGGCTTTTTGTGAATATATAGTTCAGGTGAATAAGCCAGAAAACTTATTGCAGCAAATCTGATTGGAAATTACCTCTTCTGCAATAGTAATAGGATTTTGTTCATGTAGTACCTAACGTGTCTGCAAAACCATATGCCAGGTATTTGCTCTAAAGAATTTGTGTCCTGAAGAACAAGAGATGTTGTTTTTCCAAGGTGATGGAGGATTTCCAGCTCTTTTCTGACTTTGGACTCTCCCCAGGACATTAGAAAATCAGGCCCAGGACTTATTCAAGAGGAAACCAGCAACAGTGACTTTATTCAGCAGAAGTCATAAACAGTCTGTGCACAAATGAAAGCCCTCTGGGTATAAACACTGTGAAGTCACTTTAAAGGCCCTGATACATCAGGCACAAGATTCGTTCTTTCTGATGAAATATTTTGATTAGGGTGGAAAGCAAAATCACAGCGTAAAGTCATATATGCCCTGGAGTGAGAAATGGAGCAGGAACTTTCCAGCAAGGGTGGGAAGGAGGAGGATGTTTTATGGTGATTAGGAATTCATGGGTTTAGGGGAACTGAATGGCTTTTCAAATCTAAACATAGGACAAATCCTTTAAGGTTTAGGTGGTAGAAAGTATATATATCGGAGATGGAGAAAGATTGTCAGAAAAGACTTTTGGGGCTGAGGAGCAGTAGGCTGCTTACCCCATGGGCTTGGCTTCTGCTCTGTGCTGAGATAAGGTTTGTGCTGCTGTAGTGGGGGGGGGATGGTGTATACCTGTCCCCTCCATGGGGCTGGTGAGGTGACCCAGCCTGGTCAGCCCACCCCAGCTGGAGCTTTGTAGGTGCCTTGTTTTGAACTCAAGAGCAGGCTTATATAAAGGTATTTGCAAATATGGGGGCACATTGCACCCAGGCAAGGGCTGATGCCTCAGCTGTGGTGGTATTTCTTGTTCATGCAGCTGCAGGGCTTCCTAATGCTCTTCCTGATGCAGCTATCACGAGCTGCTTGGCTCACAGGTGCTCCCTGGTTGGGCTGCTCATTCTATTTCAGGGAAGAAGATATTGCATAGAGGGTGGGGTGTGTTCCCACTGTTACCCTGCTGTGGTGCCAACTCTACCTGTCCTTCCATTCTGCACTTCCCCAAATCTACACCTGTGAGATGGACCCGAGTCCTTAATATTTTATTATGCTGTTATAATCGGGCCAGTAGAGGTACTCTTCAAATTACAGCTACGCGAACAGCCAAGGAATATTCATGAGAATTTCAACCTTGTCTACCTTTGCAAAGCTACTCAGGAAAATATGTTCCATCTTTCTAGTAGTACTAATATGCAAGACAGCATCTTAATCACTAATTTCCAAGCAAATATTTTGCATATAAAAATTTATTTTCTTCACTCTGTTATCTAGCTGCAAAGCTGACCATTTTCCTGTTAGAATATTGCAGGAGCCACTCGGGTTTTTGCTGGCTGAAGCAGTTCAGGTGGATTTATTTGCTCTTACTTACAACATTAAAGAAGTATTTTTATATTGGCTTCAGAAAGAATTTCTTGCCCCCTTATTTATGGCAGGTGTGCATTAGTCGAGGAGCTGGGCTTTCTTCCCTTCTGTTTCTTAAGGCTGGATTAGACTTGCAGCAGTTTTCAAAATCTTTATAACGGGCTAGCCTATATTTTTTTGGAATTATGCTAAACAGGAGATGTGGAGGTATTAATTTTAAAAATAGAAAAATGGGTTTGGAAATTGCACAGCCTACTTGCACCCTTCACTTACTCTGTACAGCTGCTTTTTAATCTTTCTGGTGAGAAAAGTCCAAAATTGGGGCAACCTGATGGCATAATATGAGACAGCTGTAAAAACTGCAATCGGAGTCATTGTTTTAACACAGAATGCCAAAAAATGGTCGTAGCCTTTCCAGCATGCTGTGGCAAACTCATCTCTGTGTACGAAGAGCATGGCAAGGTACGGGCAATCAGATTATTTGATGATTTAAAAAGTATGACACCTCTTACGTATTTTATTCATGGGTATTTCGTGTTTGAGATGTTAGTGTTTCCAGTTCTGCTGTAAGTCTGAAAATTGAATGATTCAGGCAAAAAGGAAGGACTAAAAAATCAACATATAAAAGAAAAGTTTGCTTTAGGAATGCTTATGTGGAAGAGGAAAGACAGGCCAAACTTTTGGGTCCTGGATTGTGTCAGAACTGATTTACAAGTGAGTTCTCATCCTTAGTGCTCTTTGAATTCTTAATTTTTTTGTGTGAGTTTTCACAGGTTGTCTTGGGATGAGAATAGAGCTCTGGGCTTGATTCACTTATCCTCTACTTTGGAGATGAACATATCAGATGTGCACTTAAAATTCCCTTGGCATTTCCCTTCCCATGGAAGCTAAATATGTGTTTGAGAGGTTTGCTGGGCTTAGGTGCTTCCAGTTGGTGTGCTGTGTTATAACGTATGCTTACTGGTAGTAACATCTTGCTGGTGTGTATTCAGGTGTGTAGCCAGGCTTCTTACCATTTTTGTTCCTTATGAATATCAAGACCTTTGTAAGACTTTCCACATGGGTAAAATCCCCTGGTTTGGGGTTTAAGCTGTGATCTGACCATTCCATGCTGCTTTTGCTTCTGTTTTAATCATCATCTGTCTGCCGCAGAGCTGATCGTTTTGTGGAAGCTGCAAATATGAACTTTGAATTATCTGATTTGATTACTTTATTTAAACTATCCAATTTGATTATCTTTTCCCCCTTGGCCTCCTGTGTGATAACCTGTTTTAGCCAAGTGATGGAAAAAGTGTGTGCTTTAGTTTGTTTTATGGAATAAATGGAAGTTTTACCACTTGTTCCTGTTTCTAACTGGTGAATCAGGTGTGTTTCCCCAGCACTGCTGGATGGTGCAGGGGTTGGTGCCGGTGCATCCATCTCCATCGCAGCGTACAGCCAGGGCAGGTGAGGTGCATGTTGAAAACTAATCCTGCTTTCCTCTGCTTCCATCTAGAAAGATTTATTTCCTTGTATTGCCTATAGGTATCAGGTTGATTTGAGCATATTAACAGAGGTCACCTAAAGCAGTCAGGGGGAATGCAGTCTCTAATATTGCACTCCTTAAGAAAGCACAGCACGCAGCAGCCAGAAGGGCATTGCAGAGGGATTGTGCCTCTCTCCTCGTCCCTTCAAGAAAATAAGCAGCTCTGATAATAAATGTGGAAAAGAAGGGGTTCCTCATGTTCTTCATATAGTATCTTTCGACACCCAAGTGAGAGTTGGTTGTGCTGGGGTGTGAAGATGGAGGTTAGCTAGACAAAATATTTGTGTGCTTTGATGTAAAAACACCAAGCTGAGTCCTCCACCTCTGACATTCTCAGCTTTGAGCTTGAAATCAAATGTGTAGCCCGCATCCAGGGCCCTCGTTGTTTATGATTTGCACTCTGCTTGATATCAGCCTTGGAAATGTATGTGGCAAGTGTTACCAGATGGATGTTGTGAACAGGATTGGAGACTGTGCCAGTTTTATGTGGCAGAGAACCCAGAGCAGAATCTCTATAGCAGGAGAAATAAGCTACTTAAAATTATGCAGAACAACAATTATGTTTCACCTTTGGAAAGCAAGAGAAGGGATTTTTAATTGTCTGCTGAAGCTGCAGTTTTACTAAAATTAAATGTAGAATTAATACCAGAAGATTTCTGCAGAAAATCAGTGTAACAGAAGTTTGGCCTCTGTCTCCTGAACCTGTAGCTGCTCTTTGCTGTTGGCTTTCAGCTGACAGTGGCGCGACTTTGTAATTTACTCCCTGGATTGCATCAGCTTCTTAAAACATTTGGTAGTTGTCTGTGCAGTGGTGTTGGTCTATGGAAGTGTGGTTCTGAGGGGTGAGCAAGAGGCCGTGGGGATGAAAGGAGCTGATTTTCATTCCCAAGTAACTTTCAGACGGGATGGTCAGTGTTGAATCCAGCAGTGCTGGGATCGTTATTCATCTTAAACCCTGATCCTAGGGGATGTCACTGAGGAGGAGGGGGCAATTAAATAGTCATTGCTTAGCCTGGTGTGCAGTGACTAGGGAGAAGCCAGATCATGCTTGCTGGTGGGGCTGGGCTGTGTAATGGGTGTGTGTATAATTTTCAGAACATTTGACTAATCCTATTGTTGTCAGGTCCAACCTGAAGGTAGGAAGAGAAAGCTGTGCTTGGGAATGGCTATTCCTTGCTGTTCTTTGTGTTGAAATCTGAAGGTGCTTTTGATGTTAGGTATCTTATGAGTGATACACACTCTGGTTCAAAAAGATACGTGTTGGAAACTCAGTGTTGGCTATGTGAGAGTAGTCCAGATGTAGTATGAATGAGGAGAAGCCTGGCAAAATTTCTGGAAGGTCAGTGGTGCCTGAAATGGTAGCGAGATGATTCCTAAACACCTTCACCTTGTACACCCTCTGGACTTGCTGAATTCAAAGAAAACATTTCCAGGAGACACCATGAGCCAGAGCTGGTTTCCTTCTACTATAAAGATTGATTTGCATGATCAACTCACATGGCACATGGCTTTTTAACACCTGGCTTGGGGAACACTGCTTCCCTGAGGCGATGACTTGGGAAATGAAGGAAATGTTTGGATAACTTTGAGTTCAAGGAGATTTCTGTCAGACTTTAATGAATCAGTTTATTTCTGTTTATTTTGGGGAAACGAGGGAAAAATGAAGTTTGCTTGTAGGCTTTATTAGAGCGTAGAGTGGAATATGTAAAGCAAGATTAAAAACTAAATAGCCTATTGTTTCCTGAGGTATTTTCAATCGTGAAGCCTTTCGGTTGGTTTCCCCTCCCCTCCATCTGCAGTTCTGGAGCCTGTGAAACACATCCAGTGCTCTGCACTGATACCTGGCTCCCTTATCTCTGCACCCGTAGGAGTTGCATAATGATTTCCAGCCCTGGAAAACCACGCTTTGCCTGTGACAAACTTCTTCCTCATCCATTTGTGAAGTTTCTTTATGAAATTGAAGCTCAGGAGGAAGTTGCTGTTCTCTGTGTCCTGCAGATGCTGGGCAAGCAGGACCACAGGAGATGTTCAGCTTTCTGGTGGGGTGTGAATGCACTGGTGCTGGGCTCCAGACAGCTGAGTACTGAGCTTTTCTGAAGCTACACTAAGTAGGACATAAACACCACTAAGTCAGGCTTGTAGACCACTGAGCCTGCCCGGTTGTCTTCTGGTTAAATAGAAGTGATTGGAATACCAGAGAGGATTAAGCAGCTGGGAAGCAGCGTGTCTCTCTAGTTAAGTGGTTTTCAAAATGAGGGGCCCCTTTAAAAAAGAAAGGAAATCGAGCTGTGACTGATCCGTGGTTTTCATTTTCTGGGATTCCAGCAGCTGTATTTTCTTATTTCAGTGGTTTTGATGTCAGCCTTGGCTATCAGCTGAAGCAGCCGGGGGCTGGCTGGGACACGGTGGCAGTGTGTAAATCCCACAGGGCAGGGAGAGCAAGCCCAGCCCCAGTGTGGGATGAGAGTCTGGCTCTTGGGCTGTTCTGGTCGGTCGCACAGGCTGCCCTCCTCACCTCCTGCTCGCTGAGCAACACTGGAGGAGCTGACACTTGTGACAGCTGCTAGGGATCCTTATTCCCAGTGCCCCTTCTGCGGGCAGCCCACCCGCCCGTGCCCCTGCATGCAGTGTGAGACGGAAAGAACCAATGGATAAAAAAGTCTGGAGTGCAGGTCTTGCTTCAAAAGACAGGAGTGAGCTTAAAAAACAGCAGCAAGTCAGGAAAACCTTCCTTTTCTTCTTCTGGCTTAGTAAAGTGAGACACACACTAGTCTGGGTGTCCCTGCAGACCCAGCTTCTGACCTTGACAGTGCCATGCATATAGTGGCTGTGTAATGTTCCTGGTTCTGGCTCCTCTCTTGTCCATAGCAAGAGATGGTTTCAGTCTTGAGGCGTTACTGACTGAAGAGGGGTAGAGGGGGGGAATGTATATTGCAGCTATCTGTCAGCTCCAAAGCATCCCCAGAAGTTGGGGATTGTAGGAGGGGTATGGAGAGGCAGAATGGGCTGTTTTATAAAGACAGGGCCATAAAACGTCAGTGCAAATGTAGGGGATAATGTAATGGATTGATAGGTTTCAAATGCAGTTTGGGAAAGGCTATGCAGGCTGTCAGTAAAATGGAAAGTAGATATAAGGTTGCAAAATGTGTCTACAAAGTAGTGTTTGATTTAATAGCGGTACTTACCATTTGCATTCAAACAGGCTGCAATTGCTAAAATCAGAGGGAAAGCTCAAAGTCCTAATGTTTGATGGTGAATATGGTTGTAGAGGAAAATTCTGCTCACCATGGTTGATTAATTCTATATGACAAAAGATATAAGATAAAGTGGCATGTATACGGGATCAATTGCTGTGGAAGGAAACATATGAGCATATTTTTTTTGCCTTGACTGTCAAGCTCTCAGTCCTGACACATTAGTTTGCTGCCCTCAGTTTTAAGGTTATGAGCACATGAAATCCTGACAGCTCAGTTATTCCTCAGTGTGAAAGCTTACTTGAATGTATCAAATGTATGGGAAGGCTAAATGGATACATCAGCAGTGATTTGAGCAGAATATTCTTTCTTGTTAATTTATTTATTGAAGAGGATTAAAGAGAATCTGAACAGCCATCTAGGGGTCCCAAAGGATTTTAGTCGCGGAGGGCAAGAAGGACCATTACAGTGAAGTGATGAGATCTTTATCACAATTTGTTCTTGTAGTAAGCTTAGGGCCTCATGATACATTCTTCCAGAGGAATGTCTAAACCCAGAGGGTAATTTATCACATCGCTTGTTGGTCCGTTTCACTGTTTAATTGCCACATTTTTAACAATATGTACCCTTTTTTCTACAGAGATTTATTTTGAAACCTCCAGTTTTCAACTAGACTTACTGTTATTTTTATTTTAAGTAGCCAATGAGAAAACTTCCCCTTGCCTCCACCATGCAAAGATGGAGTAAAATTCTCCAGACTTCTGTTATTGTCTGCATTTGCTGAGTGTGGTGCAAAGATTCAGCACCCGCCTGGGCTCTGGACACAGCAGAGCTGCTAAGGTGGAGGGTGAACAGCTAAGTGTTAATTCAGCTGCTTGGGCAGATTGTGAAGTCCTGGCAGAGTTACGTGCTCTGGTCCACGGCTGATACTCAGGCTGAACAGACATATTTGAGATATACCTGCTGAAGCTGTATAATAATTTCAGTATCACAATCTCCTTTTGCCTGTGTGGACACACAGTTGGCCATTCACCTGTGGGGCATGGGAAAATTAAGGATGGGGCATTTTTATTACTTTCTATTATTTTTTTTATTATGTTTTTTCCTCTGAAGAAAGATCTGCAGTAGAATATAGCCTTGTGCTTCCAAGTTTAGTTATTACTTCTGCCTACTATGGTCTTTCCCTTCACAATAAAAGTTTTGTAAGTCCTTGCATTGTAATAGAAGTTTTACAGTCACAGATTGTGGCAGTTAGCAAAGCGTTCACGTTTCCCTAGAAAATTGTGTTAAATTAGGCTCTGTGAAGGAGAGAAGAGATGTGCTTATGCTCTCAATATTACATCTTCATCTTTCTGGTTGTTAACATAGTATTTGCTCAGTGATTTCAAGGAGTTAATACTCTGAACTTTTAAAACTGATAAAAAAGAGGGGAGGATGGGATAAGAGGGGATGCTTCTGGTTAACAGGGACTGCGAGTGCACTGACAGAGATTGGATGTCTGCTTAAATAACAAGGAGTGAACTCACTAACCATCCCGTTTCTTACACTGGTCTGTTCTCATTTTGTTCTCCATAGTCTATCACAGCAATTATGTATCACTGAACACTTGGAAATTAAATACATAAAGCCTTATTTGGCAGCTTCCTATAGGCTTGAACTTGTCCTGTTGACTTGTTTTACATTTTATAAAGAATTTGAACTCATGTAGCCAAACTTTGCAGGTGACCAGGGACTTGAATCATCTATGCACCATCATTCCTGTCCAGCTGGGTGGATGCTGAGCTCAGTGTTTCGTCCCTCCTGTTCTGGTGGGAATGCAGCTATTCTTTATCCTTCTGAGTTCCTATGCCTTCTGATTACTTCAAATTTACTGCTGTTTGCTTCACTTCAGGAACCATTTCACTAACTCGGTGCAGGAGGTTCCAAGGAAGGATTTATTGGTTTTGCTGTATTTCAGCTTGGTGTTTGCTGTGATTAGAACCATAGCAGTGTTGGCCATTAAATCTTTTCCTTGGGAGCATCAAGCTGCCCAGGAGCCAATACATAAACTCTACTTTGCATATGCAAACTCTGGACAAGCATTCCAATTTGCAGAGGAAAGACAACTTTCAACTTCTGACAGCTGCCTGCTGTGCAGGAGATAACCAGAGAGCTGGTTAAAAAAACATAGAGTTTCAGAATTGTGAGACATTTCCTCATCTTTGTATTTGCATTTATTCTGCATCAGAATAAAAACAGATACTTTTTAGACTTTTCAATCAGAGTGAAAATATTAAATATATTTTTGAGTATTTGCTTGTTTGTTTTCTTTCTGTTTTTAAACATTTAGATTATTATTATTGTTGTGGGTTTTTTTAGGAATACAGAAGTATTATATGACACGGCTTGTCATTAAAATAGATTATTTTAAAATAATTTAGAACAGCTGCTTTCTAGTGATTGAGTCATCTTATTTTCTAGATTAGAATCTCTTGTTTGTTTTGTAATGAAATGGTTTGACACTTGGAACAAGAAATTAAGATAAATACTCAGCATACCAACTAGAATAGCAGGTGTTTTTTTCACCATCCTTCTTATTCTAGGAAAGTGCTGTATTTCTTCTCCAGACATTTTTCTGGGCATTTATAAATTACTCCAGAGTTCAAAATTTCAGTTTTCTTCTTGAAAATTTTTCAGTGTCTGATTCTCTGAAATTTGTCTTGCTTCAGAACTTTCAGTTTAAATCAATTAAGAGTAGCAACTCTTTAGTTTCTTACATGAAACCCAACATACAAGTGATACATTACAGCATCTTTTCTTTCTGTAGGAGAAATCCCCTGGCACAGACACATAGATACAAATGGTATGGCACTTTCCAGATATTCCACTGAGGAAATACCAACAACTCCAGTAAATGGAGATGATCGTGGCTCTCAGAAATGTTGCTGAGCTGGATGGGGAGCCTCTGGCATGAGCAGTGAGTGGGTGTGTGCTGGGTGAGCAGGGAGCAGCTCTAACTAATTGATGCTGCAGCTGCTTTAGCTGTGCTGGGAGGGCCCATAGAGGAATAGACTGAGACAGCTCTTGGATGTTAACGCACACTTGGGGTAGTGCTAATACCTAATAAATAGCAGATATCTCACTTGGAAGAGAAAAAAGTTGGGTTTTTTTTCCTGAGCTGAAAGAGAATTTGCCTCCTTTTCCAAACAGAGGGCTCTGCTTTCAGCGTTACTGCATCTGTTTCACCTATGGTTTTGCTGCTTAACCATCAGCACGCAGCAGTTACAGAAATCCACAGAACCCCTCAACCACAAAATTTGTGCGACCAGAGGATTTGAACAGCCCTCATTTCATAAATGGCAAAATGGAGTCTTGGAGAACATCGGCTTATAATGGTCATGATGGAAGTCAGCAGCAGAGGTGGGCACACAGCCCAGAGGCTCTCCTGGCTGTGTCCGTGTAGCCTTTCCTCGCCACTCCAGTCATTCAGAGCTGTTTTTGTGGAAAGCAGAGCAGAGCTCGAGGCTAACTCTGATGAAAGCAATAAGCTGGTAACTAGCTGTATCTGCTGACACATTTTTGCTTGCCAGTTCCTTAAATATTTCTACTTATGGACTGAATGAAACTGGGCCACATGTACAATGTTGTACTGTTGTTTTCCTGCTCTCTGTGTTGCATCCAGGTACTGTTTGTGTGTTAAAGTTAAATGTTATGTTCTGGGGACAAGGATTGCTCTCTGAATTATCTGCACATCGCCTGGTTTAACAGGGTTCATAGCTTTTGGGACAGAGAGTCTGCTGCAGAAACAGTGATCTCGTGATTTGACTATGCCATAAATCTCTTTGCTGTAGTTTATATATCTTGAAAGAAAGTTTTGGGAAATACTGCAGCCTGATTTGGGGGTGGGGGGGAGCATTCTTTCTGAAAATTGACCCACACTACAGTCTCAGATTGTGGACATATTCTCTCTCAAGTATAGTTTTCTCCTTCCCTGCTTCTTGTGAGTTGACCCAGGTTGTTTTAAGGTCCCTTGTACTCATATTTTCTGCTATAGTCTACAGAAAGAAAGAAGACTGGGGTGTTGTTTTGGTTTTTTTTTTATAAATCAGTGCCCTTTTTTTTTTCCTCTTGAAAGCTTTTCTAGCTCTATATGCCTTAAGGGGATAGTTTTTTAAATGAAGAAAAGTAACTGGTTTTGTAGTGATTTTAGAATTGGTGAAGGTAGCTGAATACCACTTTTATTTATATGGAAATCAAGGACAAATGCATGTTCCACTTATATTTGTAGCCTTCTGTATAATGTCCTTGAACATAAGTACCACTGATTTGCCATAGGCTGCTGCTTGGGCATCCTGTGAATGTGGTTTTCAGTGGCCCAGCAGTAGGAAGTTCCTTTTCTTTTTCCCAAACTCCTAGCTTGCTGACTCTCATTTGGAATTTTATAGAATTGCTATTGCTGTAGCACCTGATTTGCAAACAGAGCATGACAGATTGAATTGTTTCATTCCTACCTAACAGAATAAATACATTTTTCTTTCTGGATTTGGCTATGGCATTGACTGGGTCATGTCTCTTAATAAAAGGTCTTTGTTGCTCATTCTAACTCCAATGGTGGATTTATTCAGATTCCCTTGCCTTGAAGTACCTTGTTGCACTAAGAACTGCCAAAATATCATCCCGTACCATGCTGCACTGCATGGTCCTCACCTTACCTAAGGAATTTATTTTAATGACTGTTGTGCTAAGATCTCTCTCTTTCACAGATTTCTGGCAAGTAAGAAAAAAATTGACACCAGGTTGCAATTCCTGGAAAAATTAGTAGGTTTTCAATGAAATCACATGCAAGCTGTTCCTTTAAGAGTTCTGCTTTTGTAATTTCTTGCTGCTCTGTGAGCCTGGTGTAATTCACTGTTATGCTGTCATGTCTTGGGTGTCAGCTCTTGTCTAAATTGTTCTTCTCTGTCCAAATAATAGGATTCACATGCTCACGCCCTTCTCTGGTGTCAGTAGCATCAGCCTCTGCCTCTTATTTATCCTGTTATTACTAAAGCCCCTATTTTTAAACGTTATATATTTATTTTTTCTCAAAATGCAACATTTTCTTCCTGTCATAAAGCAAGTGACTTAAAAATTTTCAAAAGCTCTTTCAGCAAAGCTGGGAATTAGATTCTTATGGAGTCCTTCATAAAAAATTGAAGACTTTGTGTATTAACATACATTGATTTATTCATGGTGTTTCATTACAAATAAGCGAGGATCCCTGATATCAGGAAAGGTTAGGAGAGCAGTGGAGCACGTTATATTATATTGACAGCTCAGTTGAAATTGAGCTGCCTTTGGATTGAATTTGGAACGCCAGCAAGGAATTGGCTGGTAAATAAGTCATGAGTTTTACTTGCAAGTGTGTGTATATCAACAGCGTTGCCATGGGTGAGCATAATGGAGCTCGAGCTGAATTTCAAAGGTGTGCTTTCAGTGTGGGTTCCTCTACAGGTGTGTTAGCACCAGCAGTGGGTGTATTCATGACCAGAGCTTCAGGTCTGTAACCCTGCTGACTTATTCTCTCAGGCCAAAGCCAGGCATGGTACCACATGTAAACCTGCAAACTGAGGCTAAAAATAGGGGGAGGGAAATGGTATCAGAAGCTGGCTTAGAAGCTCAGATAAGAGAATGGCTTTTGTCTAAAGACTTGGTATTTATTTAATTTAAACATACCATGTAATTTTAAGATTTTATTTTGGTGTATTCTCTTTAGCATAGGTAAAGACTTCCAGAACCTTTGTTATCAGTAAAAGGCTCCTATTGCTTTCAGTGGCCTTTGAGAAGACTATTTGCCAGAAGGAAAAAAATGCTAGAAGGAAAATGTATCCGTGTTTGCACCTAAAGTTTTCATATGCTGTGGGGGATTGTCTGGGAAATTCTCATGAATATTCTGCCAGTCATGCTGTGCGCTCTGGTTTGGCTGCAGAAGTTCTGAGACTCAGGAACAAAAAGCAATTCTTTGGGTCTTTTGTTGTAAATCAGCACATGCTGAGGTTTTAGTGGAGAGAAGAAATTAGTTTTTTCCTAAGTAAAACTTTGGAAAAATTGTCATGTTTGCTTGCCAACATCCGAACTGCTCACTAGAGATACTGAAATAATATCTGTCCTTGTCTTTTCAATGTCCAGTCTCAAGAGATGGCAAAGTAGGGGAGCAGAGAAAGGCCAGGTGCAGAAGGCCCCTCATCACCATACTCTCCTTGTTCTTCATTTGCAGATTACATACAAGGCCGTTGGGTCTCTGGATCCCAGTGCTGACCTGTCCAGCCAAAGAGGGAAAGTCTTCAAACTAAGGAATGAAACACATCACCTCTTTGTAGGATTATACCCAGGGACTACGTATTCATTCACCATCAAAGCCAGCACAGTCAAGGGCTTTGGGCCACCCATCACAACACGGATTGCAACTAAGATTTCAGGTACTGCTTTGGAGAAGAAGAAAAAAGAACTTTCTAGGGCATTGTTCTTTAGAACCACAGCTGATGCATAAAACAATAAAAAGGGATTCAGCTTAGTGTCTCCTCTACAAGTTTCATAGGGCAAATTTTTCAAACAGCCACAACCCTGTATCCGTGTTTGTTTGGGTTACAAATACAGTGGTTAATTTGTGGGTATCTTAAATTTCCATTAATATCTTTTTGGAGCATTTTAAATGAGCACCTTCATTAGTTCTGCAAATGAGCTATCCCTATAATAATTGTTAGTATTATCTGCGTGGCTGGGGAAGCTCCTTCAATAATGTGGCTTTTATTTTCAGAACGCACTCAAATGGATTCAATTAAGTAATGCAATTAATAGTGCAAGGAGGCCAAAAATAAAGGAGGAACGCTGTCTTTATGTTTTCTTTCTGAGTAAGGTCAGAGAGAGGGCTTGAGGCAGGCAAACAAGTACATGAAAGGCACTAAAAATCAGGAGGCATTGCAAAGGCACATGTGTCTCTAAGAAAAAAAATGGGAACTTAGCCTTGCTATCAGAAAAAAAGATGGGTAAAGGGATGGTAGAGGTGATATTGGGCAGACATATGTAGACTTGAATTTTAACATTTAACTGATAGCACTAAAATAGGTTCTCTAACAGAGTTTAAAACTGTCTTTTTTTGAAATAGCTTAACTGTATTTTCAGTAAAGCCAAAATAAAGGTTTGGGACATTCAGGAGACTTGCAATACTTGAAATTATGACTGAGTGCCATAGAAAAGAGTGCATAACAGTGCATATTTTCCATTGCCTTATTTAAAAATTGATCAATAAAAATAAATTGTTAAGAGTAAGTGGTACTAAATTTTAAGAAAGTAAAATGCATCCATTCTTGCTCTCTTACCATGAGCAAGGTTTGAACCCTTAACATTCAGTGCAAAAGCCCATGTCTCAGCCACGTGAAGTAAAGCCATTAACTGTAGTAACAGCTCAGTGGACTGTTAGGGTTTATGCAGCCCTGCTGTGGAGGGAAGGCACAGCATGTGCTCTATTCACTTGTGACCAGAGAAATAAAATAGCACTGTAATGGTAGTGCTTTTCCCTCTGATTCAGTTTCTTTGCATTTTAGTATTCAGTGAGTGCTCAAATTGTGTTGGAAGCCTGCATGATTATTAACTGTATGCACACTGAGCTCATATTTTCATCTTTTTTTTCCCTCTTCCAAACATCTGGTTCACTATAGGTAGGCACAGGCTCCATGCAGGCATTAGAGTAGTCTCTGACATTAGATTATCTCATTGCATGGTCCATCCTGTACATGTAATTTAGAAATTACAGGGTGGATTGGCTGCCTACCCTGATATTGCAAGGATGCTGCTATTGCAATTAAGCATCATGTGATCAGTATCATGTCATAAAATAATTAAATAATAGATCTTATGTACAGAGTAAGCATTACAGAGAACTTTAACATTGCCCTCATGCTGTTTGCAACAGCGATGCTGACTTATTAGCTTTATACAGCACAAACTCAAGTGAAACAAAGGATGCATTTACCCACTGATTTTACTAATGCAAACCTTTCCAGGACACAATTTTCAGGATACACTGAAAAAACAGCCAAGATAACATTTTTTTTTCATTTGTGCTAATGAACGAAGGCAGAAGAAATCAAAGCCAAGGTCCTTTCAGTGTTCAGGTGATATGGGAGAAAGGAACAGTGTTTGTAGGTTTGTAATGTCAGTGACACCACAAAAAGAGAATCCTGGATTTTCCTGCAGGGATTATTAAATTAATAGCTGTGCTTGTTCTCTGTTGCTTCAAGAGGCAGTCCCAAGGTTAGCAGGGAGAAGGAGGATTTTTGCATTGACTGGAATGTCCTTGTAAGGCTATGTATGTTTTTAAATGAAAATATACCTATGCTGCAGCAAAGCGTGAGTGTATATGTTTATATGGGTGGACATGTTTATTTCTTAATCACAATAAAATGGCAGAATTCCCGAGGGCTTCTCTTTGGGCAGGACTGGGATCTTGCAAAATAGGCATTAAATTGATGAGCAGTGCTTGCTATTTTAGAGATCACTGCCAATTGTAATTTTATTGAGGTACTGCCCCAACTGCTCTGTGTTGAGTACACAAGAAAACTGCTGTATCACGTTTCGGTGTCTTGTGACTCATGCAGACTCTGATGGGTGAATTATACTCAGTACTATTAGCTAGTCTTGCCAAGACCAATGTTTCTTAGAATCATAGAATCATTATGGTTGGAAGGGACCTCCAGGGTCATCAAGTCCAACCTTTATCCCATCATATTCCTAACCATTAGACCAGGGCCTTCCATTTACTTTTACCTACAAGGTGTCTGAAAGTGAGATTGTAAGTTCTCTGTGGCAGGTGTAGTGTTTTACACAGGATAACAGGCCAGATCTCATGCACAGCCAGGAGGAAACTTCCAAGCTAGCTGATATCTCACAGGCAGTGTGGTGGTACCAGTGCAGCGCTGCAGGTAGGTTACAAGAAGCTGCTTCAAAGGAGGATGGAGCCTGCAAAGGCAGAGCCCAGCCTGTTTCTAGTGTCCAAGCTGGCCCTGCAGCCTTTTCAAAGCACTGTGTTGTGCTGTAGCACCATCCCCTCTGGCCAGAGCAGGTGCTGAACAACTCCTATTTGGCATCTCCAGCAAACACGGTGATTTCTAGAAGAAGACCACTGTTTGCATGTGTCTTCTTTAAATGGCTCGTACTGCTTCCCCTGGACACACAGCACTGATTTCAGAGAAATCCTTGTTAAGGAATTGGCATTTATTCTGAACTCATTGCCAGCTTATTGACAGGGCAGTCAGTAGCTCAGCTGATAACAGCAACCACCATTCTTGACAGTTTTCAGGCATTTAGGTAAAAATCCTGATTGTAAACAGGATTACAGTGAAAATTGCTGTGAGAGGATTAAATATGGGTCTCCCACAATGCAGCTTGCCCTTGCAAGTGACAGATGAACTATTCAAGTGAATTCTTCCATTTGCTTTAAAGTATAAAGATATTTCAACAAAACTTGCATCTTTGGAATAAATTTGATACTGCTTTGATCTCATGATCTCTTCAATTAGTCCACCATAAAAAATATGTCCCAGACAGACATCTGTTATTGCAGAAGGGAGAAGGAACATAGTAAAATATGTTTCCTGAAGAAACCTACCCTACTTTTATGAAATGACCCTAATAGAAGATAAAAGAGCAGAAGTAGAAACAGAACTAGATTTCGAGTGTAAATATTCAGTGGTTTTCCATATTGCTTTGGGGAACATATCAGCAAGGGGATGCTGTGGCTGGGTGCTGCCTGAGTGTGCCGTTGGAAGCCGTGCAGCTGCCCGTGGATTCAACATCACTAAAGCACTAGGGTAAAGTGTCATGGATTTGAGTGCTAAAATAACCTGGATGATTCAGGCTCCTCTCCTCTCATGCTTGCGTGCTTCCTAACACGCCCTTCAGAAAACCAAGGAGACACAGCTGAAGTCCATCTATTAAAAACTCTACCTAAGATGTAGGAGATCTAATCCAGTGACCAAAGCAGTGAAGAGAAGCCAGGTTTCCCCAGTGCTTGTCTTGGCTATGCCACCGATTCACTCATCCCAAGTGGAATCTTTTAACATTTGTGTGGTTTTCTTTCTTCACTTTTAAAATTGAAGGAATGATCCCATCTCGAGGGATTACCAACTCTTAAAAATTCAAGATGGGACTTCCAAAGCCAGCTTGAAGATTGGTTGTCCGATTCCTGCTCAATAAGAGAAGAGTGTACAAATATTTAAGCAGTTTTGACAATTTTGGTTGTGGCACTGGGAAGTATTTTGATGTTTCATTTGACAAATGTAATATGGTCTCTGAGAAATGTTAATATGATGATGCCATCGCTACCAAAGGCAGTAACTGGCGTGTAACTAACGTGTTGCTCTGTGTTCTGCTGTAGCACCGTCGATGCCGGAGTACGACACGGACTCTCCCCTGAATGAGACTGACACTACCATCACTGTTATGTTGAAGCCTGCTCAATCCCGGGGAGCACCTGTCAGGTAGGTGTTTTGTCTTCTTTTCACAGTTCTCCCTCTCCTTTCTCCCCAGGCTTTACTCACAGCCCTCTCATTCTTGCCTGATAACATAGCTGCTGAAGGCAAATGGGGACTAAAAGGCCAACTCTGCTGTTGATTCTGCCTTTCACAGACTCATTTTATAAATGTCTCAACCTGCTTGCCTCCTGCTGCTAACCTTGGGGAAGGGTTACTGATAGCATTGCATGGGGTTATTGCCCTTACAGCATTGCTTCAGGTGCCTTTGCAGCACTGGAGTTTCAGTACGTGCCGCTGTGTACTGTAACCCTGTGGACTGAGCATCACCATGCAAAGGTGGAGGAGTCTTCAGGCCTCCATCTCCTACCCTCTCTTCTGTGATGGACAAAGCCTTTTTCGTAACTATCACATCAATGTCCAAACTATCTTTTATGCCTGCAGATGCATCTGGTCAGATTCTGGATCTAACCACACTCCTCGCATCTTCATGTTACAATCCAGCTCTTGCTCCTGGGCTGGTTGCAGAGCAAAGTAGGCATCTAGTCCAGAAAATATGAACTCGGGTTTAAATGAGGCTTTCCCAGTTGTGGGCAAGCAGTTTCTACTTGCAGAGTAGAGGATTTAGGAGCAGGAAGCTGCACAGACACTTGTGGAATAGAGCAAGGATGTTAAAGGAAACGATTCTGACTGCCCCTGAGATGGTCCCTGTTCTTAATGATGAGATGCTGAAATGGGACACTCAACTGGAGATTGCTCCCTGACTGTGGAAACACAATTTAGAGGTCTGTACTGCATTGTGCTCTTTCATCTGGGTGAATTTGTACGTGGGGAAAAGCACCAGCACAAACAAACAAACTTCTCTTCTGAGCTGGCATTGCCTTATCTGTCACTGGCAGAGGTGCCAGTTGGTCATTCATCCTGCCAGTCTCCTCAGCTGAGAGCAGGAATTAGAATCACTTATAATAAAAATACAGGATACTGCTTTGCAGAGGTATCCAGCAGCAATTACCTTCCTGGAGGTTCTTCAGGCTTTTACCTCCACTTTTCACAAGAGACTTTTGAATTTTTTTCCTATGAGTGGTATTTCAAAAACCCATAGTCCCTTCTTTCAAAGTGACTTGGGTTTCTCTGCCCCACTGACAGGTTCTTAGTGCTTTTGAAGGATGTGCCACTAAGTACTGAGGAACAAATAGCTCAGATGTATACTACTTGATTTAATGAAATATCCTGTGTCAATTGGTGATCCACTCTGTCACAGCTTTCCCTTAAATTGCATTCATACTCTCAAGTGAAAAAAAAATCTGCTCTTTAGGACTTAGGACCATCCCTTTTCTAGTTTTTCTGAGTAACATATTTTAAAGTTTCCCTTTCCATCTCCGATATTCCATATGAGTGATTTTAGGAGCCTATTTTCTGAGTCCTTTAGGGATGTTTTTCTGCTGGAAAAGAGCAGTAAAATCACACAGCTCTATTTTGTTTTATTTCTTTATATGGGGGAACATTCCTGTATCTCGTTTTACCACCTGCTGTCTTAAGAGTGTTGCTATTTTGTCTTTTTATTGAAAAGTCTTGTGATTTTTCTCAAAGTCAATTTACTATACTTTAACTGCATTCAGTGAATAATGTCTTTTCCAGCAAATGCATCTGTTATAAAAAATTTGGTAGAGATTTTTATAAATTTTCCTCTGGTTTCTTCAATTGCATTGTAGTCTATTATGCATACATTTGCAGAGAGTGCAATATTTACATGTCGCATCTAAGTGATAAGATTGCTTCCATTATGAGCCCATTTCATTGACTTACAGACATGTGTAAGAACACCAGAATTGAAGGAGGGGGTGGGGAGTAGGTGAGGATGAGGGGGTCTTGGGGAGAATTTTAGTTTTTGATTAACTATGACAACCTCAGAATGTACAAATACCTTTCTTTATGTAACCATATAGACTGTTGACTTAGTCGAACCTCAACAAATGCAGTTATTTCCATCTTAGATTTTCCCAATCTCTTCCCTTTTATTTTTGTATGTTCTGCACACTCTCCAATTTGTGTAAATTCTCTTGAAATACCATATCCAAAAGCTGGTAACACTCCTTTGGAGGCCTCAACAGCACCCAGCAGATTAGAAGAACAGCATACTGTGCCTGCTTGTGACACTCTTAACACACAAGGATGAGGTGTTTCTTCCCCCTCTGTTTTTGTCATATTCAGGCTGAGATCCACCATATACTCATTGTTGTCTGGTTAGTTTTTCTGGCCTCCCTCATAGACACGACCATGCTTTTCTAGATCCCTTCCCATCTGCATGCTGACTTTTCACCTCCCAGCCTGCCTGAGATGGGTCTGAAAAGGTACTTGAAAGTAGTCTGAAATAGATGTTCCTCACAGCTTCTTATAAAACCTCTGATAGTTGGATCTTTCACTATGCAGGAATAAGTCAACCCCTCATCTCATCAGCTTGACAATTTCTACTCTACAGTGCTCTGGGTTTTTATTATAGTCCTCCCAAACTGTGAAGATGAAAGAAAACCCTATACAGTAATTATTCTTAATATTTCCTCCTATATGCTGGTGGTGGTGAGTTGGAGTATGCATGGGATGCGACTGTAAACTCGTACCTATACGTAAGATAGTTCTGTGACTTTGTTCTTGTGTTATTTCATGCTGCTGTGGTCTGAGCAGCATACAGATTGAGTATGATCTGCAAGATCATTTTTAGAGTAATATTACAGAGTAGTTAAAATAAGATTCATTGTATTTCCATTCATCTGAAATGCAAGGACACCAAATCCAAAGTCACTTTCAACATTAAGACATTTCTGCTGTTCCCCAGTGCTCACGATAAATAACTGAAATGAGGTTGTTTGTAAAACTAGTGATCATGAACTCGGCATTGTTAACGATCTATAGATAACAATGGAGATGCTTTCCTATGAACTAATAGGAATAGCATAAACTTAGATATTCTTTGATCTATTTTGTCCCGTTGCCAAAAGAAAGATGAAGCCTCAGCAAGCATAAATATTCTCCCTTGTGGCACAGGCATTTCATTTTTACCTTTATTTTCTGTGGTACAACCTGCAGAGCTTGACTCCGCATTGCCCTTTAAAAATAACTTTTAGGTGTTCTTATATCAATCTAAAGCCCGTGAATGGTGCTATGATTGATTTGCTGAAGGCTGACATTCATCTATAATAGATTCAGAAGAGGAAAGAAGAATGCAAGTGTTCTCAATCTTTGCTCCTCAACTCTTTCCTGAAAATCTCCAGTGTGATTTTGAGGATAATTCTGCCTTTGAATCTGTTATTGTCAGGGGGGCTCACTCAGTCCTTCATAGATTATTCACATATGACATCTTTAGACATCTATTTGAGAATTTATATCCCACTCACTGCTTTGGAAATACCACTGGGAGGGCTTTTATCTACGTGACATGTCCACTGGGTTGTTTTTTGTGTGTTGGATATTTGAAAGTCCATCTGGTTTATTAACATGTGGTTGGTTCTATCAATCTACCTGTACCACTGTTATGGAGAAAATCAAATTTCCAGAGCATGTATTAGTTTTGAGGATTTCAGGATTTAAATAAATGCTCCCCTTAGGTGTGATCACCATGTTGATATGCTGCTCTCTGTATTGGAACTCTAGGCCACTGGAGAAGAATGTTAGAGAAGAGCCTGCAATTATTTTGAGGCGTTTCAGGCAATGGAGAACTTCTTTGTTGGACAAAGTTGGCTTTAACCTTCCTATCTTTCTGCAGTTCTCTGAAATGTATCAGTAAATAATCTGTGATGTTCTTTTGTGCGTCTGCCAGCTCGTGGTTATGGGTGGTCTTTAGACACCTGACCCCTGTACTATGCTAAGGAAGAGTATTATTAGAAGAAAGGTATTCAATCATTGCACTTGCTTTTATACATTTGTATTTTGAGGGGGAGGGAGTGTGTGTGTGTGTATATATATATAAATAATATACATATGCAGTGTAAGTAGCATATGTATATTATTTATATATATATATTCAGTTGAGAGTCATATAATGTAATGCAATGATCAGGTACCTGTAATCACTTTGATGAGGAAGGATGGGTTAGTTTATTAATGTACTTCTTAAAGGAAATAAGTAAATCTTAACTAGGAGAACGGGAGTTGAAATATTTTAAATATATTTAGAAGTACTAAGCAAAGGTGAAACAAATATTTTCATATCAACAGCCAACCAGTAGGATAAATTAATGTATTTGGACCAACCCCAATGTTACTTTTGAGTATTATCACCTGATTCTTGGTCTTCCAAGCATGAATTGAAGGAAATGTGTTTGTTCCACATGGTTCTAAACAAATTAAGAGGAAACAGCTGTAGTGTTATTTAACAGAACACCTAAGAACAGTGGCTTTTTCTGCTCTTATGCTCAAGCTATTCTCCAAGCAAACAATCCTGTATGATATATCCGCATACTTATGTATTCCTACATATGGTAACAAATGGAAATTTCCTGTGACTAAAAGGAGTGGTTTTGCTTCCATTTTATGTTGGAGAACTGAGACTCTGACTAGATAAAACTTGCCTTCTGTTTCAATCTGCAACAAAATAGAAATTGAGAATCTCTGGAGCTATAGTTTATAAATTTAATCTCTGGATAATTTATTTTTTTTGTGTGATTTCAGGCATTGTCTGTTCATCCTGAGCTCACTTTTCCTATATAGTTTATAAATTTAATCTCCACTTTGTTTGTTTATTTATTTATTGTGATTTCAGGCATTGTCTGTTCATCCTGAGCTCACTTTCCTATATGCCTCTCATCAGCATCTTGATTTTGGTTTTGTTCTCAATGCACAGTAGTTCTTTCCATCCTTATGAAGGAGTGCTTTGCAAGCCTAGTGACCTTGACTCTGTGGTGAAGGAGGTATGAGACAAGAAGCTATGAACCTGCAAAATTTGCTGGGGTTTTTGTTTTGTTTTACAGACGGTGGCTTTGGTGTATAGATAGATCTCTGTAGCTGTATAGGGAGCAATGCTGCTCAGCTCACTGTTTTACAACTTCTTAGTGGCATCACTTGGGCTTGCCTCAGGCCTTTATGTTGATAATTAATTCATTAATGCCAAGAAAGGGTGGCACTTTCTTGTTTGTAAAACTCCCACACAGTGTACCTTGTGTTTGAAAATCAAGGCTGGAGTCAAGGATCAGCGAAACAACAAAAAAGGTTCTAATGTTGAAAGGTTTGGAGAGCATAAGAAATTATCGTGCCCTTGATAATTCTGAAAGTTCAGTTGCCTTAATAGGCACGTTATAAATACCTGGAATAAAACTCCTGGTCTGCTTTTTCTAAGCTCATATTCAAATGGATGCATCACATGACTTGGCTGATTGAATACAGGGCAAACAGTCATCACTTTAGATCTTTTAATTTTGTAGCATCTAATGAGGAATGAGATTATCAATCTAGGCTTCTGATATTATAAGCCTAATTATCTGTATTAATTAACATCTCCTATAATATACCTCGGGGATATTGTTCTGAAATCATTCAAGCTGGGTTTCTCCTGCATGGCATTCTGCCTTTAATTTACGCAGGAGTTTGAAGTTAAGTGAGCCAGTTTCCCCTTAATGATAAACCAGATCTGCTTTTTCTTTAACTCTGTGTGAATGCGAGAGAATGAAATGAGAATTTGGGTGAAAGGCATGGAGTAACAGCAGCTGCTTGGTTCAGCATGATATTTATTATACCAAAAAGGAACAGAATAGAATTGCACAGTAAGCATTTGCAGGCTGGACCAAACCCAGGTGAGCTGAGCAGAGCACTGCAAGCCGGAGCATTCACTTCCATTTCAGCTGAAGTCATTCAATGGTGGGTTTAGATCATACTTGATGACTTCAGTGGTACTTAAAGTTATTCTGGATCTTAGAAGTGCCTCGCCCACGGTATCAGGAGAGAAGCATGATGGAGATGTAGTGATGCATCAGGATGCGAGGTGACAACCATAAGTACCAGGAAGGAATATTTAGTCTTTTGTGTAGCATGGCATAATTAGTTAAATAGGTGATTCAAGGGTGTTTTTTTAGTTCCCCCTGAAGAGTCAGGTGTTGGCCCTAAAAAGTGAGGATAAGGGGCATTTGGGGTCAATTGTCTCATCTGGTACAGGGAAACGCATTTTCAGCATACTGTTTGTCTGAGAATACTGTCCCTTAAAAGGCCTTTAAACTATCTTTGCCCATTTATCAGCTATCAGAAACACAACAGTTCTCTGAGCCTGGGTGACCTGCTGTGTCTTACTAACCACTCCACAGAGAGCTTTGGCAGTAGTCAGAAATGGAAGAGAAAAGCCATAAAATTTGCATATATTGTAATGATAAGATTTTAACAATCAAATTACACATAGAGCCATTTCTTTTGTGTCAAGCAGCATTTTGTGAGCTCTGTGGTGAAGCTTTTGTGAACACTTTTTGGTATTATGAAGACCTGAGAATCCTGAGAGTGTGGGAGTGAATGTTTTTGCATAAACCCTTTAAGCTGTCCAGGTAAACTGTCAGATTAAATTCCAGCAGTCAAAAGGTTAATGAAGTCTAAAATTTAAGCTGCAAATCACAAGTTGATGGCCAAGTTTTCACATCAAGCTGTCAACCAGTAAGAGGAGGGTACAGGAGAAAATACCCATGGTTGCCAGCTTGAAGGTTTCTTTTCCCAAGACGTTTCTTTGCTTCACAACTCCCAGAGCCAACGTGCCCCGTCCTTGTTATCGCAGAGTAAAAGGATAATAGTGAACTGCATAAAAGATTTTAAAAATTAGAACCCCTGAATTTCTCGAGGCATGCTGCCAAGCCTCCTTTTGCCTGTGAGAGCAACCTTTGATGGCACGAAGCGAGCCTGAACACAGCTACTCCGGGTTGGAGCAGCCAACAGCAAGGAGCTTGGCTCTTTTTGCAGGCCACAGAGGATGATTTACCTAATTAAAGCAGCTCCTTAAGGTCTTGAAAATGAGCTGGGATGAGCCTGGCCACAAGTCCCTGGCAAATGCCCACCTCTCAGAGGCAGTGCATGAGCTTCCTCCAGCCAGCAGTGCTTCACCAGGAGGGAGGAGGATGAGTTCAGATCACAAGTGGGCTCTTTTCTGTTGCATGTGGCAGGCAGTGTTTACGCTAGCAGGTGCCCCTCAACACGTCTATAATAACACAAAAACACGATAAAAGGGAAGATGAGTAAGCTCTGCTTTGCTGTTGCAGACTAAGGCATTTCAGGATTTAATTATACTACAGGTATATAAATTCCGGAAACATGTTAATGCTCCCGTGATTAAAATTATAGAGGGCCTAATTGAAAAAGCATAAACCGAATTGAAGAATTCCTAATTATAGTTTGCTTTGAGGTGTTAATTTCCTCTATAATGAATGCATAATTTCTTGGAACTAGAGAAGGGGGTTGCTGCACCAGTGCGTGGGCTGCAGCTGGAATGAAGGGATTATCATAAATGCAGCCAGACAATTCAGAAGAATAGACCTCTGCAGCCATGGTGCTATTCTGCCTCTCTGTAATTTCAGTTCCCCTTGCACAGCGCTTTTCCAAAGCAAGAGGCAGAGCTAGGAGATGGTGAGGGATTTGCTTACTGTGCAAAAGGAAGGGGGAATAGGACTGGTTTAATTAAAAGTAGTCATGGTGCAAAAGGGGAAGGCGAGGAAATAGGCAGAGCACGGAGTATTTCTAATGGAAAGGTCAAACAGCAAAACAGAAGAGGATGTAGTGCTGACTTCCCACCTTGGCAGACCCCTAAGTAGCTGCAGGAGCTGATGTTGATGCAGGTTGAGGTTTTTTTTCTGCCCAAGGCTTATATTTAATGTTTTCTCTTGTATCAAAAATACACTTAGTTTTGAGGGGAATTGGTGAACTACCAGATTATGGGATACAACCTCCTAATGTTTAAATGTGCCTCATTCCCACTATGGGAGGTAAGAGGTGTTTACAGATGATGACAGACTAGCTGCAAATTGAGGCAGAGAAGTCCTTGCCCTTGGGACTTTCCCTCTCCGCTTTCTCCATCCTCAATTTTCCTTCATTCTATAGTGAAGTATCATTTAAGACTGACATCTCCCTGGTGTCAGAAGCATGATCACTTTACACTTTCTGAAAAGCACAAAGGATCCAGAAAAGGTGGAAAGAATCTGGCTTGATAGCTCTGCAGCTTCAGGTGCTGAAAACCTGTATTGCCCTTACCCAGGAGAGCTCATCTTTTCTATTGTACTTTGAGGATACAACTGCTAGCAGGCTGTTACCTCACCTTATGGGCCTTGTCTAATAATGCAGTTTCTCCTGGGGTTAGACACAGAGCAGGTTCCCCCTTTTTGTCTTCTGTGTTTCTTAGCCTTTTAGTTCACAAAAAAACCCAAAAAAAACCCAAAACCACACACAAAACCCAAGAAAAATATTTTTCTAGTGGTCTCTCTTAAAAAAGACATCAGATTTTTATGTGTGGGTTTTCCCAGTCTGGTAGCTAGGGTTGCAGAAAAGAGAGAGAAAGCTTTAAGTCCAAACTAGATTATTTCTGCATCCAAATGGACCTAAATTCATGGAAGCTGTGAAAATACTCAAATTAATTCTGACTGAGAATATATGCAAATATACCCATCCTCTTGCCCAAGCCATGAAGGACATGGCAGAAGGTATTGGACAGTCCCAGTAAGGGTGGGCCATAGTCTCTCCTTGTCCTGCAGCTTATTCAAGAACCAATTTGGCTCTTCTTGTCCTCGAAACTTCTTTCTGGTCTTAAACCAGGAACTGCTGAGGATGACGACAAGACCTCAGTCAGCACTGCCTGTTTAATGCTAAGTGACAGTAACAAAAAAGGGTTTGTTTTTTCCTTTTGTAGATCAAACAGATGGCAGGTGGCTCAGGGAGGAAAAAACACCTCCAAAGCCACTCGCATTAGCTCCTGTTGCAGTGAAAGCTGTACCTGTCTGCACTCATTATCTTTAATCTGCCAGCACAAAATAACATTGAACTGGAGAGATAGAGACTGGGCCTGTTCCACTGGGGAACAGCAGCTATTATGTCTAATCTGTGTTGCAAGCCAGGTCAGGCTTATGGAGATGGTTGAGATAATGAAACACAGCTTTGAAATGCCCTCTGGTTCTTTTTTTTTTTTTTCCCTTTCTTTTTAAAATTTTTACTTCCAAGAAGATTAAACTGAGAGAATTTAGCACATTTCAAATGATGATGCATATATAATACAAGTAAATAGATGCAGTAGCAGTGTCCAGGTGGTCTGGGGATGGAAAGGAGGCAATATTGTGATTATGGATAGCATCTTTTGTTAGAGCAAATGATACAGCTAGGAAAAAATGGGCTTTTAAGTACATAAATCCTTCTTTTTGGTCAGTAAATACTGACTGTCCATACAGTTGCCTTTTTGATAACTACTTAAGTTTTGTGCCTGTTACCACATTTCTGTTTGCTTCACACGGGCACTGTTCAATGATTAGGCTTGCTCAGAACTACATGGGGATAATTGCATTTTTAGACCTCTTTCAATAGCCATCCTTCCTTGGAAAGACATGGTCATTAATCACTCATGGAAGAGCAGTGGTGAGTAGAACATTATGAAGTAGGAGGCACTGATTTTAATGTGTATTTATGTGTAGATACACACATATGTACACACAGGGGTATTTAGGTGTGCACACATGCACGCAGCTGTTTATTTAAGCCATCTTTATACCCATTTCTTAGCACAACATTGTTACTGACATTGATGGAAGTTTGACAAGTTGCTGTGTCTTTTGTGTGGTGCAGTTTTAAGAAAGGTGCAGTCTCCAGAACATCTCTCTTTCCCAAAGCTGTCTGCTCCTCCTTCATCTCTGCAGATCACATCTCAAGGGATGCCCAGAAGTAGCATTTAAAAAAAAAAATAAATAAAAAATTGCCTTTTTGAAGGGCTTTGTAGGATTAGCATGTGTTCAGGCTGGAAACTCCAGACTGCATTAGACAGGACATATTGGCTGGTGGGTAGAAGTAGGAATATTGGACAAGAATGTGGGATTTGTTTACATACAGCTGATACTGTGTGACACCAGGCAAGTCACTCATTGCGCTTTCTCTGTGCCACTGTTTATACATCTGCAGTGGTGGTGTGATTATGTATGGTACCTCAAAGGTCTGTCAGGATAAAAGTCTAACCTCCTAGGGTCTGAGGCCAAGTGACATTATATTTGCCATTATATTATTCCTCCTTTTTACAAAAAAAACCCCATCTCAAACCCAACCACCACCACCAAAAACCTCCTTCTACTTTCTAAAAAGATTCCTTATTTTTTTAGTCAGTCATGGGAATGTTATGTGATGCTGCAGTAGGACTGCAAAGAAATTTCAGACAAGGTATTCTGGCCAAAGGTAGTGTTTGATGTAGTGATGCTGGCAGGATGCTTTTCTATAAAAACAAATATTTTGTTTGGTTTTGCTTTTTTTTTTTAGCCTTGACACAATCCATGATTCCTTAAATAGATACCACCACTGGTCCCACAGGTAACTCATCGCAGTGACTGATACCAACTGGGGAAAATATGGGACCATTTCTCTTCTATACAGCGAGTGTGCAGTCTTTAAACTTCCTTACTTTTTCTAGTGCCTATTTCAATTGCTATAGAAATTTAACAAAGCTTGAAATTTTAGCGATAAAAGAATGCCCATGTGAAAGCTCTGACTCCAAAGAGTATTATCCAAGTGTGAAATCGCTACCCTTTGTTTCATGGATTTCAAGGTGCGACATGCCATGGTAGTAAATCTCACCCACTGAACTGAATGTGAGAGTGGAAGAAAATGTGAAGAGACTCTCTTATCAGCCTTCTTGATGAAATGAGTTACATTATTATTGGCTCTATCTCAGCAGGTTTTTTTCATAGCAAGGGGAGTAATTACCATCTCTTCTTTCTGTTCCATTTTTACAAATTTGGCTGAATTTGGCTATTTTGTTTGGTATTCTTCAACTTCAGTGAATGTAGTAGAAGAGTTGTTTGATTTAAATGAATGTTAAAAAGAACACACAAAAATAACTTCAAAATGAAGGATCTGATGTGAATAACGTTGCAATATGAGAGACTATTTCCTCGAGTAGCATCACTATTATAGGCTTTATTTGTATGAATGCCTTGCAGATGCGAACAAGCTGATTTCTTTTAATGATTATATTGATGAAAGCACAGCCCAATATTCATAAAGGGGCTAGGTTTTGAATCTTTGGTATAGCCAAGCATATTCCAGAAGAAGACATTGCAGAACAATCTCTTTTTTCCCCTATTTTCTGCATAAAAATGTTTATCAAAAGCTAACCTTAACTTCAGCATATTGTATTCTGCATGGAGATGTTTCAAAGCCTAATGGGAATAGTAGCAATCTTTAATTGATTTCAATGGGTTTTGAATCAGTTCTTAAATAGACAGAAAATTGCCAACCAGAGAACTGAGTCCTGTATGAACATCTGATATGGCTGTGAAACTCAGTTCATTATGGTTTGTAGATTAGTTTCAGAGTTTCTGATTGAAGGTGCTATTGAAGGCATTAAGGGTGACATTTTAGAACATGTGAGGTAGATAACTCAATTTTTGGGAATATATTGCCACCTGTTTGAATCCAGAAAACTTTATGAACTTGGAAACTGTCTGCAGAGTCGTTTATGGATGCCTGAAGGTTTGATTGAGGGACGAGCCTGGTGAGGAAACGTTCACCATTAAAGCCAGAGGAAACTGGTGCTGCCTGGAACAGTGAGCCTCAGCATCAGGCTTTATGGCAGTTATCCATTCAGTTCTTGTAAATTTTAGTGGATTTTATACTATATAAATCTTTTTTAGAGTCTAGTGGGTTTTTGGTTGAGTTTTTTGCAAATTCCCTTTTATGCAAGTTCGTGGGAGGGCTTCAAGGATCTCATCTGCTGTTTAATTTCACAGTTTCAGAGTAATCTCTACAGAGTACTGTTAGATTTTTATATATATTTCTAGCTCCCATCCCTATTATATTTCCTCAAATTTCTCATTATTTTATTTCTTATTGTCTATGTGGCAGAATTCAGGTTTTTATATAGATACCTGTAAGAAAGAGAAGATAAAGATGTTAATGCTACTCTTCTGTCTCAGTTTGCATCACTGAAATCAGCTTGGCCAGAAAACAAGCATGTCCACATGCAATAGCTAATCTGAATTCTAAATGTGAGTGTCAGGCAACACATCAGACCCTCTCCAATCCCAGTAGCCTAGGAGATGGCTTCATGCAGTCAGAATAAAGGCAATGAACCTTCATGGATACATACAAACAAGTTTAAATTGGCTCAACCAAATTTAATGGGATCATAAGTTAAATGGAAAAATCATGATGAAAAAAAAGCTAGTGTTAAGTGTTTGTCACCTGGATTCTGTGGTTTAACTGTTAAATTAAAAAATGGACAAAATAAAAAAGAAGACTGGCTGGTATCAGGGCTGCCATATTTAAATAACATCCAGGGAAACTGGTGTGAGGGTGTATTTCCAGTGAACATTTCCAGTAGGAAGGCCTGGTGTTTGATGACTGAAGTTAGATCTGAGTTCTGTAGTTTGTTACAGAGCTCTGTGGTGAGAAGTCAGCACTCAGTATCTGAGGTCTCTGTGTGATGCTTGCTGAGAGTATGAACCAGTATTCTGACAGTGCTCTCACAGTCTTGAGAGCATGCTTCTTAGAAACATTTACATTATAAATAAGAGAAAAGAAGCTGAATTGGTTGTTGTCCTCTCTAATTATTGTACTTTTGACTCTGTTCATATGCACCAGGTGCCTTTTATTCACCTCCGTGCAACATTAACACTCGTGGATTGGTTAGATATTATTTGGGTTTGATTTTCATGCTGGTGAATAGCCTTTACAGTGCTGAATCTGTTCATTCCATAGAATACGTGCAACATTGGAAATTCAATGTCCAGCTCCATGTTGACTGCTACCTCCCACACGCCTCGCCTTCAGCCTGAGATGACCCAGCTATTAGAAGATGGAAGTCTTTTCCATCCTTAACATAATTTGCCTTTTTTAGTCTTCATTCTTTGAATTAAAATAACTATTAATAAGGAAACCTCTACCTTTTGGTAATATCTTATTTCCTGTAGCCTATGAAACAGTTATTTTTAAAGTAATGTGTTCATTTCAGCTAAAAATGAGAAGTTCCTGTTCCTGAGAACTGCAAAACCTGTTCACAATAACCTGCGAAAAAATGCACTGCAAGATCAGGCTGTGCTAATTGCCACTTATTTTTGTTCCTCAGGAGAAAATATGATTGAAAATAATATATGGATTATAATATATTTATGTGTTAAATATTGAAATTAAATGAAAATATATGAAAAATTTATATGATACATTCAAGAAATTTTAGTACCAAAAATTGGTCCAGAGGGAGTACTAAACTGCAGAAGCATTGTTTCTTTTAAGCTTGAATAAGTCAGGTGAGGGGATCACTGTAAGTTTGCAGAGAAAATCCATTCCTTTTCATACCCCCTACCATTATCAGTGGATACACTGAAGAGCTCACCTTGTTGATTAGTATCATCTCAGGATACCAAAGTGCACAGACCAGATGTTGAATGCTTTATGGAAAGCTCTGACTCAGCTTTTCCTCTCCACATTCATGTACATTCTTCAACTAATGCTCGAGTTTGGTTTAAATACATGATTTGTGAACAAGCACTTCCTCAGCCCATCCTCAAGCTGTGCTGCAAGCAGCAGAAAAAGAAAGAGCAGGGGAAGTAGATGTCAAACAGTGCTCAGACAGATCCTGCACAGCAGCAGTCTGTGATTTGAAATGTTGATTATCCACACTTGCGCTTCCACACTGAATAGAGAACTCATCATTTAAAAGGTTACCTTGTAGATAATAAGAGCACATTTACTTTGTCTGCAGACAACATTTGTTCTGTGGTGACCATTACGGCTGGTGCTTTTATCAGTGATTTAGGATGGAGCTGTCAAAAACTTTCAAAATCTTCTATTAAAGTCATATGGATTTATTTATCTAAGATCTGTGAAATTATCAAGGAACCAAGTTTTGGCCTCCTTTTTTAACAGGAGTGTAGAACTGCACCAGGGCAGTCAAGCTCCCCAGTCTCTGGGCAGTCAGGCATTTGGTTACTGGTCCAGATTTGAGAATCCCTGCAGAGCAGAGCTGATGGATGATTGGGAACCAGTCCCTTCCTGTCCTTTGTGGGGACAGCAGTGTTACTTGGTTGTAATGAGGTAGTACAATGAAGTAGCTTAGCACTAGGAACACCAGAACCCTGCTTCTCTTGCCCTGCAGCATGCATGTGTGTGGATTTGATTTTAGTGTTTGCAAATGTGGCTGAATATTAAAAATTGAAATGTAGTATTTAGTTTTACTGTATCATCTTTCAGTTTCTTGGCACTGAAGTTATCTAGTGTCAGAAGTTTTAATGCTCTGCTTTTGTTATCTGTTTTAATATAATTTCAGTGTATGACACTGAAACTTCCTTTTATCCAGCTGGGCATTTCAACTGATGTATTGATTCCTGCTATGGAAGCAGTGTTAGCTGATACTGGGTGGAAGCAGTAGCTTTGAAGCTGGAGAGGAGGAGAACTCCAGGAGGTCCATGTTACTGCCTATCTGGGAGCCAGAATAAGAGCTCTTTAGAATAGTTTGGATGTCTACACCTTATTTCCATTGCACACTTTCTTTTTCCCTTTCGGTGCATTATAGCACTTCTGTTTGGAAAAGTATTTCTCCTTTCCCTTGGCTGGAATCACACTGCTGTGTGTTATGAACTTGTCAGTTGTAACAAGTTGCAAAAAGTTGATGCTGCTCAATATCAAGATGTGTCTGCAGCTGAAGTGCTTCTGCAGGCCAAAAGGGCAGATCCTACTCAGAGTTTATTTCGAGTTAATGCCTAACCATAATCTTAGGGGTCGTAATGTGTCACAGAAAGTTATCATCTTCTGAGCAAAGTTGGTTTGCTTTTACTCTTTTGAGAATTGTAGTAATGCAGATGGTTTGGCCAAACTTTAGGGTGGGTGATTGCATGCTTGCTACTCAGAATTCCCACAGGAATTTCATTCAGATATAAGATCATTGGCTTTTTGCTCCGCTGAAAAAGCAAACAGTTATGATCATGAGTATCTTCATGCTGATGGTAGCAGGTGTGGAAGTACTTGATGTGCCTTGAAATGCTTCACTGGTTATTGCCAGAAGCTGATCTCTGAAGATGTCCTAAAGGCAGTCAGGAAAATTCTGCTTCTTGGTAAAACAAAACAAAAAAACAAAATAAAACAGAAAACCACAAAGATATGTCAGAAAAAAAAAAAAAAGAAAGAAAAAAATTAGGCTGTACCAGTCTGTGTCCCATCTAAGGGTGAACTGTGGATTCTGCACTTCCAGAGGGATCAGAATACTGGGATCAAAATACCAGAAAGTGAGACCCAGAGTAATCATTTGGTAAGGAAACAATTTCTCAGAGTGATAATCTTCAGTCCAGAGTAATCTTTGAAATCATCCATGCTCTTGGCTGCTTGACTGCTTCCTTTGAGAGCAGCCACTTGACCGCTACCAAATAACTGAGACTCAGAGGAAAGAGTGGGGCTGAAGGATGACGGTCATGAGGTCAAGCAGGTAAAGCACATAGAGATGAATGTGAGGTGCGAGCTGGTGCACAAAGGAAACACATGCCAAGAATGCAGTCACTCATCCTAACTTTCATCAGAGAAAGTTTTTTAGACAGAGGGAGCAATGGCAGCAGCGCTAGCTCAGATACTTGTTTCATAGAAAAGGAGACAGTATTTGAGCAGGAGATTAATGGGATTTTAGCTCAAACACAAATGGGATGTCTGTTACATTTCAGTTGAATGCTCATGAATGTACCGTTGTGCTTCCAGAGACACCTCAATTTATTCCAAAAGAATAAATATTACGAGTAAAATTTCAGGTCGTTAGAAGTGGGAGTTATTCCTGTAAAAGGAAGAAGTCTGTTAATAGCTAAGTGGGAAAATTAAAATGTGAAAGGATACTGCTACAAGTGTATCTGTTATTGGGTTCTGTACGTGTAAAACTCTCTCTCGTGATATAAATGATTGTACTGGTGGAGCTGACATCAGAACTACCAAGGCAGACACAGAACATCTTCAAAGGTAAATAAGTTCTCTGATTATAAGGGAACGAGTTCAGTTATCTGACAATTCTTGCCCCTGGGAGCTTCTCCTTCTGTGAAGACAGAAAAGTATATAGGCTCATTGCTTGCAAGTGGGATAACTGAGAGAATGCAGGTCACCCTTTGGACCCTGTGGGGCTGGGAGATAGGAAGAGGGAGCCCTTGGCCTCTGTCTAGGATGAAAGGAGATTTATACATATTTATATGTATATATTTATGTATGTCTGTAAAGGAAATATTTTTTATGACCAGAAAAGACAAGCACTTGGGATTGGATAAAATGGAAACCAAGCACTTCTCAGGTTAGAAGGCACGTGGCAAATGCCCATAAAATTTCAGCTATGATTTTGCACAGTACTGGGAGAGTTTGCCATTTTGTTTGTCAGCAGTGTAGATTATTATTGCCAGAGAGGAAGGTAAGAATAAGAATCTGCTGATAGTCTGTTAGCAAACAGCATCCAAAGCTGCATGCTAAAAGTTTCTGTTGCTAAACTGAGGAGAGAGTTTAGATTAAACAGGCTTTTGCCTACAGCTCCCACTGTGTCCTCAATGATAATCTGAAAGTGTTGCTGGGAAACCTGTTTGTCTTTTTAGAAATCTGAAAATAAATAACAGAGGAAGTCTAAAATATTTTATGAAAGCCTCCAATGAACTGTGAGATTGGGGAAAGTTTTCTGAAATGTTGAGATGTCATTGAGGGCTGCAATCCATACATCTGGTGGGGGCTCCTGCTCCACTAGCAAGCATTAGTAACATCCTGTGTAAGGACTATTTCAGTACTAAGGAATTCATAAATTGGTCATACTTGTGAAGATTAGTTGGTTTTGTGTCTAGCAGTAGGAAGCAAATTGTTTCCAAGTGATTCACTGGCTGCCATATTGTTAACAGTGCCAGATACCCACAGACCTGGAACAACCCTTAATTCAAAAGCATGAGCTAGGCTTTGTTTTACTTCTGCTTGTTGAAGGTGCCAGACCTTCGCTTCCCACAGAAGCATTGATGAGCTATTGCTATGCTAGAAATTTTTCAGACCAATCTTTCTGCAACAATGAGCAGAGAAAGCCCAGAGAATGATATACACTGCTGGCTGTTTCCAATCTTTTAATCGATCTCCCCTGTCTAACTAAACAAAGGACCAGTCTCACACAGACAGGTGAGGGCAGCACATGGGAATATCCTGACAAAAAGTAAAATGACTGCAGTGGTATCTTTCTTTGTCAAATAGGTGAGTGGTGTTAAGCAGACAGTAAACCTGCCTCAGCTGTAGCAGCGTTGAACTTAAGGGCTTTGTTAACTGCCTGAGGAAAAAAACCCAAACAAACAGTGGAGTGCATTTGAATGCCTTGCAACCTCCTTGAGCTGAGCCTGAAATCGTGAGATAGAAATAACAAGATTGCTATTACATATCATAAAGGCCAAAAGCTTAGCAGGAATTGAAAAGGATTAAAATTTTATAGATCTGGGAAGAATAGGAAGAGGAGTTGTTGTTTCCTGAAACAAAAGTGAATTGAAAGAGCTTTAAAGCCACCTGCTCAGTGTATAAGCCACCCTTTTAGTAATAGAAGGTAGGAGGAGACTTGTCATCAGATATTAATGTTAGAGAACTCTATATTCCAGGATATATCTCAAAAAGAGATGTGAGGGAGAGCCAAAAAAAGTTACGTCCTTAGAAGATGTGAGAATCTTTTTCATCTAAACTGATTCTTGCACCCTGAAACTGTTTCAAAAGGGATCTGACACCATTGCCACCCACTAATGCTCTCCTCTGATGCAGTTGCTGTTTAGCCCAAGCAAACAATTCATGTTTTAACTTTGTGGCTGGAGAAGAAAGCATCTGCTTTCTAATATTCAGTACATTAAAAATTCATTGTAGACTGGATATTTTATTAATCTTTTTCCTAATGTGTGACGTGATTGAGATCTATTCTGACATTCACCAAGGTGTACCTTGATTAACTCAGCTAAATCAAGAGAGCAAGTGATCAGCATCTTGCCCACATAGTAACATTCAGTGGCCACTGTTACTGGTGTGCCAAGAGCTGTGTTTGCTGTGATGCCCTAGCAGTGTTTTTCTTACTTTGCCTTTTCCTTTTATTCTTGATATTTAAGGTTCTTGGGGCTCTAATCTTGCCTTCCTCTCTCCCTCTTAGTGTCTATCAACTTGTTGTCAAGGAGGAGAAGCTGCAGAAAGCACGGAGAGCTGCAGACATCATTGAATGCTTCTCTGTCCCAGTGAGCTACAAGAATGCTTCCAGTATTGACTCACCACACTACTTCGCAGCCGAGCTGAAACCCATCAACCTGCCCGTCACACAGCCGTTCACAGTGGGCGACAACAAAACCTACAACGGCTACTGGAATGCTCCACTTTCTCCCCTGAAAAGCTACAGCATATACTTCCAGGCTCTTAGCAAGGCAAATGGAGTAAGTGCAGAGAAAACCAAAGTTGGATCTGTGCATATGACCCCCTCTGTCTATTTCCCTCATCTTTCTCCTTCCTTCTCTATTGGATGCCAGTTTAACTCCTCCTTATTATTACTCTCTTACAGAAATTTGATGAGAATTAAACATGCCACTATTTTTCCTTCACTCAAGTCTTTCTCTGATGCCTAGATCCAATGAGAAACCTGTTAGGGAGCCAGACTATGTAAAGACACATTTTGGCATGTGTTTTACAAAACTAATTGCTTAGAATTTGGAATATTTTTTTTTTGTTTCCTTCCATATGCATGAATGTCAGAATAGGGGCTATTGTGCTTTTAAAAGACTACAATGTCCTGATAGTCTCAAGTTCACAATGCTTGTGATTTTGGAGGAGACATTATGGATGAGGACTGCCCAAAAGCTAAGAATTTGGGTTTCCTTGTAGCTTGCATTTGGTTGCATCATAGTGTAGTGTTTATGGTTGGGAGTTTCTGCTTGAGTAGATTGTACTGCAGGGAGGGCACTATGTGCTTGTCTTTCTTACTCCTTTGGAATACACGTACTTACTCTGTGATAGTAAGTTTAAAATGGAGACAACATGGGAAACTGTCTACCCTGTGCTCAGGCTCTAATGCCATACACATAATGCCGCAACAGATCCTGTCATAGGAAAAGGGAAAGCCTCTTTTCCCCCTTATATTCTATTCCAGACTAGAATAGTTTGTGACCTTCTCTTTTAACTTCCCTGTTTCAGGTGTGTTCAGCTAACAGCATACAGGCCAGATACATTTTAGGCAGTCATTCATCTTCCTCCCCTTTGACTCCCCTAATTGTTGTTTATTACCACATAAAATGATATAATTTGACACTCCAGCCTCATGAAGAGTCTTAGAGCATTAACATGGCATCAAGAAATTGGGTAGCTGAGTGTGTTATTAGCATGTTTGCCAGTGCTTTCATGAATCTCGCTTTAATAGAGAAAAATTCTCCAAGACACCACCTCTGAAAGAGCAAAATTGGAAAAATCAGCCTAAGGTGAATGGTGCAGGCTTTGGTCCCCACTTGGGAAAGTGTCTTTTATACCCAAAAGACAGGCGCACATCACAGGGGACTGCACATCATTTAACAGGCTAGCAATGCCAATGAATGTTCACAACATATCTTGGTGTTTTACTGCCTTCATTTATCACCATTCTCCTGCAGAGTTTCTGCTGTGTGGCTGACAAGCACAAATCTCCTCAATGCTGTGCTGTTTTTCACCTTGGTTTCCTTTCTAGTCGATATAGTTTCCTTTCAGTGCTACTCCATTAATTCAATTTTGGATTTGCCTTTATAAAGGAAATTGTAAAATATATGTATATATCTCTCTGTGTCTGGTTAATTCCCCCTTGTGTGATAGTTAATTGCTAGTGAATGGATCCCCAGGGAAGAAAAAACTTTATTTGCTTAAGTACAATATAATATGCCATGAATGGGTTCTATGAATGGAAATGTAGGCTTCCCCTGACATTCTGGATTAAGGCAGCACTAATGTATGGTTCCTGCTTTTCCTGGATCTCTGTAGCTGGCAGGTTGCATCACACTCTACATAGAAGGTGATAAGAACTCAAAGGGTGACTGAGTTGGGCTGTTCTAATAGGAACACAAGCCTGTAAAAGACTTCTTAAGCATAATTAATCAAAAGAATGTATGCAACAAGACAGTTTGTGAAAGCATGACAAGTCTGCTGCCAGACAAAGCAAATTCCTATTTGAGCAAGAAATTGGCTCTTGTGTTAGTGATTTATATTGGTGCAGTACATGCTTATATATCCTCAAAGTGCAGTGCTATGGGAAAAAATACACAGGGAATATCCAAGAGTGGAATAAGGATCTTCAGAGGAGTAGCTGTGATACTCTTTGTTTCTTGATAAAATCCTTAAGCCCCACATTTCAAGCATTAGGGTCTGATTTGTATCCAGTCTTTTGCAGCTATAAATAACGTTTCATTCCCAGTGTTGTTTACAGGCGTATTTTGTTTTTAAGAGTGCTAGGTTTTCACTTGTGTCTATAACATGAGCAGCTTTGACTGGTCTTCATAAAGCCTGCTAATATGCTACAACATGACATTTTTGATAATATACAGCTGCAAAATATCAAAACAGTAACAACTGAGCACAATTAAAATATAGCCTTATGTTCCCTTGCACATGAAAAACTCAACGGAACATTGCCACTCATTTTTTAATTAGGATTTTCCATAGTTTCATTAATCACTGACAGTTGTGGAATGACGAAACTTCTTTCCACACCTGGAACCTGCAATGAGAAACTCTCGTGCAGTGAACCAGAACATCTTCCTTTGGAAATGTAGGACTCTGGGGAGAGCTTAATTTGAAGAAACATTCTGTATTTGGTCAAAAAGCTAGATTTAGGAGGAGGTAGAAGTGTTATAGGAGTTCTGCATTGTTTCAGCTCCTCTGTACGTGCGGGGTTGTGCTCATTTGTTGTTTTTGTCTGCTCTGCAACCATTAGCTGTGATTGTTACAGTGAAAGGAACATAATTAACAGCTGGATGCAAAACAAGTGTGGCAAATTGCTGCAAAATCAGATCACGAGCTTTTCTGCCTTCTCTTATGGGATGTTGTACTTGTTTGGGAGTTCGAGTGAGATAGCTGTTGCTGGCTGAATTCTTCTAGGTGGACAGTTGCATGAAATTTGGTCTACTTGGTGTTGCATCCAGACAGGGGTCTAAGTAGGACATGTGTGAGACAGAATGGTTTCCAGATTTGTTATACAGAATGCTTCCACATTGTGTGCATCTCCCTCCTAGGGACTATTGGAAGCCAAATGCTAGGCTTGAATGTCTCAGAGTTTGAAGTAAGAGGGGAAAAAAGAGAAAAAGGGAACAGAAGGTCTGAGTTTAGTAACCGTGGGCGTGAGAAGCACCATTAGTTACTGTTTAATTGTTAGGTGGAGTTAGCACAAGAAGTGGCACAGAAAGAATGGACAACTGGCTGTGCTCTCTGGCAGCATCTCCACACACGCTGTTGCAGCCATCCAGGTAGTTAACTGATGTTTGCTGGTTGTCCTGGTGCCACCTGCTACAGATGGTTGCCTGACAGAGCATGACGTTTTCCTTGTCTAAAAAACCCTCCCTGGGCTCACCCCTTTAAAACACCAGTGTTCATCATCCCTTTCAGTGTTCATCCTTCTGAAAGGTGAGGCCAGACTGGCAACACCGTGTTACTGCTTATCCTCCCTTAGCCTTACACTGACTTGGTGATCAAAGTTAGATGTTGCAGGTTTTATTGTCCCCAGGTTCTTTTTCTGGCTCATTGTGAGTGACAATCTCTGGTTAGTGATCCAGCCACACGCTCAAATGGGGAGAATTTTTGGCTGCTGTGAAACCTGCCTGAATTTTTGAGCAGCTCAGAAACCAGAGCTGCCTAAAAAATGTTTCCTGGAGTTGCATTTTACCTCATTGAGATAAAATGAAATCTGTAATGGCACAGTTGCAATCAATAACTCTCGGGCATTTTTCCTCTAAATGGGAGATGAGGCAGGAGCCTGTGTAAGGCAGCTGGAGATGCTGGGGGGATGCTGCCAGCTGCTCCTCCAGCCTGGTGGGCCAACAGGTGAATGATGTTTGCAGGCCAGAATTGTGAAAAGCAGCACCACAGGAATCAATGAGAATTATTTTTGAGGGAATGATAGACTCTGCAGAGATTCTCATTGATTTTTTTTGCTCTCTAATGACTTGTACTACATGCACAATCAGGCAGTTCATTATTATCAGGGGACATAAAGCTGGATTTCTAGATGCTGACATGTCTCCTTGCAGTACACAACATTATTCTTCTGGGATGTTTTTGAGGTATGGATAGAACTGCCAGCAGAGAAGTGGCATTCATCCCTGTGGAGATGGCCCATGAAAAACACTGAGGTACTTCAGCATGACCCATGTTCTGATGGCACCAAGGCCACCTGCGTTGCTTCTGTGAACTATTAAACAGCTCTGTGTTCAGTAGGATTTCGGGTGTACGGTTTTTGTCCACTTATGTTTACTCTTTCTTGGAACAACCGGGACAGAAATAAAGCAGCTGTGGTAGCACTTCACTCTTTGTAAGCCCCTGTTTCCTTCTCCAAATGACATGGATGTCCTGGTTTCCCTGGGACAGGCCCATAGGGCAGCCATGGAGTGCCAGTAGTAGCCCCCCGAGTCAGCCAGAGCTGACAGGGGGTCCCACTCCCCTCACCTCACAGTGGTTGCAAAGGGGACAGTGGGCTAAGGGTTCCCTTTCCTGGGACTCATCCCTCTTGACCTGCTGCTCCCTCTGCTACTCCCCAGGACTAGGCTGAGTATAAACTTTATGTTAGCATTTGTATTAATTTTGTTATTTCATTAAATCCATTTATATTTCAACCCACAGGGATTCTCTCCACCTCCTGATTCCCCCTCTCAGCTGAGGGGGGGTCATCGGGTGAGAGAACAAACTGCTTCAGTTTAGCCTCAGATACTGTCTAAACAAAGGCACACAGATACTAAAAATAGCTGATAATTGGGAAGGCAATACTAGGTTTTGCTCAGTCTCTTGGAGAACTAGCAGCTTCCTTAAGCTGGCAACAGAAATTATAGGACAGCTGACTGACCCTGTGCAGATACATGCACATGATTAATTTTAGAGAGAGCAAACAGTTGGCTTCAGTGGGATAAAAAAGGAACACATGATCTAGAGCTCTGCTGATCTTGGACAAAATCTGTTGAGGACCAAAAAAATAGTTCCTTAAGATGTTCAGTGGACAGAACCACAGTGTTTATCCTGAGGGAAGCAGGTCGCCAACAAGCACGCTCAGTGTACAGCTCTGGGACGTGGGGAGCTGCAGTTGAAACTAAGGCCAAATGGGAGCTTGGTAATTACTTGTCTTGTCTGCACACCAGGGAGAGTTGAAATTGCCTGTCCCTCATTTAAGCTGTCTGATGAAGCTGTGCCTGTTGAAGGGCAGCCCCGCACGGTACGTCTGGGGAGAGCAGGTCTCCCTGGTGCTGGCAGGTGGCTCTTCAGACAAGGCAAGCACTGTGTAACTGATGCAAAGTCATAATAGTAGTAAAAGAAAGAAAAAATTGTGGGTGTGAAAACAGATGGATGAAAAAGCCCAGCTTCTTTTATTGTTGTTCATAGTCTGTAAACAGCAAGCTGTCAATTTAAAAGATAAAAGAAAAGGGGAAAAAAAAATCATTTGCCCTTTTAGGTTGTGAAGACGCAGCTGTCACATAAACATATGTCCTGCTGCCTTCATAGCCCCTTCTGTAGAAAATTGTTCCTAACCAAACACTGAAGAGACAGAGACAGAACTTGTCTTGTTATCCAGTGTACTTCAGTGAAATGTGCATTACGAACCTAAGTAATTAGTAGCCAGCATCAGCTCCCTTGCTTTGGAAAAGAAAGAAACAAATAATATTAAAAGAATGTTTTAAAAAACCCTGAAAATTTAAAGGGATGCAAAGACAGGCTCATGGGGTGTAGTTTCAAGTTTGTGTGCATGAGTTGTGTTGGCAGAGAGGGCTTGCCCAGCTCCTCAGCACAGTCTGTGCTCTCTTCAGAGTGTCTCCAGCTCATTCTAACTCAATCTACACTGCCCTCCAGGAACAGTCTGCAAGCACTCTGAAACACAGTCCTATGGTCTGTGTCCATGGTGTATGGACTTAAAAATTTAGCCAAGGTTCAGCCTTGAGTGAGGGTACACCGTAATCATGTTTTATTCATATGGAAGTAAGTTCCAGAGAACAAACTTATATAAATATGGTCTAGTAAATGTGTAGATGGGCTTAATACACAATATTGTGTATATATCTGGATACGAAGTATGCTGGAAAATGAGAGTTGGATCAAGAGCTATAGGACTCATTCATGCAGAGCTTTTCTGATCCAGGTTCTTGGTTAAAACATACCTACATTGTTCTATTACTGTTTGGATATAAAGTCTGCCTTAACTGGGCAGTGATACAGAGCTGAAGTAGTAGTGCTACTGGGATCCTAAATTCCTGTGATTTCATCCATAATATGAAACAGGTGTCTTATACTGAACATGTAGCATCTCGGGTCATCATTCAGATTGTTGTAGACATAAGGCCTGGTAAAACTACTATGGTATCACAGCTTTTGAAAGAACATTCAGAAACAACAGAGACACTGAAATTTGGGGAGATTATCTTTGTTTTTCCTAAAACTTTTTTAATTATCCCTTTATTTCGGTATCTTTCTTGTAATTGCTTTAAGCTGTCTGGATGGATAATTGAGAATTACCTGTGTTGTTTATTCCTATTTTACTAATAGCTAAAGAGAAGCATCTTACTTTGCTGTGCATTGGAAAGCACCTTGTCTGAATAAAAAGTAGTAGTTTTCAGGAAAAAAAAAGTGATTGTGGGAAAATGGTTTTACTGGTTTTGGGGGAAAAATGTGTATTTATTCAGTTTCCTGGTTAGAAGTTCATATAAACTTGCAATTCTCAGCATCAATAAAAGAAAAACAGTAAATCTCAAGAGAACTCATTTTTATGAGACACCAAAGAGATGAGTAGTGGGTTGATCAATGAAGCGGTCAATGGAAATTGATGGAATAATCAGCCCTAATCAGAAATATGGACTAAGCTGAAGTCTTTAAACTTAAGCGTCCTTAGAAGCTGCACATCTGATGTCTGTGCAGGTTTCTTTTATGTTTTCCTTCATGGAAGAAGCAATTTGAAATGAAGTTCTGAGGTCCCTTTTGGCAGTGCCAGATCATGATCTTCTAATAACTATGATTGCATGTGCTAAACGCAGCCATCAGTAGATGTAGATGCAAACAGAACTCACTGTGTTCTGTCTTCTCAAATTGTCCCGTGGGAGGGTAATGTGTGGGAATATGCACATGCTCAAATGAGATCAGTTACAGCATCATTAACAAGATTTCGGGTTTGGTTTTCTCACCTCTTCTTTTCTCAACATTGATTAATTTCTCCAGCTTTTTGTTGCACTTTGAAGCTAGCAGAAAGCAATAAATACACAAGAAAATTTTCCACAGCGAAATGTGAGCAAGTGCCTACCTACTTTTAGACTGCAAAAATGCTATTTTGATATTATTTATTTATTTTCTTTTTCATCGCTAATTTTCCAGGTCACCTTGTCTTAGATTGTAAACTACACCAGGATCTGTCTGGCTTATAATTCCCAGCATTATGTGCTGAGGCTATGCTCTGAAAATAAAGCTGTGTTTTTCCTGCTTCGTGTATCATTACTAGTAATAAAGATTTTGGATTTCCAGAATAGCTGGCAATTTGAGCTGATTGTACACAAGGCAGAGATGAATGAGGAGCTCTGGTGTACAGCTGTGTTGACTTTGCAGTGCTGACGGTTGTACAGGTTGTGTAGGGGAGTTATTTTTTGAGGGAGAAAGAGGTTGGTGCACCAAAGAGAGATGCCACTGGTTTACTGGGATAAGCAGTGCTTCAGTCCAACCATGGGGGCTCTGTGGCTGGGAATGGATGCCCTTAATAGGCATGGTTTCTCCTTGGTGATCCAGAAGTTCTTTGAGAGGGTTTGAAGGCAGGATCAAAGGAACAGTTTGTCCTTCTGAATATCTCATTATTTCTAGACTACACACAGGGTTGCTTGTATCCAGATAGTGTGGCTTGATGGGTGCCTTGAGGCTGCATAGAAAGGGATCAGAAGGAATCGCTCTTGTGCTTCCCAGTGTGGAGCCTGCAATTGTCCCTTCCTCCGTGCAACTGAAGTGTGAGCAGAAAGACACCATGGGACTGTATGTTTCTGCTTGGGCCAAGGAGGGTCTGTCATGGATGGAACAGGTTTTCTCCAAGAGCAAATTCAGACTTTCACAGTGTTCATCTTTTTGCTTGAAGATGGAGTGAGGTGCTCAGCAGTGCATTTGCTCGGCTCTTGTTTCCAGAGCACAGACAGCATCCATATTAATGTAGCATTGTTACACACAGTAATTTATGCAATATTGATTACACCCGAGGCATGTACAAGAGAGTGTAAAGACCTAAAGTACTACAAGATGCCTGCAGCAGATTACTGCCTGACAAAGTCAGCTTTTAAACCAAAGCAACACTTTAAGATTTGGACGCAATCATGCATTGGACAGAAGCAACCCTTGCCAAGGAGGGCTGTAGAGTGAGGAGCTGGGGGTACCAGAAGGGATGTGTTTTCAGCGCAAGAGGCCTGAGAAGGCTGCTGAGTTTGAGCTGTTAGTTAAGCCAGATACAACATTGCTGTTCTGATCCAAACTCCTGTTTACACAGATCTGCAGGCTCTGAGGTGGATTGAACAAAAGCGCTGGGTTTTATCCCGGCTCTCCAATGAAAAACTGCAGTGGTGTGGGCTGTGTTTAAATAGCTCATCTGGCAGAGCTAGCCACAGCGTGCTGTTTTTCTTCACACATCTGTCACAGAGCTGAAATATTCAAATGACTACTTTGGTGTCTGTTTGCCATGTGTTTAAATAAATACCCAATTTGCAAAATGTGCAGTAATGGTGCATGAAAATCAGGTGTACAGTTGCATGTACTTTTGACCCAAGACTTGTCTGCCTATTATAGACCAGGCCATATAACTGGTAAATACGATTAGTTAATCAGGCAGACATGGGGACCCATCACTCACACCTTGAGTGTGGAAAACTTGTTGTCACTCTTAACTTCTCAACAGTTAGAGAAGCAGCTGTAGGCAAGTCCATTACTATGGAGAGCTTTATGCAACTAAATCCATTGGTATTTTCAGAGATGATGTGTAAGAAAAATACTGATTTGTTTTAGTACCTTTTTAAAGGAATATATGTTTATTGTAGATGGGCAAATTACACACCTTCATGTTTTTCCTATATATTTCTTTTTTTATTTTTCAGGAAACAAAAATCAACTGTGTCCGGCTGGCAACAAAAGGTACGTGGGTCTCTTTTTCCTGCAAAGCAATAATGCCAGTAATATAAAAGCTGCAGTGGTGACACAACTTGATTACAGTTACTATTCAAAGAACAAGCCTTTTTTTTTTAAAAAGGAATTTTACAAAGGCAGAATAACAATTTTGAGAACCACTCCATTGTATGTGTGGACTGTTATTTTTTTAAGATGGGGTATCTTTCTCCATCTCTGTGACTCCTCCTTTCTGTCAACAGCTTTCCTGTCCTGAGGACCGTTCTTGCTATTGGCAGAATGTCACTGGAAAAGTGACATTAAATTCCTATTAAATTCTTTCTCTCCACAAATGTATAAAGTAGATAAATAAGAGGAGATCTCTTGTAAGCCTAACCAATGGGGCACAATTCTTATATCACAGCATTTTCATGGTATAGTTCAATAAGCTAGAAGACTACATTCCTTATGTTCATTGCAGTTAGTTCAGAATAGACCAAACAGTTAGGTCAAATAGACCAGACTGAGCAAACCCAACACAAATATTGTTAAGATGCAATCCTCTAATCCCCAGGTTGCTACACAAAGTGTAGCTCTTGAGGGACCAATGATGACAATGTCTGGGTTCCTTCTTGGAGTTTAGAGTTGCTTTTAACAACTCTTCTAAAGACTTCAAAATCACCCCAGGGGCTACTTTACCAGCAAAGATGTCAGAAACCAATTTATTTGTAACACGAAGGAGTAGCTGTAAAAAGACTTCAACACATGTTTCGGTCTCACAATAAGCTGTAAGGAAATGATGGGGTAACTGCCATGGACTGTGCTACAGGTAGTTCTCCATTTCCAAAACTCAGGGTTGCCATCTTGTGCTCTTGCTGCTTTGCTGTACTGTAAAATAACTGCATTACTGCCTGCAGAGTCTTTCCAGAGTTAAAGAAAATTTGCAGGAACCCACGACTTTTCAATACCTAAAGGGGGCCTACAAGATGGCTGGGGACAGGCATTTTAGCAGATCTGTTGTGACAGGATGAGGGGTAATGGTTTTAAACTGAAGGAGGGTAGATTTAGGTTGAATATAAGGAAGAAGTTTTTCACCATGAGGATGGTAAAACACTGGCACAGTTTGCCCGGAAGTGGTGGGTGCCCCATACCTGGAGATTTTCAAGGCCAAGTTGGATGGGGCCCTGAGCAACCTGGTCTAGTGGGGAATGTCCCTGCCCAAGGCAGGGGAGTTGGACTAGATGACCTTTAAGGTCCCTTCCAACTCAATCTATTCTGTGATTCTGTGACTTTTTTTTTTTTTTTTCTTTGAGGCACCATCCCATTTTTTCCATTCTTTTCACTCCTTTCTGTCTTTTGGCAGTAACAGCAATTAATTACTTCTAGGTACTTTCTGCTGATCACTTCTGCATCTGCACTTACAGAGAGGTTGGGAGGGCTCAAAGAAGCCCCAGATAACAGTTGTTGGGTAGCAGAAGAGGACTTTTTTTCTATCTTTATATGGAGACATCCTTCAGTCTGTTACAGAAAACCGTGCACAGGGATGGCAGGAGCTGCATGAAGTTCCCACCTGTGCATCTGTTTTCACTGATACACAAACTGGTGGGGCTGTAAGCAGTTGTGTCGCCACTGAAAGCCAAGGAGGATGAGCCATTTCTCCCCGTTCTCCTTTTCATCTGTGGCTCTGGTGCTCTCCATATCCTCTTGTTCCTTTCCTTTTAAAATATTTATTTAATTCATTTCTCTGGATTACAAACATTCTATGTGTCTCAGTCTCCCCTCTTTCCCCTTCAGTTTTTCCAGCTGGTGGTGATGTGGCCCTTTTGAATACCTTATTTTGGCTTTCTGGTGGTAGAAAGATAAAGAACAAGTCTAAGTAAGATGAGTCTGGGTGAAATGGATCTCCCCAGGGTTTTCCAGAGCATGACTAGAGGTCTTCGCATGAGATCAGATGAACTGGATTAATTAATTTCTGGAATCACGTAGTTTATTCCATTTCAGTCATTCTTTTTTGTGGAGTTGGTGGAAGAATGTTGTCATGCCAGCAGGAATGATATTTGGTCTGTGACTATTCAAATTAAAATAGAAACCTACATAGCTTGAAAAGTCCCATTCTTGCATGACCTTTTGATTTGCACTGTCTGATTTGGGCACTTTGAAAAAGTGTCACATAAGTGTTTGACCTTGAGTTGGCTTTTGCAAACTGATTTAATTTTCATTAACCTCTTCGGTCACCAGGAAGAGTCAATAAGCTACCCTCATTCTGTTGGTTCTGAATGTCATCTCTTTTTAAAAAAGGATCTCTTACTAATATTAATTTGCTAAGAGATATAAAAGGGATGGGTAGAGCCTGAGGATGCCTAGAGCCACTGCTTCCCAGTGATCTAATTCTTTAAGATTTGCCTTGATTGACGTGAATGGAAAAGGACAAGAAATGATGGTAGTTTGAGTGCTCATTCTCACTGTCTCAATGGATATCACTTTTGATTTATAGGCAGATATCTTGTTTCTATATGCAGAGTGTAGAAATCTCTGTGGAAATTTTTTTTATTCCTTTTTGGCCTTCTTTTTTTTCCTCTTGTGCTCACTCTGTGAGTTGCAATGTTGTAGTTCTCAGTGCCTGACCGTTAGCAAGGACACTGGAATGTGGTTTTATGATCCACAGCTGTGGCTAATTTTATGCAGTTTTAGCTCTTCAATGGTACAGCATTGCCTGCAGCTCACAAGCAAGGTAGCATCACATGCACATTTGTAGTCTTGATAATGTAACAGTGTCTTCCACTGCTGCCACCTGCAAAGTGTGAGCAGCTGAGCAATAGTTGAACAGTGTGGGTCTGTGGTTTGGAGATTTCCCACAGCTTCAGATGTCAAGATTTTTAAATTTTCAGATGTCAAGAGGCTGAATTCCCACCATACATTAATTCCATATGAACAGAAGGACTCAGCCACCCCCTGTCCCAGCCCCTGAGGAGTGGTGTCCTATCTGCTGTGTAGCAGTGGACAGGGACACTCCCAAAACTGTATTTACACTGTGACCTGATCAAAGGCTGATAGCTGGGATGTTCTAGGTGACCTCCTGTGTCTGTGCTGTCTTCTCTCTACTCGTTATATTGATTACCTGTGATGGTGTTGTCCCTTTATTTGCATCATTGTCTTTTGAGGGTAGAATGAGCAAACCTATAATCTGCCTTGAAATCATCAGAGCTGCTAGCAGAGATACCACTGTGGTGTGTCTTTAGTAAGAGTGAGGAAAAACCCCACTTTTTTTGAGTCAGGGCTAATCTCTGCATCGACAGGGGAAAGCTCTGCTTTGAGTCTGTACCGGAGAATAAACATATTTTGTTTTGACACAAAAAATAAATGCATACTGCTGGTGCCAGCCTAAACGTTCATTTTGGAATATAGGCCTAATTTTTCCATTCCCAGACATTTGACACTGCAATAGCTCCATTAATGTGAGTGAAATGAGTTCTGATTTACACCAGTGACAGGAAGATTAGGATCAAAACATAGTTAAGCAAGGCAAGTGTTCTCTTGAAGTACTGGATTAACAAGGGCACTAAACATGAGTGTGGGAGTAATTAGGCAATAAAATGTGTTAGGCAGTGTGTTACTGGGGGATTATAACACATCTTGGGTGTTGCTGCAAGGCACCTGTTCAGAAGCTGAGTAGCTTTAATTACTCGAGAGGCGCATGAGGCTTTTCCACTGTTGCCGCTTCAGCAGGCGGGGGTGCAGTGTGCTTTGTATGTCCCATTGCCTCAAACCCAAGGAAATGAAAGTAGACAACTCTTTAAAAAGTGTTTTAGTCCATTAAAGAGCATTTTGGAGATTTCCCAGTTTTCTCTCCTCCTCTTTTAGCAAGAAATAGACTGTTCAGATCAAACCCTTCTCAGTTCTCTTCAGCTCTGCGCAGAAGCTTCCTCTCCTCTCCCAGCGGTGCACTCTTCTGCACACTGTTCCTGGTTAGATGAACCCAATTCTTGCAAGAAAGAGCTCTCAAATCTTTGTGTATTGGCTTATAAAATGTTGGGGAGGGCTCAGCATTTCAGAGCACTAACTCATGACAGCAGTAGTGCATTCTCCAAAGCAGAGCTAGTAGATATGCACCTGGGCAAGCACATCTACTAGAAGGAAGGGGATAGAAGGAAGTTCCTTTCCTTCCATCCAGTGTCTCAGTGTGAGCTGGCTGATGCCAGTGGAAAGGGATTTATCATCAGCCTTTGCTGTGGTGACATTTGGCAATCCATCAGAAAGCTCTCTGCGTTTGTCCAGTCTGTGTAGCCATTTCACATTTTGCAGCATGTTTTAAATCCACAAACATTATTAACCTTTTGTATCTACATATGTTTTTATTTTCAGGTTCATTGGTCTCAGATTTCTTACCACTTCCAGCCATAAACATCTCTCCCCACATGGGCTGCTCCTCTTTTTTAAATTACTGGAGTAATGTTGTCTTTCACAGCATTAGTCACTTTGATGCGTATCATTAGCATAAAACACTCTTTAAAAGTGAGTTTCCAATTAAACCCCGATTTACCAGCTCTCTGCCATACAATTTTCATTCAGCCAGTTTATTTATTAGTTTTGCCATTTGGTCTCCTTGATAGCATTTGTTTTAATATGTCCCATTCTTTCTGAATTAACTGACTTGTTCTCCCTGTCTTAAAGCAACATATTTATATTGACACTTTATTAGAGAAAATTGCAACCTCTTACCAAGAGAGAGCGATTACCTCTTGTATTCTTAAAGTGCATTAAGTTAATTTCACAGTGTAATTGAAACCAAGGCAGAGGGCTCATTAATGGTTCCTTATCTCCTGATACTCATTTCTTCTTTCTTTAAAATGTGAGTTCTTGCAAATGAAAGAATGGAACTTTTATAATCATTATGAGGTACATTTTTATTGTTTTCCTTTTTCTTCTCGTACATGCTGCCTGGGAACGATTTTGCTTGTTCTTAGCAGTAATAGGTAGGCAACAGGTGACCACGGGAAACCCACCCAGCCTCTTGAGCACAGGTGATTATCAGTTCAGGAAAAGGAAAACTGTTCAAACTTCCAGAAGTCTGAGCAGCTTCATGACTTCTTGTTTCGTATTTGGTTAGCACGGGAAAATGCTTTCATGATTATTCTAACTCCAGTGGAACAGCGGCACTCCTTACCTGGCACTGCTTGTGCACTGAAGTGGATATCCACCTGTGCAGAGGGTCATCTGGAGGTTCAAACACCACTTAAATCTTCACAGGAGCACTTGAGCATGACTGAAGAGCCCTGTGGATCCTTTGCTGGCCCTCTGCAGAGGCTGAATATCTCCCTGAGCGTGCATGGACATGACCTTGCACTTCTGAATTAAAGCAGCTATGGTATTTTCTGGGGCTGATTATTACACTTATTCTTCAACAGCTGAGTCCTGCTGTTGAAGAAAGGATGACAGGAGAATGAAAACTAGATAGTCCTCTGTATAGAAACTTCATTTACAGACCACTAGTGGGAAGGTTCAGAACTTCTCAAGGGTTTTGCAGTTTCCATCAGAATGAACTTGAAGATCCATGTGTCATAAACTTGCCTCGCTGTGTATAATACAAGGACCAGTACCATCATTTCACTTCAGAAAATAGAGCATAGAGAGGAAATCCCATCAGCTTGTGGAAATAGATTCTTTTACTTTAGCCTGATGTGCATAGAATGACTTTTTGGGATGTGACAGAGCTTTGTGTGATTGATACGAAAGAGAAGGTAAAGGGGGGTTGGTTTCTCAGGTTTGGGATGGATTACATTTTTGTAGGAATGTTCCTCTCCCAGTGCTGCATGGTTATATTCCCACCTAGCTATGACTTCCTCACCCAAGAATTATTTTAACTACACGTCAGGGCAGCTGTAATAATACAGGGGCAAAAAGGTACTGGGACTGCTATGAATGCCTTTAAGATTGAGAAATGGTCCTGCTTTTCTGTACTGCCTCAGCACTGACAAAGGGAACCTCCTGGGAGACAAGTGCTTAACAATCTTGAGATCTCAGAAATGAACCTGGGTCTGAAAGGTGACCAGTGAGATCATGGGGAGGGAGGCTGCCAAAACCAATGGAAAATGAGGGGAAAAAACCCTACTGTTCACACTCAGTTTTGCTGCATATGAAAACTGTTCATTTAATAGCTCTTGCTCCCTCAAATTCATTTAGAAGGGCCCTGTTGTTTTGTGAAATATATTCTGGTTTTGTTGACAGATAATGTATTTTTTAAACAGATCTAATCCCGCTTCAAATCTATTTGTTATTACATTTTGGCTTCTGATACACTGGAAAGTTATTCCTTTGACAGGTTTATTCTGTGTTGTGCTATTTATTTCAGTGTGTTTTATCACAGTTTTTAAGTTGAATGCATGAACATGTTTTTTTTCCTTTTCCCCTGAACAAATCTCTGCCTTCTAACAGATATTTTTTAGCATGAGTTTATGTATCACCATAATTAATTGTTAATAACAGACACACTTATGCATTACTCTTACTGAAAAATATTCCCCTCTGAGAAGACAGCTCAAACTTGCTGGCATGTGGATGCCCGCTTAACCTAGTGATCATCTTTATTTTCACCAAATTTAGTAGCAAGACTTACTAAGAGGGATTTAAAATGTTGACTTTAGGGGCTTCCTTAACCCAGGGACCTAATGAACCAATTTAGAATTAGGGAAGGACCTGGTACAAAACTGGATGAGGCCACAAGTGAACTGAGTTTGATACCTCAGCCCAGTTTCTAGAGGACATTGTCTACTGTAGAGCTCTGCTGTGCTGACAGACCCTTGGGCTCCCCAGTTCAAATAAGCAGTGGGAGGGGAGAGGCTGGGAGAGGCACAGTTTTTAAGGTAAAATTTGGGATAGATTAGCAACACTAGACTGAGAATATCACCTTTATAATTCAAAGCATCTGCTGCTGGGATACACTGCATCGCTTCAGGAAAGAAAGGTTTTAGAACAAGCAGAATACAATCAATTATTGCTGTGTGAGCCAAGTCCTCCTGAAATCAAAGCATTCATGGATTTACCTGGAGTGCTATGGAGGCTGTTGTCCCCTTACAACACCCACCAGGTGTGAAAGGATGCTGTTGTCCATGTGTTGTGGCAGGGGCTGGTAGGTTGTGCAGTCACTTCTGTTAGCAGATGAACTGGTAGCCAGGCAAATGAGGGGAAAAAAAAAGCAGTAGTTGGACATTAAAGGCAGAAGTGAAGGTCATATCAGAAAGAATTTGTTTCAGTTTATTTAGTTTGAATGCAAGAACAATGCATGATGACTTGCTTGTGAAATTCAGAGTTGGTTTTTTTACCCCTGTTTTCTGCTTGAAGCTTTGCAGGAAGAACTGAGTGTTCCCTGAAGCCTTCTGCCCAGGAGCTGAGAGATGAGGTGTGGGGGGGCAGCTGCAGGTAGAGATGCAGGAGGAGGGCTGTTACATTTTAGAGGACAGCAGTATTGCACGTTCCCAACCTTCATGGTTGCACAAACTTATCTGGGTAGTTGTGTTTCTTCTCCATTTCCTGGTATCTGGAGGTGCTTTCTAAGGTGTGTCAGCCACTACTCAGGTACTGTGGATCACTTTAAAAGTTTTTCATAAACAGATTATCATTGTCAGTGTCTTTAAATAGCACTTCCAAAAGCATGACAAACCCAAGGCTATTACAAATACATTATGTCTCAGTTTCCTTAAATAGATTTTTGCCAATGAGCCAATGTTCAGAAACAGGATCATTATTACTGCATTAGCGTCTCACTTACTTCCAAGAAAGGCCATTTAAAAACCTGGATGGTAGCATTAGGATATGTGACAATGTCACAAGAGAGGTAGGTGTGAAAGAGGCTGTTCTGTACTACTACTGTAGAGGAAAAGGAAAATCTTAATTCAAGACATGCCTGAAAGTGCTGCTTCAGCTTGGCAAAGTACAGAAAGCTTCCCAGTATTTTATGCAGCACACGTAGAGTGTGTATACACAGACTCCTTAATGCATTGGCCATATGACTCCCTTTTTACTCTAAAATAGTGAGTATCCTCCTTTGCATGCTGCTCGGTCAGCTCGATGGGGAAGTCTTATTGGGCACAGTTTTTTGTAAGCCATTGTGGTACTTCCAGCACCTTTAACTAACCAGGCTCAAAAGGTGCCCTTATTTCAGTACTCATTTTATACCCACCCCTGGACTTTGCTCGCTGCTTTTGTGATTTCTGCAGCCAGTGTGGCTGTGGATTTTTAACGATAACCATTATGAGAGCAGAGTAACTGCTTGGAGGGGATGGGCTGGTGCAAAGGTTAATTAGTTTTTGTTCATAGGGTGTGACAAGTCTGTTACACATCCATAGCATTGTCATGCACTGTGAAGCTTTTGCCTGTATCAGTCAACAGATTGCTTCCCCCATTTCTGTTTTAGACCGTACAAAAATTGTCACATCTGTAGATTTGAACTTGTGTTAGTGGGAATTCTACTTGTTTTACTTGTTAAATAGCTCTGCAAAAGTGGAGAGTTAAAATGGAAACATGGTCACCCTTTGAACAACCATCACATCACTTGTAGGCATCACAACAGCGACTCTTTGCCTGAGCTGCTCTTTCACGTAAATGTAAAAACCTTTCTCATTCTTGAGGGCCATATATCTGCCTTTAGCACAAATTAAGTACTCCTGCTCTGAAGAGACAGTAAGACAAACAGGAGGAGAAAAGAAAAACCTTTGTGGTGGATTTGCATGGATCTCCAGAATCAATTATTCTCTTACTGCTATTTTTAAAATTCTCATTCAGTTTAGTAATGCTAATCTTGATTCCTAGCTGTGTGTTTACCCTCATCCTCCTACACATTCAACCTGTGTGCCTGATAATCCCCAATATAAATTCTGGTCTGGCTTTCTCTCCGGGACTGCTTTGTTTTGCTGCTCTCTTTGCTTAGAATACGGTTGAAAGCTCTTGGCTCTCATCATTCTTTCCATTCCTTTTGAGCTTTTTTCAAGAAATGAGAATGTCTCATTGCAGTCTTAAGCCTGTGCTATTTGCAGTCTTCAATAACTGGAGGCGGAAAATCAGTGTAGTGATGTTATGTGTAGTGATACTGTTGGTGGAATTAATTTTTTTTAATGAATTGCAACAAAGAAATAGCCGAAGTGGAATCTATCTTTCAGATTTGATGAGCTCTTTCAGGTTGTTGAGTATGATACACAGAATCACCAGCATCATGCCTAGCTTTTTTTAGTCCCAGTACTCTGATACACACTGCAGAATGTTGCAACCCACTCTGTTTTCCACAACCCGTGCATGTGGCCAGCTCACACAGAGGACTCTTGCTGGGTAGGGCTGGCTAACAGGAATTATGGATCGAGATGTAAAACAGTGCCCTTTCACATTTACCTTAATGCTATCATTCTTAGAGGTACCTGTCCACCCTGCGTTTGCATATTGGAGACTATGTTTGAGAGGTATAGGTAATAATCAGGATCTGAAAACATAAGGGGAAACATTTCTACATGCAGAGATGCTTTAATCATTTGTAGGCCACTCACATATCATTAAACAAACAAACAAACAAAAAAAAACAAAAAAAAAAAAAGAAAGAAAAAGAAAAGGAAATCATATTTACAAGTGATTGGAGAGTAACTGTCTTTTGAAAGTAAGCCTCTAGGTCTGTTAGGAAATTTTACATTCAGCATGCTGCCTGACCATTATGTGCTACGAAGAAATTACTCTGATTGAGCAGCTCATTTAAACTCATAATGACTTTGAACCCATTATTTTTCATTATTTTTTCTGATTTAAATAATACTTTGAAGTAATTTTTTGGACTGTTTTATGGTGACTTGCTATCTGAAGAAGTCTTCTTAGGTGTTACAAACTCGAAACCAAACTTAGTCCTTGCCAAGCTGACCTGTCCCCTTTCCTAGGTCTTTCCTGCCATCTGGCCATGGCTGAACCTCCCATTGCTTCTGTTGCTTCTCTCATTTTGTCCCTCCCTCATTTATACGTGCACTGCCTTTTTCTTGCCCCCCTNTGTGCTCCTGGTGAGTGTGGTACCACCACCATCGCAGGACTTTGTTCTTTATGCCTCACCAGTTGGAAATCTCACATAAATACCCATCTTTTCCTCTGCCCCATGGCTCTTTTGAATTCTTTTTCTTGTCAGTTATATTTTTTTAATGCAATATTGTAATTGCTGCTTTGAGTAAAGAACATTTCAAATTACAGTTTGTGAAATAGGTTTCATAGCAGAAACTTGTATTATCAGTCCTGCTTAGCTACATGCACTCAATAATCATTCTTTCCTGGATGTTGTTCAGTGTACCGCCTCCACAGAGAAGGTCACTTTATATCTGGTGGCTGATTGTTTTCAAATAATATATCTGTGCATAAATTGCTGGGTGAAAGATTGCCATGGTACCTTTCACTTAGCTGCTGTTGCTGTTTCTCCCTTTGTCTTTCCCGTCCCCATCTGCGAGAGGTTGCGTGGTCTGCTGGAGTTGCCACAGGGTCTCAGTCCAGAAATGTCAGTCCTCAGCTCTGCTGTTGGGTGCCTGTGATGCCAAAGGCATATCCTTAATCCTTCCATATCTATAAAGTAAATAACATAATTTATTACTTACCTTGAATGAGCATGAAGGGGATTTAAAGCACATAAGAATATCGCTCTAGGAGCCTATAGTGCTGTGTATGAACACTTGCTGGTAAGTGGATGATTTTTCACTTCCATGGCATTTTGAGAAGGTTCTGCTCTTTAATTATGACTGGCAAAAACTTGAGTTTAGGCTGTTGGAATCACTTACAAACCGTCCCCCCAGCTCAAATACATGTCGTCTCTTCTTTGTGGACAGAAACACTTTCAGCTGAAGAAATCTTCTGAAAGGTTTAACTCTGGAATACAAATGGCAGCCCTCTATACTGAAATTAATCTGGGATTTCAAAATTCTTGTCCTTAAGTTAGCAGCCACTGCAGGGCCGGCTTCAACCACGATCTGAAGCAAGGAGGACTTTATAATGTTGACAGCCACAAGGAGCTGGCACAATACTAAAACAATGCTTCCAATAGTTGCACCTTACTGAACTAGTCTGGGATTTATGTGTCCATGCATCCACAACAGGATAGCTAGATTAGACCTTGGGTGCCTGTGAGTGTTACTAAAAAAACCCATCAGTGCATGGTGATCCACAAACCTGACTTCTCATGGGCTGGTGAGGTAGGGAACTCTGGGAAAGAACCAGTTTGCTCCTGCTCTGCTCTCTTTGCATCTCTGCAGCATCACCAGAGCAGTATCCCCCATGCTGTGTAGTGTGTTCTGTCCCACTGCAAGATGCTGGATCTCTGGGAACCTTGAAAGGGGTTGAAAAAGCAAAGTAAATTAGATTGGTGGGAAAGCACTGAAGCCTTGAAATAGTTATGAATGTAAAGTGGAGTGCTGGGTGGACGCTGATGCCTGTGAAAGTCAGACTCATGCCTCTGGTTAAGCTTCTGGGAAAGAGCATTTTGTATAGTATGTAAATGTATATCTCTGGAAGTAGTAGCCTGGTCTAGTAGATAATGCACAAATAGGGAGCCAAGAGACCTACAGACTTCAGTTCTCTGGCACTGTCTTCTATCATTTGCCTTCCTTAATAAGAAAGGAAGCTTAGGGCGAAAAACTGCCCTACTTCAAGTTAGTCCAGTGTAATGGGGTCCTGGCCTCAGCAGGGGCTCTGGGTGTCACTGAAATACACACAGTAATAACGGTGGTGACCTGTTCTATATCCTGTTATTCCAGTATCTGGCTTCATTTACGGGGACAATTTATTCCAGGAAAAGTGGTGGAAGTAACCACCAGAAAATATGGTTATAGTTTATTTTCTTTCCCTTTTAAAGTCAGCAGTATATAAACATTGTTTTTCAGAAAGAAAAGGGTGGCCCCTTGAGTACAGTAATGTAGAGCTTCTGTGCTTGGAGGATTTCAGATCTGCCTGCATGCCAGTAAAGGAGAGAAGCAAAACTGAATTCTAAAAAGGTGTTACTCTCAGGAATGGCAACCATCATCTTCTGCAAGAACAGTAACAGCTCACAGACCTCCTTCTGCCAGAAAAGAAACATTCTCCTTACCTACAGCTGGTGGTGGTGCAGGTTGGGAGTACAAGCAACCGTAGTAGATTTAGGCATCTACAAGGAAAATACACTAGAACAGCAGAAAAACAAAGGACTTTCACAGTAATGTTTCATTACAAAGCTTTAAGAATCCGAGACCCGTGAATTTACTGACACAGTCATTATCAGTTCCTAGGTGCTATTATCTGAGACAACTTACAAATGGTTGGACTAGTAGCCTAAAGGAATTGTTGGCCTTTGCCAAGACGGATAGGAAGACTTACACAGAAGATTCAAGTGAATCAGTCACCACAGCGTTTAGGTGTCAGGATGGATAACAAGCCTTTATTCTCTTTCTAGAACTGCAGTAGTCTACAATTGGATGAGAAATGTCAAATAAAAATACACTGACCTGTAAAAATACATTGCCTGTAGTAACGAGCAACAGCCTGGCAAAATCAAACCAATCTAGTGGATTAGAGGATGGAGTTGACAGCACGTTCTTAATTGTTTTAAAACTGGCTCACAATTCACGAGGATATTCAGACTGTACAAAAATGGAGAGGGTCTGACTGTGCTGTTTGTGGTAGAAAACCATTCTCCAATACCTATTATTTAGGGTCATAGGAGTAACTGCAACTCGAGTGAAGAATAATTTGGAGTACTTCTGAGTTGCACTTCAAATGAATAAGAGTTTTAGCCATTTTCAGGGAAATAGAGTATCTTTGTTATTTACTTTATTGTGTGATAGTGTCAGGATTGCCTGTAGGGTGGCATATAGCTCACCCCTTGGGCAGATTTGATCCAGGATTGTTAGAGATGCTGTCAAATAAAGATGGCAATGTGCAGCTGACGCATTTTCATGCTCTAGAGTCCTGTTGCGTTTCAGACATGCGTGCACAAAAGTTACCAGTGGACTCTTAACTGAATGGGAAAATTGGTGGATGCAGCAGAGCAGTAGTTGTCAGGGAGAAAAAGCTGAAAATTACATGTGTGTTTCAAACAGCCAGCATTTTTGCTTGGTAAATATTGTGTTTTGCTGTGGCAAACTAGATTAACAGCTTAGCTCTAGGAAAAGTGAAATCGTATTTTTATCACTGCATGTGGTGAGTTTTCTTGGTTTGCATTTGTTGTGTCATTGTTCTGTATGTATTCTTCAAGATATAATGAGGGGAGAATATAACACTCTATTTGAGATCAGATCTTCATCCTTGGAAGTCCATCAGCTAAGGCCCTGTTCAGAACATACCAGGAGGCCAATCTATTCAGTTACAGGATTTGATCACAGTAACTGTTGGGACTCGTCCTTGCAGAGATCTTTTAAAGCACATGCAGTTTAACATGTGGCAAATGGGTGAAAGAATAAGGCAGTGAGGCTTTCTGCTGTCTCACCAACATATGGACTTGATTGAATATTATCTCCCCAAGCAAGTAGCTTCATGAACAGAAGCAACTCAGCTTTTTCTGAAGGTCAGCAGCAGAGAGTTGTTAAAAGAGCAAAACATTTTGGTCTTTTGATGACAGCAGTCTGTTTTCACCTTTGATTCCCTTTTCCTGCTGTGTTTAAGCTGTCGAGGAAGACTTGGCTGACTCCGACAGCAAAGGTGAAGCCCAAGATAGGATTGTGATCTCGTGTAACATGAATTCATTTAACTTCATCAAATGCAATGGTGATATTTTTAGGAGTAGTTAAGTATATCAGAATATAATAAAGATAGGCTTACCAGCTCAAATCTTGTGGGGCATTCTAAATCAAGCTCGGTTGTTTAAGCTGTATCTGAAAATGTTCTGTGCAGCACATAGTGAAGTCAGCAGGGCTGAGGTATATAACAAACACTATACAAGTAGTCCCAGCAATGGCAGAGAGAGGACCATTCTGCAAGGTCCTCAGTTATTGCAGGGGCAAAAGACACTTAAAGGTCAGATCATGGCAAGGAACTAAAAGATGAAATGCTGGGCAAATGATGTCCATAAATATGTTTTATTTTTAGGTGTGTAGGTTTACCCTAAAATCCCCAAAAATTTAAAAGAGAAATTGTGTTATCTTGCCTGAGCTGCAGAAGAACTCGTGCATGGAATATATTGGATGATGTGAGGGGGCTCTGTGCATTGGGTTAGTGCCTGTTAGGTGTGTAATTGTAACTGTATGTTTACAAAAGCCAGGCCTCCAGTTCAGTAAGAAATAGAAAAGTATTTAGATTTTAGAAGAAAAGAAGTTTCTGTAAGTAGTATTGTGGGATATATTACTGCAAACTTTTATATTCATTATTTCTATGAGTAAGGATTGCACCTCTAATAAACCTATTTGAGATGAAAATTATAACTGCTATTAGTTCTCCTGCTTCTGGGTGTATGCTTAGTGCTTCTGAAGAGTAAATTCCCCATTACAGTATAATATGGTAAAATATTAGTCGGTTGCATTGCACTGGGATTTTACACCCTATTACTGCTCTGAATTATCCCTCATTAGCCCTTATTAAAGGCAGATATGGTTAGATGGACAAGTGTCTATTACAATTTGATTGCAAATATGTTGTTAGGCTTTCAAATGAATATTTAAAGTGGATCATTGTACAATTTTTCTACAAATTACCTTTTAATCTCCTCCTTCCTCTCCCTCTATCTTTTAAGGAGCTTCCACCCAGAATTCCAATGCAGTGGAACCAGAAAAACAAGTTGACAGTACAGTGAAAATGGCTGGAGTTATAGCTGGTCTTCTGATGTTTGTTATTATCCTCTTGGGAGCAATGCTTACCATCAAGAGAAGGTAAGTTTCTGCTTTGCTTCCATCTTGGACCTTGTGGCTAGAGTCTTGTTACTTCAAAAAGAAGAATTAATGTGATAGAGATAATACATTCCATTTGTGTTACAGAGGGCAGCAGTTAATCCCCATTTACAGAATGCCACCACTAAGAAGTTGTAGTCCCAGAAGAGATGCCTGTTCTGGCAGGTGCTATATGAACAACAAAAGAATGGTTGTTACTGCAAAGAGTTAATGATAATTAATTGATGATTAATGAGAAGGGGTAACTTGTGAAAAAGCATGAAGAAGTACAAAGTGATAATGAGACAGTGGCAGTGGGCGTGTGAGCCTGTGCAGGTAGCACAACAGCGGTCTAACAGAAGTCAAGAACTCTTTCTTAACAGCCAAGAAAAATAACGTCTTAAACTACTGTGATCAAGGGTTTTGTTCCCAAGTGTGTCTCGATGAGACATATTTTCACACAGCAATTTCTTTGCAGCCAGCGTTTAGTCAGAATATTACATCTTGCTGAGGGTTAGAATCTTTCCAAGAGTTAGCTTCAGTTTACAGGGGAATGAAACTTGGAAAAATCATGCATAGTAATGAAATTTGTTCAAACAGTTCATTTTGTGTGATTTGCTTTGGACCACTTGCACTCTGAAATAGACTATTGTAGTTGCTGCTATTGGAACTGCTCCACAGTTACAGTGTAATACACTGATTCAGAAAACCACTTAGGCAAGGGGCTGGTTTGTTTTTTTAGAAAAGGATGTATTTTGTATATATTTTTACCAGTCACATTTCTAAAGTGAACTCTACTTTTCAACAGCAATTTGATTCTAAATGAATCAGGAGCTGGGATCCTGGCAGCCCCTTGGCTACATGTAGTACTACATGCAAGAACCTTGATGATTTTATTTGCTCAGTTGCAGGGAGTGCAGCTTTCCAAGCAAAGCTCTGTTCCTTTGAGATCTCTTATCTCTATGACAAACAGTCATACATTTCCCATTAAATACAGATATGATCTCCTCTATCTTAATCCAGAGCACATATGCAAAAGGAATAACTCTGTGCTACAGGTGCTACAGGCTGCTATTCAGAAGAACCTTCAGAGGTTGGAGAAATGAGCTGATGGGAACCTTGTGAAGTTTAGCAAAGTCATAGAATCATAGAATCGTTATGGTTGGAAGGGACCTCCAGGGTCATAAAGTCCAACCTTTATCCCATATCCCTTTATCAAGTCCTGCATCTGGGATGGAGTAACCCCATGCAACAGTACAGGCAGGTTTGCAGAGGAGGACCCAGGGGTCTTGTTGGACAAGTTGAACACAAGTCACCAATGTGCCTTTACAGCAGAGGTCAGCTGCATCCTGGGCAGTGTTCGCAAGAGTGTAGCCAGCAGGTTGAGGCAAGTGATTATTCCCTTCTGTTTGCCATTGGTGACATTGCTCTGGGCATGCTGTGTCCAGTTTGGGAATCCTCAGTACAAGCATGGCACTGGTAGATTAGAGCAAGTCCAAAGGAGTGGGCAGAAAACAAACAACGATTCTTCACGATGACCAGGAATTTCTTATTTGAGAATGGTTTTTCTGTGGTGTAGTCTGTCAAGAACTAAGTCAGAGAGGTAAGGATACTCTTATGATGCAATATACTTTAAATATTAAGGAGGAGGTAATACTCATAATCTCTCTCTATTTTCTTGGATTTTGAGGTTTCACATCAAACTCGTATTCCCAAACAGTCACCACAGCTTTTGAAATATAAATGTGGGACTCTTGCTGTCAAACACTGTAATTGCTGCCAATCTATTTTTTTGTATAAATTTGAAAACAGTTAGGAAATTTCTCAGAGGTAGAATTATGGGCAAATAGGGTTTTTTTCTCCAAACACTGTGGAAGAAATCTTCATCATTCTTGTTCTGATGAATGTAGCAGTGTGGAGATGTCTGGATACACATCAATGATTCAATGACTTTATTTAATCTTCTGCCTTCCAATGGACACTGGAAAACCAGCAAAAGGCCAGGTTATCAAAAAAAAAAGTAAAAATTTAGATTTTATGTAGGTTATCAGATTATCAGGGGTTTTTTTATTTTTTTTTCAAAAGGTCTCTACCCATTTTATGCATAATATAACAAACTTTATTAGAGGTAGGAGGAAAATTACAGACTGTATTATATAGTTAATTTAGTGGGTATATAAAATCATTGGATTTTAGCTTTTATTTTTCTCTGATGAATGTTTAACTCGGATAAGTAAATGAAGGGGACAGCTATCAAGATCCAGCTTTTTCCAACATTTGATTTGTAAGATGCTTTGGCTGTCATGACTGGTGCGTTATAAATTGATATCTCTCAGATGGAGAAACACAGACAAATGCAGAATCAAAAATACTCATAATCCTGAGCAAGTTGGAGAGGCTGCAGTCCGAGGGCCCATTTGCTTGATATAAAAATTCCCTGGCTAGTGCTGACCTGAGCTGATCCCCTAACACAGGGTACATATTACAGAATCACAGCATGGTGGGGGTTGGAAGGGACCTCTGGAGATCATCCAGTCCAACCCCCCTGCTAAAGCAGGGTCACCCAGAGCAGGTGGCACAGAATCACATCCAGGCGGGTTTTGAATGTCTCCAGAGTAGGAGACTCCATCACCTTTCTGGGCAGCCTGGCCCAGTGCTCTGTCTGTTCTTCTGTGGAACTGGCCTGATCCCAAAGCAGCAACATTTAGTGAATTTGGGGGTGTGATGTCCCATGGACAGAACTTTTCTATATCTGGCTTCTGCCACAGGCTCTGTTAACCTGGGCATCTTTCTTGAAAATTAAAATTAGGAAAGAGGTGAGTGGGAGTATTAGAAATATAAATTATCCCCTTTTTCTTTCTCGAGCTGGGAAAATTAAATTTTCCTCTGTGCTGTTCGTCACCCCATGCAAACAGACAAAATCACTGCAGCCTGTGTGGCTCTTTGCCTGGTTGCTGTCATTCACAACATTACCCACTGGAATACACACTCTTTTAAGAAAGAAACCGGCTCATTGACTTTAAAATCTTCTCCCATTTAGAAGCTATAACTGCAGAAAGAGGTTTTGGAGGCTTCTCTCTCTAGGTCTGCTTAGTGCACCTCCAGCCTCGAGATAAACCTGCTGATTGCATCGGTTCTGGGTTGCCCTCGAATGGGCACCACCAGTCACATCTGGTTGAGGTTTGGAGCTCCATATGGATGAGTGTTCCCTGAAGATGAGTTTAAGCCTGTCAGGTTCATTTCATTTATAAACTAATGCAGATTGGGACCAGCTTTTATAAAAGGAAAGGCCTCTTTGGACCACAGATTGATTTGAACTTCTGGAGGAGCACAGCTGAAAACTTGCATTTGTTGGAGAGAACAGTTAAACAACAAAGTTCTCTTCTATTTTATGAACAGAAACATTAGGAGCTTAAGCTCTTGCCTTTGATTTTTGCATTAACCTTACTTTAAAAAGAGTTCCCCTTTTCAGTTCACTAAGGCTAATGACTCTGTGTACAGGACTGTGTAGTCTTGCAAGGCAACAGTGCAGAAAAATAATTTAATTAGACAAACTTGGGGCATTTTCTTCAGATGGAGCTGGAAAATACAGCAGTGACATTTGTTCCCGGTCTGGGGCATTGTGGTTCATTGGTAATAGGCAAGGTGTTGGCTTTCCTGAGTGAAGCATTTTGTTAACCCATGCAAAGAGCAGAGGAAGGAGAGAGATCAGAGGAGAAGGAAACACTGAGAGGCAGACGCTCGTTTGAGATTTGGATTAGACAGATCATCAGAAGTTGCTTTTTATTTCTGAGAGCCTTTCATATACAAGGCCTGAGCAAATGCTACCCAGTTGCTCAGTTTCAATAGACCATATTGCAAAACTCTTGTGACTCGCAAATTTCTTGGGGCTGCCAATGTTTTATAGGGTTTGGTCAGATGCATGAAGCTGAATTAAACCAGCCAGAATGTTTATGCAGTGGAAAATTTGGGATTGATTTTGCATTTGTTGTCTAAAATATTTTAGTTGAACCCTGGGGCTGCATAAAGTCTGCTGAATTTTCTGTATATCTATGTAAAAACTGTATTTGTATATATATAAATTTCTGGTTTAAGTATGGCTGTCCTACAGTATCTGAAATCAAAACCATTAACAAAATTAGTTTTCTTGGTTTTGGGAACCCACTAGCTGCATGAGTTACATGTTTGCAGCTCCAATATCATCACATGTATATGGATGCACAAATTACTGCGACATAATTTAGCCTATTAATTTACTGTCGGTGATCAGTGCCCACTTGGGTGTATTTGGGCACAGAAGGCAGTACAGCTTTCTTTCATTAATAGATACCATACCTTGAAATATCTCTTTTTTTATTGTATCAAAACATTGCTAATTCTCTAAGGAGCTTGCTTGTTTGTTCTTAATATTATTCAAATATTTTTGTGTAATACAGAATACAGGACTGGTTAGCAAAACCAAGCTGCAACAAGAAAACCAAGACATCTGTAAAGTGCTTTTCTGGAGGAAATACCCTTTGACTTTGTCCCCCAAAAGGATTAGATTTTGGTCAGTTCTGATTTCATCTGGACAGTTTTAACTCTGGTGAAATCGTGACTTGCGTTTCCCTGGAGTGAAGAATGTGACACTTTTCAGGCTGGTGCATTTGAGCAGACAAAGCCTCTCCTGACCCCTTTAAGTATAAGACTGAATAAATAGGATCAGGCAGCCTGTTGTAGGTCCACTGTAAATAAGAATTTGCTCATTGTCCAAATATCCCCAAATTGTGGTGTTTTTATACTCTTTCCTATTTATTGCTATTTTTTTGAATAGCTCTTACATATTTCTTTTATTCCAAAAATCTCCAAGCACTTCATTAGGCAACGGTAAGTCTCATTATAACCAGTGTTACTGACTTGGCAAAGTTAAGGAAGAAAGAGGTGAGGGAATTTATTCATGGTGACAAAAGTCAGTAGCAGAAGTAAAAACACAACCTGTGTTTCTTGTCTGCAGTTCAGGACCCGTTCTTCAGCGACATACAGCTCCTGAAACCAGCAAAGGAGAAAAGTAGCTCAGTACAAGAGGCAGCACAGATACTTTGTATATTGAAAAAAATCCTAGAGTTCATATAAATCTAATTATGTGTTTTTCTTTTTTTCTCCTTTTGGATATTTTGTTCATCTGACTGGCCGTCAATATTTAGAAGAAATGCATATTCTTACTCCTATTACTTGTAAGTACTTAGCTGGGGATGATGTTTCTTGAGTGTGCTTATCCTGTGCTAATTTTGTGCTTTGTTACATTCTTTTACCACTTTTATTTTACATTCCATTTATCCTTGTCTTTCCAGCAGTTTGTGTTTTATTTTCTCACTTTCACACTGTTAATGCTTTCCCTGTTTCATCATTGCACCCATAACTGTGCAAACACATAAATGTCCACAGATATGTCAGTTATGGTTTATAGTTCTTCAAATGCTAATGTGATTAGTGTCCCAACTGCACCTTTTTCAATTGTCTATCATATTTAGCCAGATTGCAGGGAAATTCACACCTGAAAGTTATTGTTGGGAATTTCTCAGCCATGGTTATAAGCACTTTAAAAATGGAAAGGTTTCTGACAACTAGGACTTGACATTATCTCAGCTAACATCCCTGTTCCTGGATCTGCCAGGTTCCAAGTGTCAGTTGAGACCATTGGATGATGAAGTGGTTCAGATATTCAGATCTAAATCACCTGTCCAGTCCTAATGACAATGCTGCATAATTAAGGCAGTTGTTAAGGCGTGTGAAAATGCTTCACACATCAATAGCTCCAGAGCCATCTGTTGTCTAAAGGTTGAGGGGCTGGAAAGTAATCAGGGCCAAGCTGTTTCTGCCATGATAATAGTTGTCTGAGGATCAAGAGGAGGAGAGGATCAATGATCTGAGAAAGGAGTCCTGGAAAATTGAGTTGGATGTGTTTGCTGCCACTGGAGGGTTGGGAGGGATGATGGGGAAGCCAACTGTTATTGCTGGGAGAAACAGATCTTCCCTCTGCACGTCTGAGAAGCAGCAGCTGTATTGCTGACCTATTTCTTTCCCTCAAAAGCAGCAACCTGCCAGACCTCTTAGGGCTCTGGCATAAGCAAAGTTGTCAAAAGGGCCACATCTGCTCTGCTAGCCCCTTCTACACTGCCACCCCTGGAAACCTCCTCCTTTGCCTGTTCATACAGTTCATCTTCGTCTTGAACTGGTGACTTTATCCTGTGGACACATCTGGAAGGTGTTCAGCAGGTCAGCAAAATGAGTGCATTTATATTCTCCCCTTTCAGTGAAAGTTGGCTTCTTTTCCATAGGAGTTGTTTTACATCCAAAGAACAAGGCAAAGGAGTTAAGTATGAGGATCCCTATGTACCACCCATTGTGATTTTTGCTTCTTCAGGACCTATCAGAAATAGTTGAAAGAAGAACCTTCCTCACTTCCTTAAGTGTGTGAGGAGCCTAAAGACATCCTAATGAGCCTTAACTTTGCCCCGTTACATAATTGTAAATGAAGAGTAACTCCACTTTCTCTAGGCTTCACACTGGTTCACCAAGAATGGAATTTGATCTTAAGTATTCAGATTTCAAGAGAATCATGGAATAATTTGGGTTGGAAGGGACCTTTAAAGGTCACCTAGTCCAACCCTCCTGCTATTTAACTTAACTGTTAAAGTAGAGGATGGTTTTAACATGTAAGTGCTACTAGCTAGTTGCATTTCTTACTACAACCTTTCCTCTTCTGCACATTTCTCACGAGTGTCAGCAAAGTCCCCCTGCTCTGTTCTACTGGCTTAGTTTCCTTCCAACTCATCAGCACCATTGCCTGGAAAATTCACTCCCCAGTTTTCCACTATAATTTTTGTCTTCTTCCAGCATGCAGTATGTGGTCAGAATGTCCTCTGCTTTATTTTATTTTGAGATTTGTGTTTTTGAAAACATGAATCAACTCCTCAGCCCTTTGTGGCCCCATTTTACAACTGCACAACAGCATTGCTTTAAGCAGTCAGCTGAGCATTACTCTGCTACAAGAGAAAGTAAGGGTATCATTAAGTGATCGTGCTGTCTTGTAATGGCTTTTGTGGATCACGATACGAGAACTTTTTTCCCAGGGAACAGGAAAGTGAATCAGGAAAAGTGAAGAGGCAAATCTCTGGAGTCGCCCAAGCAGCCTGAGGTTGCAATGAGCTGCAGCAGCAAGTGCTTTAACAAGATGTAATAAGGCAGATGTGCACCTTGCAGGGTATTGCACTAGAGAAAAGCCAGAGGTGTCATCAAGCAAGCTTATATGTTCATAGCACCCTGCTGAAGCACCTGATGCAGATTGGAGCTCAGGATGCAGAAATTGTATAACTGTAGAGAGTTATGCACTCTCCCAGTACTGCACCCAACATTTTTTGCAGAGAGTTCATTCTTAGCTCTGTGCTTATGGTATCCCACCAAGCATGAGCTCTGCTAACTGGAGCATCACTGTGGTAGAAGTTACACATAAGCAGTTGTCATGTGATAAATACTTCCATCTCGGGCTGTATGTGTCAGCTTTTGTTTACAGATTGACATTTGTCCTGTTTCCTGATCTGGCAAAACCAAGCTCTTATTTGTTTTCTCCCCTGAACACAGTCAAGGTATGAGAGATGTTCCAGTAGTGAGAGAAGCAAACAGGAGAACCCATGAAGGAGCATATGATGAAGGTTTACTGACTTTAGTGTTTCAAGTTTCACATGAAATAGGATATTTCATTATGATTGCAGATAAAAATCTTAAATTGCCAAGAACTGTGTAATTCTTAGCCAAAGCTGATAGAAATTGCTACAGCCTCTATAAGCAGAGAGGTTTGATTTAAGATTATTTGAAATGTTGTGAAAATAGAGGAGCAATATGTATATATAGATTATTTTTTTTTTAAATAGAAGTGGTTTCCATGTTATGACCTCGTATGAATATTTTAGTCCTGAAGCAAAATTTCATTGAATGAGTTCCCAGTATTGAAAAGCAGGTTCTCAAATAGATCTGCTGGGAGACCTTTAAATGTGACCATATGGACTACATTGCTTTATTTTGAGATTCAGTTTTTGGACTTCAAAGTTGTGCTTCTTAGGGTAATTCTCATCTGCTTTCAGATAATTCCTCTCAACCTTTTGACATTGGCTATACTGGCATTTCTTCTTGTTAGAGATCAAAATCTCCAACCCTACTTCTGCTAAACAGTTCTTAATGAGAAGTCTATTAAGGTGGTGGAGAACTTACATCATGAGAAACTGATTTTTTGCAGAGATGGGCCATAAGTGTGGTGGAAGTCTCTAGCTGGGAATTCTCCCTTCATCCTGTCTTGTGTTCTGCTGCTATCCAGGACTGTAAAATCTGGTTCTGTAAGATGGTTGAGTACCTACAGCTTCGGTGAAACCAGTCAAAAATATTCATTTATAAGACCAGCTCTTTTAGCTATTTTGTGCATATCTTGCACATTCCCACAGTCATGGGATTTTTGTATAACAACACTTCATTAAGAACTTCCTACAATGTATAGGGAGGGATATTATTGTGGCTGAAAGAGAAAGCCATAAAGATCTTTAACATACTCTAAGTGGAAATAGATACTGAGGAGACCTCTGTTTGTACCTTACTAAGTCATCTGTTTGTGTACTTCATTTTACCCATCATTAAAAGCAAGTTGCTTACAATTTGAGACCCTTGGACAGAAATTGGTTTTGTGATGGGGAGAGAGGGATGCAGATTTAGGAGTTCCTGCCCTGGTGCACTCACTGCATCACTGTCACAAGGGTGATGCATGAACCTTTTCAGAGGAGTTACTCTGTATTTACACCAATACAGATGTTGTCTAAGGTTTGTACAGAAAAAGGAACGGAAATGTTTTCTGTGTGTGGATTGGGTTTTTTGTGTTTTGTTTTGTTTCATTTCATTTCTTTCTTCTGGGCTGGGGAGTGGTTACAGAATGTAATTTAATCAGCAATAATACCAGACCAGAGAAGTATTTCTGGAAATACATAGATTCATGTATTGTTACAAGCACTCAGTTTAATGTTATTTATAAGAAAAAGGCACTTGATGGCCAATGTGTTGTTTTCCTTTTCCCCTGAACTGCCCACAGTACTGAGGACATGATTGCAATGCAGGAAGCTCCTTCAACTCCCATTGTAATTTTATACCAATTCTAATTGTTCTGGTGGTTTCAGCCAGGAATTTCTTTTCATGGGAGAGATTCTGTCAGAGGTATTAAGCTAAATTTGTACTTGCATTTTCTGAAATAACAGAGTCCATGCTGAATTTATTTCTACCGTCTGCTGGACATTTGAAAAGAAATGAAACATTATTTTATTTATGCACATATCTCTGTATAACCACATACATACATAAATATTTCCCTATATTTTCATGGATGGTGGGATCTGCCTGCACAGATCAGGTTGCTAAATCAGAATTTAAAGAAGAAACTAGTTTTCTGGTTAGAAGCTGGAAATCCAGAATCATGAATCGGTGCTTATGCCAGTCTAACGAAAGCAAGTTAAAAAAATATAATTAAAATCCTGAAAGTAAGTTCAATTTTATTTAGAAAAATGTCTGTGTGGTGATTGCAAGCCTAAGCTTTGCAGAGGGCAGTGTTTCCTGGCTGTGTATACCACTACATTCTTATTCTGTATGGTTCTTATATGCACCTGTATTGTCTAAAGTTTATGTGGTTGTAAGTAAATGTCCTCCACAAGGTGTGATTCATTTGATCAACTACAGCTTAAAGAGTGCAGCCTTACAATTTTTCAGGCCCTGTGTTCATACACACACAGATTCAGAGCATCTTTTGACTTATATCCCTCTTCCATCACTTACTTCTGTCAAGTAATGTTTACTTTGTAAGTAAAAGTGATGCAGCTGGTTCTCCCCTTTCCCTTAGCCTTTACTCTGATGAACTCCCCTCTGATCCTGCAATAACCCACTCTGAGTTTGGCTTCGCCATGGCAGGCACTATAAAATTACAAGTAAAGCTGTCTCTGTGCTTGCCTGTAAGTGGAGGATTTGCCCTTATAGCAGCTATAAGAAGCAGTAAGCTGCCTATGTGCTTAGGGCAGAGAATATTTCTGAGCTCTTTTCATATGTTCGAGAACCTATGTTATTTTCTTTTCTCTAGATTGAAGATCTGTATTTCCTTTGGCATTTGCTTGTAGGTCATGTTTTCTACATTTACCTTTCTTGTTCTGCTTTTGGATGTGTCCCTTTGGCACACGTCCTATTTGCAGTGCAGTATTGCAGCAGAGGCCTTACTGATCCTCAGTCAGAGCAAAAGGATTACCTGTGTCTCGTGGACCATAGTGCCATGTGTAATCCCTCTCTTATTTTTACACAAACGTGTTCTTTCAAACTGGGCTTGTGATCTACTACAATAGAACTTCAGAGAGTAGAGTTGGGTGTTTGCTCAGCTGATCACTGCCTGTCTTTCATCATAAATGATATGTGTACTCCTAGCAGGCTGCTGTGCACAAATAGGTAAAAGGATTTGTATTTTGTAGCTTCCTTTAAATTCCTTATTGAAAATGAAGGCAATATGCAATTCTTGTCTGTAGGAGGAAATTTCATGTTTAACTTACATGATCTACACCTAATATCTAAATTACCGGTGCATGCAAATCTACATTATAGTGTATATAATCCATCCTTGTGAAGCAGCTAAAATTAAATCTGTCAACGTGCAGGTACAAGAGCTCTTTAGGAGTGGCAGTTACAGATTTAACATTCATGCATGCAAAATTGATATAAAAATTTAGAGATGAGCTTGAAGCTGCATTTAAAAACTAATCTCTGAAGTTCATCCAGACTCTGCAAATCAGGAATCTGATCCTGCAGATACTTTGGAGAATGTTGCTTGAGCTTTCTGTTTAATGCCCATGGCAGTAAATGCTTTGTGCTTGGTACTAAGTTTGCATTCCTCGACTGTTAAACTGGAACTCCTGCAATTTTAATAATAGTGCTTCAGCATTTCATATCTATTCTCTGATAGGAGTGGAAGTTTCAAAAATAGCTGAATCAAATCTCCATTTTTTTAATTTACTTTTTTTCCCCAAATTTGCACTTAGTTCAGGTTCACTGCCAATAGTTCTTAGCCTTGCTTTAGTTGGGTTAGCTTCAACTGCCTGATTATACAGCTGGTTTCATTTTTTTATTCTGCTTTGAGCATCTTTCTGTCTCATCCCTCCTGTGTGTGTACAGTGCCTGTAAACATCATCTCTTCATTCACAAACCCTCTTGAACTGAAAAGGGCAACCCAGTAACCCCCATCCATGGACTGCTGTTTTCTTCTTGACACATTTTCCTTACAATTAAATGTAAAAGGGGCCATTAATATCACCTTTTTCACACTTTGACATTTCAAACCCTTCACCCTGTGTTAATTGTATCAGACTCTTCTTTCAAATATCTGCCCAGTCTTTTATTTCTTCTCCTTTTTAACTGCATAATGCATGAGATGGAAGGTGTCTTCTCAGTGCCCAGAGACAGACAGTGTTGGGAACGAGCTGGCGGCCGCTTGCAGCCGGCTGTGATTGACACTAAAGCCCTGGTAGGGGTACAGTTCTGCTGAAGGGAGGCTGGTCAGTGAGGAGTGCAGGAGCCATGTCACTGATGCAGCTTGTCAGTGATTCACAGAGATCTCTTGAAGTGCCCTATTTTTGGAAACAGCATTTCCAGATAAATGCTTTTCCAATTCCAAAGGCATTTTGACATGCTGGGAAATAAACCTCTACCTAGCTGTGGGTTTAAGTCACATCCCTAACATGCTAGAAAGTGCTAGTCATTTGATTTTATAATCCTTTCTATGAATTATAATGATGGTAAGGACCAAATAGGCTTAGTCCTGTGCTGCCAGTCTATCCAGACACACAACGAAGGCAGAATAGGCACATTTAGAAACTGAGAGCCCCTTGATGTGTCTGGCAAGCTTAGCTCTGAAATCCTCAAAAGAGATCTGTCTTCCTTTTCCCTCTAAATTTAGCTGGAGAATTTTTACATTCTTGGAGCGGAGAGGGAGAAAGGTGGAAACTGATAACACGCTGTTGAAAGAAAATTGTAGTGTTCTCGGGTGCAGAACAATTTTCTGTGTGGCTTCTCTCTGAACATGCGTGAGCGTTAGCTGGGCCACCTGCGAGCAGCCTGGGTTGGGTGTGCGAGTTAGATTGAGAACTTTAAACTCATGTCACCTTTTCTTTTTAGGCATTCAAGCCAGTGTTTTAGGGGCCTCTCTGTCTTCTACAGGACCAGGTAGAACTGCTTTGCATAGGGCTTTTGTAAGCAGGCCTTTGGGGACTAATGGGCTTGGGTTTGGGGTTATTTTTTTCCTGCCTAGCACAACAGAAATGTTATTGCTCATTCACTGAAAGAGGAAATGACATTGCCAATTCCAGCTCTTTGCAGCTTGTTGGCATTTCTGAAAAGATACCAGGCAATGAGATTTACAGATGATTATTGCCACGAATAATTTAATCTGGATTTAATAAGGAAGTCACCCTTTTGACTCACCATTTTTAAACATCTGTAGTGGTCACCTGTAATGGCTCACCCCAGCAGTCCAGAGTGCTTGTTATTAAGGACTTCTGCATTTTGGATTAGTGTTTCCCACTGAGAAATCCTAATTCCTGTTGCTAGAGAATTCACATAGGCATGCATGATTAGCAAATCTAAAGGATTAAAATAACCACATAGCAGAGTTAATACACTTCAAGACTATTGTTGCTACCTCAGGTACCACAGCACAAAAAAGGGGGCTGAGATGGCTGTAGCTCATGGTTAATAAATCTGGCTGTGCTAACATTGCTGAACACTGGAAGCAAAGCTTTTAACATCATTAAATGCCAGCTTTTTGCTTCATCACTCAAAGACAGTTCCCCTGTTTGCATCTTCATCTGCAGAAGTGGGAACACCACGGGGATTTTGTGAGATCTGTGCACTCTGTAATTATGTACTCAATTTGAACAGCCACGGATTTGAATTGAAACCACGAACTGCAAAAGGCTGAACCTCAACTGGCTGAGCAGAAACAGATGTATTTGTTCAAAAGTTTGCAGCAAACCAGCAAACACTGGACATTTCTCCTTTAATCTGTGCTCTCCAGGTCTGGATTATCAGCTTGCTTTAAAATAGACATTTCCCACAGACATAGGCAAAGGTTGAAGTTTTCTGACCCTTCCTTGCAAATGCGTGTATCTGGCCTCGCTACCCATCTCGTGAAGGGCTGGGGCTCAGCTGTGTGCTTGAACTTGCTTGTAAATGCCACTCTGACATGTGCTGTGAATAAATAAACCCTGTTGGAATATGTTGCCAGGAATATCCTTTTAAGAATCTAATGAAGTTTAAAAGATGGGTAGTACTTACCCTAAGCATGTTATTTTAGTGAAGAAAAACCTCTTTGCAAAATTATTTAGTTGTTAGGATTATTTTTTTTTTCTTTGAGTTGGAGGAAAAAAGAAAACTAAAGCTCCTTCTTACAGTAATCTGTTTTTCTCCCTTTTATTTTGTTTTATTTTCTCATCTATGGAAGTCATGTAAGCAAAGTTCTTTGCTGGTGCTAGGGATTTGTGTGATATTTTTTCAAGGTGCAGGCTGTAGAATGTCACACATTCATTTTTAAACATTTTGCTGTCTGATATGAATGAAACACAGGCCAGTCAAATGTCAATAGAAGCTTAGCAACTCACTTTTCCTGCTTTTCTCCATTTTCTTATTATTAGCTGTGTTTGCGAAAGAGGAGCCTCTTACGTTTTTGGCTTTGTTTTCAGAGCAGGCAGCATTTCTGCCTTTGCCAACAATTGTGACGTCTCCTCAAAATAAGAAAAGACCCATTTTCCCTCAATAGAGGCATATTTGGACATTTCTAAAATAACTTCAACCTTTAACTTGCCCCACCCTTCAATGCCTGTTGATCCTCTGCAGTTAGGGTGTGGGTCAAAACCTAGTAGAGGTTCCTGTCCTCATTGCTCTGCTTGGGGACAGGGCAAAACTTCTGCTCCAGCTCTCGGGTTGCACAGGCTCAGGTCGCACTCTCCACTCAAAGAAAATCTCCGGTGGGATGGATGCAGACGTCCTGTTTACCTCCTAGTGAGTGGTTCTGATCACTGCCCTCATCCTCTGCCCTCTGCTCTACCTGGGGTGGCTGACACCCAAGCTGGGGGTCTACACCTATGCCACCCTCTTCAAGGATGATGTAGCACTCCTACTGCTGGGGTGATGCAGGTTTGGGCAGGATAAGTTACTGGGAGGGACAGCTAAGCTCAAAGACTGGTATCACTATATTTATTGTGCTCCACAACAGTTACATTAAAAAGTTGTGGGGTTTCCTCTCGTGCAGTTTGCCACATGCCCTGCATGTCTGACCAAGTGGGATAATCATGGTTTAAAACATGTTTTCTAATTGTCGTGTTTTTAATGAGGGAAAACTGACCTTGATTTCTCCCTTCTTCAAAATACCCTAAAGGAAGCTAGCCAAGAAGCAGAAGGAGACTCAGACCAGCACGCAGAGGGAGATGGGTCCCGTGGCTACTTCCGACAAGACCTCTACCAAACTCAGTGCTGTTCACAATGAAGAAGCTTTTTCTTCCAGCTGCCAAGATGTTAATGGATTCAGTAAGTTTAACTTGCTTGCAATGGATATGTCCCCCTTGGAGAGCTCTAGGTTCTTAAAAGGACCTATTCCTATGGGCACAATGTTAAGGAGCTAGGAATGACAGTGGTAGAGATCCTTGGAAAAGCTCAACAGAAATCAGTTGTCTGAAATGTCTCTGACACTGCCCCTGTTTTAACTGTCGGATAGGTGGGGAGCATTCCTTCTGACTCTAAATCTATTGAGTATAATTTATAAAGTCTGTTCTAATAACTACATCAGACAGTCAAAAAGGCATGTGTTTACTTGTTCTTCAGAAATAGTTTTTCCTTTGTGAGTAGAAGAGTCAAATCAAATCACTTAGCTGAATTGTAGGATGAAATAACATTTTCTGTATGAAATGGTTATGAAAGAAAGCATGGTCTCCTCGTTAGAGAACTTTAATGGAAAGACAGCATTTCTTCTTTTGTCTGTGTCCTCCGTTTATTCTTCACACGGGTTCAGTAAAACTAATCTTAGTTAATACTTGTAAACTACTCAGACCTCTGTAGCTGGAAGAGTTTTGTGGGTAAAGCAGCACAAAGTCATATTTTAGCCTTTGCTAGATGCAGATTGAGTGCATGGGGGATTGCATGGTGGATTTGTAAACTTTTTCGTATTAAATAAATTTTAACTTAGACACTATGGGAATGTCACTCCTTCTTTTGACACTTAGCCTACTAGTTTGAACAGGGAACAGCTCTGAAACACAAGTGTGTACGAAAGATCTTTTGCCTTTCTTAAACATCTGTAGTGAAGTGGTTTTTCCCCCACTAGCTAACATGGAAGTGCTTATGGTACAAAGTGTGTTTTAGCATTGAAACCTTTCTTTGTAATCTCCGATTGAGTGGGACAAGCTGAGTGAATTCTTCTTTTCCCTCTATCTGTAAGTCATGTCAAATTCCATCTGCATGTGTTGCTACTGCCACTCTGTGTAACTTACCTGTGAGAGGGATAGATAGGTGGTTGGGATGGTCAAGGCTAGCAGTGAATGCTTCTCTCTGATGTTAAGTTGACTTGAGTGCAGATCTAATTTTCTCAGGTGCTGAGTGGCTTTGTCTCCTAAAGAGACAGCAAGAGTTGTCAGTGGTTCATATCTTTGAAAGACAGGGTAGCAGAAGACAGCATTGTAACAGACATACAAGAAGCAGCAAATGTAGATTGCTTGTGTGAGGAAAATGAAGTTATTAACACTTTCTTCAGAACCTGGATTTTTAAAAGGTTGGGGATTTTTTTTCCAACCAGAAAATAAGAGAAGAGGCGAGCTTGAAATGTGACCTCATTTTTGTTTCCCTTGATATTTTGAGACTAATTAAAACAGCTGAGTCATTTACTTGAAATGGCAACTATAGAAAATATGTTGTATCTAATTTTATAAAAAAGCATCCCTCCAGGTTTTCTTTTTATTTTTTTTTAAATCAGTCAGTTCTTTGCTTGTCTGACGTCACTGCAGATTTTATCCCTGCCTTCCTCTGTAACACAGCCTGAGTCAAGTTATGGGCCGATTCTTTGCTTTTTTTTTCCTCTTTATATCCATGAGAATGAGTTACCAGAAAGCCTTCATGATTTCTGCAAATTTTTTACTGCCAAGTCCAGGATGCTGAGGTGTTGGAGGTAAGTTCCCTTCTGTGCAATAGTGTGCACATGCCGATACAGGAATTTTATGGGTAAAAGACTTTCATTTTAAAAAAATTGCCTTAGTAGAGTTTAATACTTGAGGGTTTCTATACAGGTCTACTCTAACTTTTGAATAACATAATAGAATTACTTCTTAACCTTCCTGCTAACTAATGGATTTTTACAGGAGGTTATGCATCCTAGCTGTTGAAATCAGCTGTCTGAAGCAGCAGTTAAATTCCTCCTTAAATTGTCCTTTTGCCTCCCAACAGAAAATAGCATTGATCTCTCGTGATAGGTAGTCATCCTCTCCATCTTGACCCTCAGTTATGGGAGCCCGAGTTGGCTGTAGCAGTGACATGGAAACACCTCTCTCCTTTTTGAAGAAAGTCCACCAAGAGAAGCCCAGTGCTTTCAATCCCAAGATCACCTTGTTAGCTCACAAGAGCAATAAAATAGAACAAGACAACTTGTTAAGTAGGAAACCTCACAGTTATTGAATGACTTGCAAACAAGTTTACCTGCAGATGACAGTGTCCTTGCAGGATGTGTCATTCCCTCCAGTTTTGCCCTCCTGTCCCAATCCTTTTTATGACTTTTCAGACAGAACAAATTTCATGAGTCCCCACAGAAGCTTTTTTCTTGCCATAGTCTACCCAGCTTGGCCGCTGGCCTGCTTCTCCTGCAAGAGGACTTTAGGTGTCCTTGGGCGACCCCTCCCTGGCCCCCTGTTTGCTGCTGGTGTTGTTGCCTTGCAGCGATGTCACCCCACGAGGAGCTCCCACCTGACAGGTCCATGATGCTGTGCATCATAAAGGACATCAGAAATGAGCAACTGCCTTTCTGCTTATCAATCCTTCCTTTTCTAAGGAGACATAGACCTGACTGCTTTTACAGGCAGCTCTGAAAAAAGTATGCAGTGTGGTAACAGGGATTCTTTCCCCACTAAAAGTTACCATCCTCCTGTTCCTGCTGGTGGTAGCAATGCAGATTTCTTCACCTGCTCTATCTCAATGTTTTAGAGGGAAATGCTTATATGTTATATATAAGCTCACGCAGATGGTGTCATCCATAAAGCCACACTGTTTGGGTGCAATGGAGCCCTTTGTCAAGGCTGGTGCAGTGGTCAGGAGCACACAGTCCTGTTGGACATCTGTAGTGTGAATTTTATCATTTAGCAGAAGTGTTCATTATCAAATGGAATTACATTCTGGAAGATCGGTAGCCTCTGTGCTACAAAGCGAGACCTCAGGTCTTGCTGAAAAGTGGAAGAGAGATGTGCATTTGTCTTTCCTGGCCCAAAGCAAATCCCTCGTTCCATTCTACACCGCTGATTGTTATTCAGGCAGAATTCTTACTGGTACATACAGGAGTTTAAACTGGAGAGATTTTATGGACTCAGCCTCTGTCTCTGGCACCATATGGAATCAGAATAGGTGTCTGCTGAAATATAGAGTCCATTGCTATTTCAGCTTGTCTGGTTTTACCCACGGATTACGTGGAGGTGAAGCAGGCTCATCATAGTTGTTCATTTTCTCGAATATCTTGCTTTTTTTAAAAAATAAAAAATAACTCCTAAATGCATTAAAGGTAGATGATGGTACTTGCAGTGTTTGAGCCTGCTCCTCAATTTGCAGGACTGTTTGGAAAGCAGTGGCCCTTTCCTCCAAGCGGCCCAGCTCACTTGTGTGTAGCCCTTGACTTGGTGCAGGGTGATTATGAAACAAGACAAATGGAGACAAGGTGTGGGCCTGAAATTATCCACCAGTGTCTGAGCAGTGACCAGAAGGGTGTGCAAGGAGTTGTTACTGCACGTAAATTGTGCTCAATTTGGCAGCCCATCCATGTGATGGGAGAAGCCAGTGGTATATCAGCAATGATGCACTGAAAATGATACACTACATCCTGCAGAAAGGAACAGCTCTTCTGGCTTTGCAGTGCTAAAATGCCATGGATTGGACTTGTCCAAGAGGATGCCATGTCCCCAGCATAGCCATCTTGACATCCTTGGGGAGTTTCTGGCAGGATCTGATTCTGAGGATTTAATCTCTTCAAATGCAGCCAGTTTTGCTAGAGGCTGATTTATTAGGGGGTGATACCTCAGTTTGAGAGGAGACAGCTTTCCAGACAACCTTCAGGAATGACACTGATACAGGCTAGGTAGGTAGCTTTAGTGTTGCAGTCAGAAACACAGTTTGAAGCCAGCATTTTGGAAGCTGTAGGGAACCCAGTTGTGCATTAGTGGGCATTACTCTCCAGTTACCAAATCAGCGTGTTTTCACTAGGAGATAAAAGGAAGATGTAGGTAAGTGGCAATCAGGGTGTTAAGGATCACTTTTAACTGAGAAACATCTAAATTTACACCTTTGCATACTCTGCATGTTTTTGTCATGAATGAAATGCAAAGGTCTTTAGATTTGCTGGTGGGTCACAACAGATGATTACATCAAGATCTAGTTTTGTTTCTACCCCATACATAATTTTCACTCTTAGGTTACCTGCTAAATGCAGTTCAAGGACTTGTTAGGATCATGATGAGATTTTTTTTTCATCAAAGGCATCAAAGGAAAAAATAGCAAAATCCCTTTTACTGGTTTTCACTGCGGTTTGGGATTTCTATGGGATTTGGTAGTTTAGAAAATCTTAGAAAAAGTGTGGGAGAATAATTTTCAGGACAGGAAGGAGACTCCATCATTCTGTGTGCCTGGAGGGATCTGTGTGATCTCACGTGCCACTCCAGGGAGTACAGAGGTAATTTTTAATGAAGTCTTAATCTCTACCCTGATGTGAAAGTCCTTTCTGGAGGTGTTTCCTGTGATTGCACACACTAGTGCTTGTAAGAACCTCTGGTTAGGTCGTGGCACTGTGTACACATCTTTCATATACAAGCCACTGCCTGACTGAATTGGGGAATGAGCTCTCTGAAGTTTTAGGAAACTTAGTTTTTGGTGGTGGGTTTGTGGGTTTTTTCCCCTTTTTTCCTCTGAATCTAGAAATCACCTCCCTGTCTCACAAATCCAGTTCATTTCATAACCCTCAGTTGGTAACATTTTTAATCAGACTCACTGAAGTGAGGTGTATCTCTTCTGCTGTCTAAGGAATTCATCGTTAGTAGTTCCTGGGAAGGCAGGATGGCCCAATGAGTTCCATAATCCCACATTTCTTCCATAGAAAATCTGCTCCAAGCCCTGACTGTTGACTTGCTCTGTTACCCTGGGCAAACAAATTACTCTTTTTAGACCTTATTTTATATATCTGCAGAGGTGGTCATGTTCCAAGTACAGAAAGAGGGTCTGATTCAGGCTGACAAGCACAGAGGAGGAAGTGTAAGAGGCCCCAAAGGAAAGATGCTTTATGGTTGAAGGCAGCTGGGACAGAACTCCAGCAGACTGAGCTATGTGAAATTTGATTATTTTAATGTATTTTCAAGCAGTGTAACTCTGACAATATGGTGGGAGAATGCAGAAGGAGAGCAAGTTTATCTACTAGATGATTCTAAACCACTTAGGAGGCAATTCTGCTGATTTTATGAAACTCCCTAGACTAGTGACTTGTTTGGTTCACCCCATAGAATAACTTGAAATTTTTAAGTGGTGTTTGCTCTAGAGATGCGAAAATTGCTTCTGAAATTACTTTGATGTATCCCGAGTTTTATCTACTTCTATAGGATTATGGAATAGTTTTTCCTGTGTCATCTATTGTCATCTCTTTGATGTACTGAGATTTGTATTAGCTTGTTTCCCAACGTTTTGTGGAGGAGATAAATAAATGCCTGTAACTCTAAGAGTGAATTCAGAATTATAACAAAAGCATATGCCTTTGGAAATGACTGATTACCATAAGAATGTACATGTATGCTATTGTAGATATAAACCAGCCTTGTAAATTTACTATCAAGAAAAGAATATCCTGTGAAGGTATTGAGTCCTGCCTCCTTTCCATAAATATTTGATTAATATGGAAATAATTTGTGGATTCTTGTCCAGCAAAATTTAATGCTTTAATGGGAGAAAACTGGAATGCTTTCCCCAGCTCACAGGGGAAAGGATTATAGGATTTGCTATGAACAGTCCTGGGCTGAAGAACAAGTCCCTTGTTATCTTGTATGGTTTTGAACAAAAAAAAATATGCTACCCTACCTGTTATTTTTGTGCTACTAGTGTACATTGTGTTTGAGCAGGCTTATTTTACTGTTAATACTGCATTTGATTCTCTATAGCTTGTATTTTGGGGGTCATTTTTAAGGATTTTTCTCCTAGAGACAAAACTTAACTGTTCCTTTGAATAAAAAAAAGGGTACCTAGAATATAGCCCTATATGTGTATCCTGTGTAGGAGCACATTGATTTACAGTAACTGTAATACTATATTTGGGGTCTGGAGTGCTTATATTAAAGAAAATCCATCATGATGACAATGTAATAAATGTAATATGCATGTGGAGATGAAAAATATAATTCATTTTGATAAGCCTTATATATCCCATATTACTGTGTTCTTTGAGGAACATTCTCCCTGTTCTCTCTCTCTCTTAATATATGTCTAAAGTCTTTTCCTTATGTCTTTCCTACCTAGCATCACCCTCTCCTTGTTCATTTTCTGTCCAAAGCAAAACCCTTCAGAGCAAATCTTTGTTGAATTCCTACTACTCAGGTACTAGTGCCAGACTTTTCTTTCATTTCTAAATTTTCTTTGCCTTTGTACATTTCCCAATATGACCTATAGACTGAATCTTCTGAGTGTGAGATACAGCTAACCTTGTTTTCATTTTTTGTAACTTTTTTTCCTATTGATCTTCTGTTGATTTCCATTGATCCGTGTCGTGTGGGTGAACGGAATTCCATCTCAAAGTATCATCAGACACTGTTCCATCGACCACGCTGTTAGGTAAGGAGACAGGTATGGTGTACTGCACTTCATTGGAGAGCAAACGCACTCAGTGCATCTTGAAAATAAATCGGAGAGCACATTTGGTTGGGCTCCAAATCATAATTAATCCTGTGGTCATGTGTTGTATTAATTGGAAAACACTTCGTTTTACTCATGCTTTATTATTATTATTAATTAATTGATATTTTATGTTTTTTAAAAGGAAAGAATGGTTCAAAAATGAAAGTTTGGGAGTTCTACCAAGTATTGTTTCTTTTTGTCAATGGGATTTGATATTCTGGGCCTAATGCCCACGTGCAGCCCTAGTTTAGACCCACGCAGGTGGTTTTGCCTGTGCAGTTAGCATAGAATCATAGAATGGTTTGGTTGGGAAGAGACCTTTAAATGTCATCTTGTCCAATCCCCTGTAGTGAGCAAGAGCATCTTCAACCAGATCAGGTTGCTCTGAGCCCCATCCAACCTGACCTTGAATGTCTTCAGGGGTGGGGTGTCTACCACTGCTCTGGGGGCAAACTGGGCCAGTGCTTCACCACCCTCATTGTAAAAAAATTCTTCTCTATATCAAGTCTAAATGTACCCTCTTTTAGTTCAAAACCATTACCCCTTGTCCTGTGAGAGAGGCTCGGCTAGGTGTGCCTCAAGGCTTGCAAATATAAGTGATATTTGTATGTCCAAAGCAGGTGGGTGCTTACAGCTGCAAGTATCAAAGTTCTTTGGAGAAATCAGAGGCTGGGTTTGGGCAAGTGATGCCACCTCTTTCTGTGTATGCTGAGAGTTAAATTCTAAATATTCAAGTGGTTCAGTATGGGTTTGAGAGGATAACAAAAAGGCAGATTCTGAGAGGTGGAGGCTGTTCTCTGACTGCTGGTAACTTTAGAGGGAGGTGTTAATGTTCAGTATCTCTGAAAATTAGCTTCTCTTGTTCAGTTGATAAATAAAGCCTCCAGCTTGCAGCTCTTAGCTTTTGGGTTTTTAAAAATAATATGTTTTTGCAGTAAGTTAACAGAGACAGCAAAATTGACAGAAACTGTTAGCTGATAAAAGAAGTTATCCAGAAACTTACTGGAGGTGTGCCCTTGAAAGTGAGTAATAACAGCCTACAACTTCAGGCTCTCCCTGGAGGATGCTGCCTTCATGTGGAATTTGAAGAAGGCAATTCCTCTGCTATGAATCAGAAAGATGATGTGTGGTTGATCAGAATCTAACCAGTGGTATTTATCAGACTTGTCATTTTGGATTATCTACAGTAAATGCTCACTTCCAGACCCAGTAATCTACCATGGCTGCTTTGAACATCACTCTGAGCAAGCTGAAGGCCCACAGTTAGACCAGGAAGAAATTGCAGCTGTAATGAAGTGTTTTGGCTTACAGACTAACAGTTGGGGCACTGTGGCTTGGAGAGATTGCCGTGGTACACACATTTATTCTGCTCTCTATCAAAATGCCAACGGCAATAAATGAGCCCTCTTTTAATGAGGCAGGGAAAGGAAAGGAGTCCTTTCTCCAGAAGGACTTTTTTCCTTTCTTTTTTTTTTGTTCTCGTTTCCCAGAGACTCTGTGTTATCAATAGAAAAGTCTAAAGGCAGATTTATCTTTTCCCTCTGCTTTAGGAACAGGGCCCAGACCTGTAGTTTGCTGGAAGATGTCAAACTGCTCAGTCCAGTACTCGGCACCTGTGAAAACTGGACCCTTATTTAAGGGAGCTGTTTTCCCCTCTCTGTCCAGTGAGATTACGGTGTGAATTGCACACTTTGTAATCTGAAGCTGAAGGAGTGATAGACAGATTCAATCTGTACTTCTCATGGGAAAGCAAAAGCCAAAAAAGCCCCCAAAACTTTCAAAATCCCAAATCTTAGAGAGGAAAAAGAGGAAATAGGAATTAAAACTGGTCTTGTGCTTATGTATTCAAGACTCTTTCAAATTAATTTCTACTAAACCACTATATCTGAGTAAGAATCAATGTCCCTGTTTTACACGTGGTAAGTTACGTACAGAGCAATTCTAAGACATGATTTACACAGACTGGTCACTGCCCCAGTTCCATCTGAATTTAACAGTCACAGGTACTGTGAAAGAAGAAATGTGCATTGAGGACATTTCTATCTTGTGTTTTGAAGGCAAATTAAAATCTTGGTGTTCTAGCTTCTCAGATTCACCAGACACTGGATGTTGCTGTATGAGCAAAATAGGTTTTTTATGTTTATTAATATTCATTCCTGGGAAAGAAAAAGAGATCTTAAAAAGGACATCAGTCATCCCACTACCAATATCCATCTTTGGGCACTACCTGCAGTTCAGCGCTATTTGCTCCCATCTGTTATGCCTTCTGCTAATAAATGTTCTGTATCTGCAATAGTGGATGACTCCCTGGGCTTGGCTGTGACATGATTTGTTGATAGTAAGATATAGGTGATGTTGATTTTGCCTCTACCCTATCCCGTGTTTGATTAATACTGTTTTATGTAATGCATGTTTTTAGCTCCATAATTTTCTCTCCCAGTTCTAGACAACTCTGGATTTTAAATGTTTTGCTCAAGCATCTTCATTAGAAGATAATATTTAATATTAACAAAGAAAGGAGGCAGATTTTCCTTTTTTAATACTTCAGTAGGGCCAATGTTGTACCAGGACTGTTAAGCCTGAACAGGAGGTAGTACAACCTTAGAATTTGGTTTTGGAGAAAAAGTGCATGGCCAGTAGCTCCCAAAGATGTTCAGCAGATGTCATCAGGGCACTCTCTTTAGGGGAACCAGCATGTCCTTCCTGTGCACCATTAACAGTGCATAAGGACATTTACCCTTGTTCCCATTGCAGCCCCTCAAGAGGATCCTTACAGGAGTAGCTGCCCTCCAGAGAGGAGGTACCTTGTAGTTCCTGGCATGGAACAAGCAGTGAACGCTTGCTGTCATGAAGTCTCACACAGAAGCTGGCTTGTGCTTAGACATAAAAATTTGCCCTGAATTTCAGTCTTTTCTGTAGCTTGGATGGGCTTTTGCCTGTGTCTAGGCAAACTGCTGCAGGCGTATCCACAACCTGATGTTTGAAGAACTAAAAAGATGTTAAGAAGCTGATATTGCTGCTTTAGCAAGTGTCACTGTTACTGGCTTTTTAAATTGCGGGATGAGATATTTTTATGCAATGGAAGCTTGAAAATCAATGGCTTGATGTGTTCAGTGTATCTGTAGCCTCCCAGGCCGCTGCAGCCTGTAAGGAGCTGTGGGAGAGACTTCCACATCAGTTTGCTGTGCTAACATTGCCCTGCAGCGGAATGAGCAATGGAGGTGCACGCCCTTGTAGGTTGTTGCTTGAGCTGAATTTCTCTTACATTTCTTTCTGTCTGCAGAGGATCAGGTAGCTTGGAAAGCTCTCTCTTCTAGTTTAGTGGCTTCTAGTTTTGTGTGCTGTTTTGAAGTTGCCAGTAGCCTTTCAGCTGTAACTAATGCATTGCTCTGGAAGGTCAGTAGATCTGACAGCCTCTTCAACAAGGAGGCAAAGAGAGATTTGACTTGGTGAGGTCCCACGCATTTGAAGAGCTGCACTGTTACACACATGCCCAATAGTCCCAAGCCTTAACTCACCTTATGTCTTTAAGGGGATTTACTTCTATGCTCACTGATGAAAAAAAATATGCAATATTAGAAAGTTAGAATACACTCATGTAAGGTGTTTACCAAGCAATTCTTAAAATTCAGTCTAGAGAAAATTACTTTCTCTTTTTTTTTCTTTTTTTTCTTTTTTTTTCTATTATGCACTTGTGGCTTCTTTGTAGCCTTTGAAATGAAAGATGCATCCTGCCCTTTCTGTCAAACCTGGTGTTAGAAGGCTTTTTGTTAAGGAACGTGCTTTTTATAACTCGGTTAATATGATGAGACAAATGTTGTTTTGACTTTGGTTTCCTATACCACTGTTTGTATTGTATATAGCATATTATAGCTGGATATTTATCATATAATAATGCCTGGATACACACAAAAAAGCAAATTAATTTTACCAGCTTGCACCATATCCCTAGTGTAGGGGAAAGAGATACTAGCCATGCTGTAGTCATCCTTGGAAGATGTCAAATAATTGACAACCCTTACTATAGTGTAGAGAGACTGGATATGTGTGTAATTAAATCCATCACAAACACCACCCAAAATATGATTTATTTTATGCAAAGAATGTCTTATCATGTTACACACTTGCCAAGGCTAAGAGAATAAAAATATAAACAGAGATGATAGGCCTGACATTTCAGACACAGAAGGAATTTGTGGATATTAAAGCAAAAGTTTTGAAAGAAACTTCTCTCCAAATACAGGATGACAGATAAGTGCAGCATTGCTTTTAGTTCTCTGACACATAGGTTAGGCTTCTGGTCAGAAGGAAATTGTGCTCTCTGTCCAGATATCTGTCTATCAGACTAAGAAAACTATGTTTGTAAAACAAGATGATATCTGTAAAAGGATCTGGAGTTTTAATCCCGGAATGTGCTCTGGAGGAGCAGGTCCCCTCCCAGCAGGCTTACTGGGACCTTGCACCTGACTGATCCTACAGAGCCTCTTCCAGGCTGGGAATCTAATTCCTCAGCAGCTCTTCATCTTACTTGTGACATCTATGGAGAGGTTTATCAGTTTTTCTGTGGAAGGAGACACATTTATTTTACTTGTCTGGGTAGCAACAAAAGTATATCATACAAGGGGTTGTAGCAGCTGGCAAGCAATAGTATCTCACCCTCAGGGTTACTCATCAGATGGGGAAGGATGTCACCTCACTGGCCTCTGCTTCAGCTTCTCTCTGTGTGCTGGACCCTGTTGTTTTTCTAGGCAGAATAAGACCTCAGAGCTTACTTAAGCAAGTTCATGATTATTTCTCCAGCAAAGAGTCACAAGCAGCACCATTTCATAAACAGGGAGAGTTTGTGGATATTAAAACTGGAGTCAACTCTGTTAAATTTGATTGCCTGCAGTTGCACCTTAAGCAGATAAGCTGAGATGCCTGAAGAGTTTCCCAATCGGGCTAGTTATGTGAGAGCCAGTGAATCATTGATTTGATGTAATATACAACATTTCAGGGTATTCTATGAATGCTTAGGCTGATAATAAAAGTACCAGCTTCCAGAAATCAAAATATCTGCTTTGGCAACAGACATCTCAGTATGGGGAGTGTTGCACTAAAAAGGGTTAACAAACAAGCTGACAACATAGTTTGCTATTGCAGCTGCTAATATTAGAAACGATCCTCTTACAAACAGCATGTTTCCAGCAACATGCAGAATACCTGTTTTATTTACAGCTGCACAAAAAGAACTGTGGAAAATTGGAAATGGTTCTAGGAAGAAGCCAGAGCCCTGAACAGCCTTGCCCTAATGAGATTTCAGAAGCTCTCAATTGATTTACTTTATCAAAAAGAAACTGAAAAAGTGATTTGATCAGTGCCTGCATGGGTCAGGATTTCGAATGCTCAGAGGGCTCTTTAATCTAACAGAAGGTATAATAAGATTCAGTGCCTGCAAGTTGAAGCTAAGCAAAATCAAATTGCAATTAGGAAATGTTTAGACAGCAAGGGTAATTAACCGTTGCCACAACTTTTTGGGTCAGAATGGAATCACCATCTCTTGAAATGTTTTAATTTGGATAATTTCTTGGAACTGTATTCCATCTTTGGTATGCAATGAAATATGGTGATGTGTTCCCATCAGCAAAATGAGGACAAATGACTAGAACTAAGCTGTGCAAGTGAAATATAACACAAAAAAACCTGATGCACGATTCTATATGTTTAGTAGTTTCTGAGTATTAGAGTGAATTATTTCAAGCATCTTTTATGAAAATTTCTTTTCTTGATTTGCTATTCTCACTGAAAGCTCATAAAATGTGCATATGCTTTAGAGGCACTGCTGAAAGTTTAGTGAAAGGCTTGGCCATTTTGTCCTACAGACTCATCCTCATTTGCAAGGGAATGGGGACATGTTTTTGAGAAGGGGGCAGAGAGAAGGGACTATGGAAAATTGCTGTGACTTGCCTTTACTGCAATAATGAAAGCAGAAGTCTGACTTTGCTGAGGGGCTGGTATTTTTGTTGTCTTTTCCAGTAATAATGGTGCCTAAAGGAATGAGATGTGGTTTATAGCTGCAACCTGCAGGAAAGACAAAGCCTGTTTGCAAGCCCTCCAAAGACCCTTTTGGTCGATTGTCCTAGTGAGAGATCTGTTCACTGTTACCTCCCCTCCTGCCTGCATTTGGAATTGTTCACAAAATTGCTGTAAACAGCACATCTTGAGAGAAGGTGTCATGCCTTGCGTGAGTGCCTCATTAACCATTCTTGGGTTCAGGCACATGGTGTGATTAGATGGAGAAGGAACAATATGTTTCTCATATCAGGCTTTATTAACAGAACATATGAACACTAGGCTCGCCTTATATATAGCAATTTGTCTCCATAAAAGCCACTGCACTCTTCCCTTGGCCCAGATAAAATGCTTGTGGGAATAGCTGACAGCCATCCCGAGCTGGTGCAAATGCTGGGCTTGGGTTTTCTTTCAGGTAGTACAGAGACCACTCAAGGTGTGTTTGTCATGGATGCGCGGAGGAGGTGATCTTCTGCCTAGTTTCAGCTCTGTGTGTCATTTGGTTGGGAGTAGCATGACCCAGATTGTGTGACACTTTTTTTTTAAGCAGAAACACTTGGCTGGGTGAGAGGCACACAAACGGTGTGATGGCACGGGCTGTGCTGTAAGAGTTTGTACCACAATCAGGGTGTTTTGCACCATTTTTATCTGTCTGACCAGAGAGACCACTATAAACTCAAAGGCCAGAGTCAGATCTGTCTTTGCTGCTGAGCAGCTTCTTCCAGTTCCAGATTCCAGGTCTGCTTTGAGGGAAGTTATTCTGGAAAGGAGGGGGCACCACTTCTCTGGCTTTCTCCTCTCCCTATGATACTTCTCTCTGAGAAGAGAGCCTAGTAGAATCATAGAATCATTATGGTTGGAAGGGACCTCCGGGGTCATCAAGTCCAACCTTTATCCCATCATATCCCTAACCATTAGACCATGGCCTCAAGTGCCTCATCAACCCATTTTTTGAACACCCCCAGGGACGGTGACTCCACCACCTCCCTGGGCAGCCCATTGCAGTGCCCAACCACCCTCCCAGTAAAGAACTTCTTCCTAATATCCAACCTTGTATCCTAGTACAACTGAATTAAAAGATCTGATGAAGAGAGAAACTAATAATTGCCTGCAAAGGTGCTGAGTGATCTGAGCTACATTTTACAAGTAGCCTGTGCTCTGCATGTGCCCTTCCTGGATTAGCACTAGAACTGCACATTAGTTTTAAGACTCCCTCTCGTATAGGGCTATCGGAATGTTTTTTAATTGGGGCTGATAAAACTGTGGCATCACTTGTAGGTTCCTTAGAGAAGCCAATTGTGAAATTGGGTTTGTATTAAACCTAATGATGGAAAATTAAGCATAGTACGTCTGTCGGAAATGGTCCGCGATAAAAATCTTCTTTTCTCCATTACAGGATGTTAATAGGGAAAAGGGGAGGAAAGATGCACCGGGAAAGCGAATCCAACTAGGGGAATTAATAAGCCTTGAAATTCCCTCTGTTCAGAGTTCTCACACTGTCATTAGTCGGAGCGTTAGGGATGATTATCCAAATGCTTTGGATGTTACTCTTCCTTAAATCCCAAATTTATTCACATTTTGTATCTGAGGGCCGCTTCACTAGAGCCATCGCTCTGTAAATCTCCGAGTGTCCTGGGAATGTGACTGTGGTTATTAGAACCTGGGATTCAGAAATCCTTACATTCAGTAGCTTAATCTTCAGAGCAGATGATCATTTTGTGCTAATTTATTTCAGGAGAAGCAGGATGTGTTCAGCATCTCTGATAATTCACCCACCAGATTTTTTATTTCACATTGGAGATAACTTGCCCTGCGGCAGTGTCCACTGCTGCCATTCCCTTCTTCTTCTCATAGTCCTGTGACTTCAAACCAGGGCAAATGCTTGCCTTCATATCTTCCCCCTAATATAACAGTAAACCAGCTAAAGCATTATTTGTGTGTTCTGTCATGTCGTTCATTTGCCAGCTGCTGGGAAGACAGTCTAATGCCCTCATCTGTCTGCTCCTACCCAACTTTGCAGTGAGGGGCAACAGCAGAGATCCACACTGCTTCTGATCAAAAATCCACGGTGATTTCTCAAGGATAGCAATGTTTACAATAGCACTCTGGCGGTATTTCTGCCTCACAAAAATCACCCTGAAATTGCAATTTGATTTATTTATTCTTTATCCCTTCAAAAACATGACTGCAGTATTGCTGACAAGGGATAGTGTTTAGGCTCTTTGTCAGTAAGCTTTCTGTAAGAAGCCAGCCTTATGTATGCAGTCTTAAGGGGTTTTTTTATGAGAAATCTGAGAGAGATATATTTTCTGTTTGCTAATAGCTTGGTTTTGGGTAAGACCAGAAAAAAATGATATAGGCTGTTAAGGTCTGTGTCTGAGGAAGAACCCAAGGATCTCAGATGCCTGTAATCATAGGAAAAAGCAATGCTTTGTTTGGCCCACTATTTAAATTTAGTCATCTCTGGTAGATAAGAAAATATTTTTTTCATCTAAATCTGAGTTTCTGTTATTAAAAATAACTATTGTGACAGTCAATTGGTTATTTAATCTCTTTTCTGTTAGTTCACCAAGAATATTTTGTTGTGTATACACGTTGTGCTGGGGATATAAGAGTTTACAATTCCATCTGTGTAGCGATAGAGGTATTTTTTTTTAATCCATTTCCTTCAAAAAGAAACATTTTCTGTTAAGTTTATGTATCTGAAATTGAAGTTTCTGCATGCAAAGTAACTATATTTTTATGCTGGTTTATTCTTTCTGATAATATTGCACCTTTGCAATTGCCGTGTAAATTTTAGGCCTGAACTAGCAGGGCAGTTTAGTTTGCCTCTAACATACTGTGTGGCTTATTTGAAATGCTAATAATTTGTTTGCTATTAACTTGGACCTCTTTCAGTTATCTCATATTGTACACCCCCAATCCTGCTTGAATATCTTGCTCATCTCTATGTATTTTTCAATCATGCTCTTTGCAGGTTTATGAAGAAAGGGATGTAATGGGATTGGAGTCAATATGCAGAGCTCGCCTGTATAAAATGTGCTATTTCACTCTATGTGCTCTATCCTCATTAGCCTGTTTGTTTCTTTACTTTGTTTCCCATCTCTCTGGGTTTGTCTCCTTGACACAAAAAACATTCAAGTGTGATTTAGTCTTTCTGGGCAGCTGTAGGCAATTGCCTTTCCTACTTATTTCTTTTCTTGCTTTTGCCTGCACCAAGCTACGAGGTGGTGGAGAAACAAATAAACAAACAGAGCAAGAATGAAAGTGGAAATACCAGATAGGTGAAAGCTTGTTTTGCCTCCCTGTCTTTAAAACAGACAGTAGCCATGGAGAGATGACCCAGCCAACCCTGACTATCCAGACCCACCCGTACCGGAGCTGCGAGCCGGTGGAAATGTCCTACCCCCGGGGGCAGTTCCAGCCAGCCATCCGAGTGGCCGACCTGCTGCAGCACATCACCCAGATGAAGCGAGGACAGGGCTATGGATTTAAAGAGGAGTATGAGGTGAGAGGAACCTTCACTCACATGAGTAAGTAGAGAAGTTGCACTCATTAGATAGATGGTTGGGAGGGGAGGATAACAGTTTTCAAGAGCTTCTTTTCCTTAATTCACTTACCCTCTTAATCCTTGCCTTTTTTCATCTTATTTCTTTTTTTTATGAGGGTCAGATTTTACAACACTAGCAGTCTTTGGTGGCCCTCTAGTCCAAAGAAAAGGCATTTACTACAGCAGTAAGAAAATGACATTGTGCTCATCTGTTAGCATGGGCCCCCTCTCCATAAAGAGCGGACAGTAAATGTTTAACAGCTACTGAACTCAATTAAGTTCTTGGAGTCCCACAGTCCCTTACTTACTGATGTACTGTAGATGATAACAGGGCAAGCCAGGCTCTGAGAAAAGGAAGGTTTTTTGCTTGAGCTTTTTGGGAGCTCCAAATACTCTGTAACAATTGGTCAAATTAAGTCACAGCGTAATGACCTGAATGCAGAATTGTAAAGGCAAAGGCAGGAACTCTGTGTAGCCTAAATGAAGGTGGAGTTCTCTAGTAAGCTCAGATCCCATGTCCAGCTGATCTGCTCTTCCAACTCCATGTGAAGAGAGAAGCAAAGAGTAAGCTGCAAAAATGAAAGCAGCCCTCTTTCCCCCCCTCCCCCCAGCTCTTCCCCTGAAGCTGAAATGACCAGTAGTGTAATCCAAATGGCAAGAAGAGACATGACATTGGGGAGGAGTTGGAAGAGGAATTTACATTTAGAGGAAAGAGGACAGAAGAGGGAAATAGCATCAAACATATGTGAGACTGCTCTTGCAAGCGATAATTATAATGAATGTAGTAAGCTTGTGGGAAGGCAATAAGCAATTAATATGCATAGTGGCATTAAAACTACTTAAAAATAACATAACAGCTGTGAAAAATAAGTTACTTAATGAAAACAACTCACTTTTCCACCCTGCAAGTAAGTGTCCATGGGGTTTGTATCACTGATGCTGGGTTTTGCTGTAATTGAGAGGCAATTTTTTCCTGGTTCTCACTAAGGAGTATGTTTTTAATCAGATGGCATCAAAGACTGTCGTAACAAGTATTTCTGGTAACCGTACGTTAACCAGGTCTAGTCACTCATGCCCCACAGTCATGCATGCTAATTAAACTATCAAAAGAGTGCTCTGTTTAATATTGAAAAAGGGTAATAATTCTCTTAGGAGATTTACTTAGTCCCCCTCCTTGGCCTCCATTTCCATGAATAGTACCCAAAACGGCATTCAACTCAACTACAGGTGCCCCAAGATCTAGTTCTTGATGTTCAAGAAGAAAACAGGTGCTGGCATATATGTAATTTTCTGGCACTGGCATTGGTAATTATCAAAATAACACATTAGCATGAAAAATGTCAATGCAACTTTCAGCTCCACAAGTTCTGCCTTTCCCAGAAAGTGCTATCTACATATGTATATAATGATGATGACATTATATAGATTTGCATAATTCCTTGCTTTACAAGAAATAGCCTGGAGAACGCCAGGAGCTCTCAAATCACATGTGCTGTTCTACCCTTCAATCAGAGGTAAGTGCCCCAAGTAGCAGTCATTTCCAGTGGTGGAATTTGGTTTTCAGAGCATGGTGCTTCAGCTCCAAACAGGTTTCAGCCACCTCCAGCAATGGCATGAACGCAGGGAGGATATCAAGGAGTGTTACAGCTCCGGGAAGGTAGGAGGTTGAAGTTGGCTGAGTGTGGTGTTGCAGACTGGAATCTGGAGGAACCCAAGGCTGCAAAGCTGGCTTTGCAAAACGTTTTGCAGAGTGGTTGATAAAATCTTTAAAAAGAATTTGATGTCTCTCTTAAAATGTGTTTTCATACACTAATATCAGTGTCACCTCCAAATACGTTTTTTCTTCCAAGGAGCTGGTTTTCTACATACTTTGCAAACTGATAACATAAATTGCAGCCTGTTTAGTGGCATGTTACCACATAATGTTATTCTCGTGAAAAATCACTTTGAATGGAGTGTATCAGTCACACATGACAATCTCTTATCTCTGTGCATTCTCATCTCCACTGAATAACCTGGAAATTGCCTTCAGTATTTGTTTAAAATGTACCTTCGCCTACAGATCACTAGAGCACAGGCCACACGTTTTACTGAGGGCATCTAGAAAAATATTTCTGGTGCCTGCATCTTGCATGGAACCCCACACTGAGAGGAAAAGCAGGATATGATTGTGTAAGTGGTGTCACTGCTGGTGTGAAATGGATGATAACTGCGTGTGTGTGAAGGTGAGAACCTGTCAGCACTTGCCATGTGTGTGTTATTTTGGATCTGCCTGCTGCACCTGAGGCCAAAGTGTGACTTGGGCTTTTTTTTTTGGCTGCTGCTTCTGTTTAACAATAAAATGTGTAGACCACAAGAGAAAAATATATCACTGGCACTGGTGTAGATAGCACTGTTTGGGATGAGGCAAAGCTGTAAACATTTAAAGGGGACACGTTTAAATGTCACCCGCTCCTTTTTCAGCACATATCAGCCCTGATTTGTTGTGAGCTGCGGGACGAGTCCCACAGACTTACTGCCAGCACCAATTACTGGCTACGGAGATAATAAGCTTAAGTATCCAAACTCATTTTCTGTTATGATTTAGGATGTCACTAAAGTACATCCTCCTGCTGTATTACTGAGACCATGTAGTTATTTTGGATTTTGTGGCTCCTTCCTCAAGCATTTTAGTATTGAGAATCATTGGCTTATTGAAGTCCTCTCTGGATTTTAACCCTTTCATTTGTGTCTGGCTACACATCTTCTGCCTGGTCAAAAGAGATCCTGTGGTTCGGGCTCTGATGCAACATCACAAAATGGTTGGCAGCAGGGTGTTACTGGAGATGCTGTCCTTGGACAGTGCTGGCTTAAGGCTTTGCTGCAGACCAGAATGGGGCATTGAATTGGCTGAAATATTTCTTTTCAGGTTATTTTTTTTTTTATCCAAAACAATTTTTAACCTTGGGTCGCAGCAAAGTTATAGGAACAGTTTTGCTGCCAGTGTTGAGAAGGTTGTGGTTGCAAGGGAGGTGGCCAGAACTCTGTAGTAGGCTTTGAGATGAGCAGCAAGATTTTTAATTGATGTTGTTGCCTTTGGCAACAATACTGCAGCATTGGGGTAGGTCAGTGCAAATGAGTGATTCAAGTTTTCGTATTTAAATTAAAAACAAACAGCAAACTAACTAAAGGCATCCACTGGAAATTTAAATTGGCTTTCAGTAAGTCTCAGCTTAATGTGATCACTTGAGTTATGTTTGGGCTATGTTGCTTAGAAAGCTTGATTGAGATGAAGCTGACTTTGAGGGATCAAGCCTTGTAATTTCAGCTAAAAATTAGATCAATTTAGTTTAAAAAGCACCAGTGTAACATAAGTTACACTACTGGGGAGATATTCCAGTATAAATTTTACAAAACATCTCTAAAAGAAGAAAAGTAAGAAAAGCCTGAAAATCAAGTCCAGATTTTTGAACGTTGAAATTTTGCTGTTTTAAATCAAAGAAAAAAGGAGGAGAGTTTCCTGTGAAATGCAAATCAAACACCGATGCCCGAGTGATCTATCCTGATTTACCATTGCTGATAATGCAGAAACAGAAATATTAACCCTTTTTGCTATTATTGAGACAGTTACTGTACAAACAAAAACAGAAGGAGCAAAACATTAGGAATGCCCCTCTTTTTTTCTGGATGTGTCTGAATTATAATTGATATTTTTGCCTTTGTATTTCTAATGTAGTTTCGATTCTTGGTGCTGCATTTTTAGTGATCTCACAGAAAAACCATTTGTGCTGGACCACCCGTGTACCTGCAGTTACTCCAGTTTGTTCATCTGGGGTGTATAAAAGCAGGTGTATAAGTTACACCTCTGTGAAGGCAGTTTGTGTCCCTCACCAGCCAGAGCTGTGCTCCCTCTCTACAGAGATGGGTAGTTCTGTGAGAAGCAGAGATTTCTTTGCTATTGAATGAGATGAAAAAGTCTGGACTCTTAACTTTTTGGAGGCTACATCAGGCAAATATAAAACCATCAATTTCAATGGAGAATTTTAGATTCAAATCACATAAAAGGATAGGGCTTGTTGAAAAGGGATTTACTGGACCTGAATGTATTTTCTTTGGCCAAGGTATCTTCTCCCATGTGGAAGTCAGGAGAAAGAATATTCTTTTTTTTCCTTTTTCTTTTCAGATGGCTATGATTGGATGTCTAATGACTGCCATTCTCTGGTCAATCTGCTGTAATTTGATATTAGTGGTAAAATAAGGCACCTTTTTCCTCAGTCTTTGAAGATGAAAATGAACCTTCCTCACCTTCTTTCCTTTACTTGGGTTTTTTTTTTGTTTTGTGTGGGTTTGTTGGTTGGTGTGGTTTTTTGCTCTGGAGATGAGCTGCTATTTGGAAACAGCTGTCTGTATATATGTGATCAAAGCCTTTGCCAATTACAGAGTTATTGTTCTTTCTCCTGGGCTTTTGAATAGGAACTCACTGTCCCTGTCTTTTGTCAGCAGTGGTCCTGTGCTGCAGTGCCTGACATTTTCTGTGCTGGAACCCCTTTGGGGGAAGTTCACAATGAGCTGGTCTGCCAGGGGTTTGCTCATATTAAGTTTAATTGTAATGTCAGTGTTGTAGATCCTAATAATTGTGTCTCTCTGCTATTGCATTCAGGCACTGTAAGAGACCTGGATAACTTGTGAAGCTGAATATAAATTCATTTTCTAGCACAGCTGTGTCAAAGTACCCACCGCTAGTTAAGGCAGACACAATTCTGTGATGATTGTGGTATAAAACCCCCATAATTGCCTAGGGACTGTAAATAATGCAATTCATAATGTTGCTGTTGGTTTCAGTAGTGTGAGATCATGTTGAAGAGTAGATCTTGAAGGAGGCAGATCTGAGAGGAACTTCAGCAGGAGCTATTCTCCTCACCTGTGTTTTTGGCACTATCACAGAATCACTTGGGTTGGAAGGGACCTTAGAAGTCATCTAGTCCAACCTCTCTGCCATGCACAGGGACATCCTTCCCTAGACTAGGTTGCTCAGGGCCCCATCCAACCTGACCTCAAACGTTTTCAGGGACAGGGCACAAGTCAAGGCTCAGTTGGCTGCAACCAACACCAGCAGTTTGCAGATCCTGGCTTTCTGTCCAGGTGTGATGGCAGCGATGCCATTGCTGTGCCTGCTGCTTGATCTGCCTGTGCTGACATCCCCGACCGTCCCGAGACAGGGAGAGGGATCATCCTGCTTACAGGCAGGCTGGGACAGCTTCCAAAGAAGGCAAGACCATCCTCCAGCCAGATCCTGTGATAACTGCCACTTTCCTGGCTTTGCCTTGTAATCCTTTCTGGACGTGTCTCAAGGGGAAAGTGGCTCATTTGAGCCTGTTCAGAATAGTTGTAGGAGCAGACTATAGGGCAGGGTAGCACTCTGTGCTGCCAGTTCCCTTACCCCATCCTTTCCTAACTGAAAGAACAGATTTTAGGAAAACGACTATTTATTTTCATAGTTCATGAACATGTTTTACTTCCTTTACCTCTCTTCCTTAGACATGATCTAAAACTCTGAGCTTTTTTATTTCCCAGCCCAAGAAAACCAGCTGGTGGTTTGTACTGCATCACCCCATTATTAATATAGAAATAGGTGAAACTGTTGTATCCATTTTCAACTTAAATATGAAAGACTGAGCTCTCTGTTTCAGCCATCTGGGTTTTTCTTGTAAGTGTATGTACATGAAATCTCCACAAACCCTACTCTACAGGGGAAATGAGGTTAACCTGTGACTGCGCAGCCAGAAACAAATTCCCCTGATCCTTTTAGATCTGAAGTAGCAGGAGGAAAATGATTCTCTGCTGACAGAAACCAAGAGATGCAAATGGTCTGCACCAGGCTCTGCTTTTTTGCATTAGTGGATGTGCCCTTTCCTCAAGAACAGCTGTTTGCTTGGTTGACTACTGAATTATGCAGCGCCTTTGTTTTTGCCCTGCTCAGTCATCTTAATCCACCTGAAGGCATTGGCCAGATTTTTATAAACACTCTGCTATTGTTTGTTTTGCAGGCGCTACCCGAGGGGCAGACAGCATCCTGGGATACAGCCAAGGAAGACGAAAACCGCAATAAGAATAGATATGGAAACATAATCTCCTGTAGGTGTAAATTCACATTAAACTGAGCTTTCTGTAAGCTTTTATAAGCATCCTGTGGAAAAGGGCGTGCTCGAGAAGCTCGCTAAAAGCTGGTTTACAGTGCTGAGCTCTCAGTAGTTCAATCTGTTACTGGCTGTTTCTATTATTTTGTTTTTATTTTATTTTATGGTTTTTTTGTTGCTTTATGTAAAGTCATTGCATTACTTCATGGGTTTTTTACACATTTTCTATCTACCTCGCTTTTTGCTAAATTTTTGCAATTTAAGGGCTAAATCCTGTTGTCAGATTTTCGCAGTGGGTGATGATTCCCATTTTCTGTCCAATTTTACTGCATAACCCAGAGCTTTCAGTGCCATGAATGAGAGCACAAAAGGAGATGCAGACATAGCAGATTTTTAGATACGGACCAGATATCAGATTTTCTCCTTCCTTGTGGTCAGTAACCAGTGGAGTAGTCGCTGCTTGTCCCCAAAGGGCTGGTTTGATGGGTGGGACAAGCTTAGCTTCTGCCTCAGCATCACAATAAGGCAGCTGAAAATGCAGTGAAGCTTCTTAATTTTACTTCTTTCAATAACTAATTGCTGTTGGTTTTATAGGAATATTGATAAACTGCAGGGTGGTGAAGGACTCCATAAAACCATTTAGGTCAGCTTTATTCTCCAAGTCAGGACTAGATTCGTCTCTGTTATTTTTGTCAGATATTTGTGAAGCTTCCTCCTAATGATCTGCAAAGTTGAGCTTTCCACAAGCTCTCCAGGCAGCGTACCCCAGTGTTTCATTAATCCTTACAATGACTAGGGAGAGGAGGTGTGAGAAGCAATTCTTTTTAAGGGCTGCTGAGCAGTATCAAGTTGGAGAATCCAGGCCTGAGGCCATCAGAAAAAGAAATAAGAATATAAATGGATGTGCCATAGATTTTCATGACTGGATAAATCTATAGAATGCTATAAGAGCAAAACTAAGTCATGCTGAGTGATATATTTAATGCTTTATTTTTTCTCAGGTTAAATATGTATTTCTTCTAGAACAAACAGACTTTTTAGTAAAGAAGTATAAAAAAACCCTCACAAAGTTTGGCCACAAAGAAAGATCATCTCACACACAGCTACTTCTCTCTTTCTTTTAAGACTTGAAAGAAATTATTAGTGTAACAGCTTTTGATGAATGGCACAGAGCAGCTCCGTTCAGGGACCCCATGGTGAAGATGAAGAAATACGAAAACAGAGATCAGAAATTTGTGAGCCCTGTTCTGATCCCACTCCTGCTGCTGGGTTTCTGCATTGGTTGTGAGCAGGTCACCAGTTCCATCAGTCTTTGTTTCTTTGTGGGGAAAATGACACTGATAGTACTGGACTATTACAGTTAGCATGAAAACCCTTAACTTCAGCTGCCTAAAAGCTCCACCTTGCTGAGAGTTTTCTATGTTCCTAATGGCAGAGGTACCTTCAGAGGAGAGGTTCAATTTACTTGTCTATACAATTAGCTTAGACTAAATTAGTCTAAAACAGATGAATAGTCCAGCTATGGAAGTGCCATAGTATGGTATAAGGGAGGAAAAGCAAACCACTGTTTGTTTCTCTGTATGATTTTGAGGAAGCAGTTGACATAATGTAAAAGTGGAGGTGAAAAGTGACAACACGGTATGCAATAGCCACCATCTAATTTATGTTGAAGGTGGTCACAAAGAAAATGTTGAACTCCAAATGAAATGTGAGAAAAAATTAAGGAAGCAAAATTGAGGGAGATAAATGAGGTTTTATCTAAAGGAAAGGTGTTCACAAAAGTGAATTGCTGTCTAACAAAGAGCAATGTTAGACTTTTAGCTATAAATATAGATACAGTGGTAATACAGATAGGAGGTGATGCGCTTGAATAAGGAAATGCAAATTGTCATCAAGGCTATGGAAGAAGTGTCTGTACAGTATGAAATATCAGAGAGGAAGCTCAAGTTTAAGGGCTGTTGGAAAAATTTCAGAATGAAGTTGAGAGGGTGGAAAGGCATAGATAAGGAAAGCAAGGCAGTGAAAGAGAGGAAGGATGCAGAAAATTTGAAAGTAAATAACAAAGTTGAGTGGGTTTTCTTTCCCTCAAATATGTATGAAATAAAGTTTGAGGAGACAAAATCTCTTCAAAAAAAAACAGCAAGGAGAGTTTAGTGACATGCAATAAAGAGTGATAAAGTAAAATGGAGTGAAATCTTTGCTTCACTTTGAAGAGGCTGGAGAGAAGGAAGGGAGGCTGCATAAGGAAGGGGCACATCATTCATCAAGCATTTTGTGAAACCAGCAGGATAGTATCAATGGTGTCACTGGCTAAGCCTTGAGCCAGACCCTACTGACAGGTGACATTGGGCACCTTTCCTGAGAAAAAGCAGCGACAGGATCCAGAATAGAGAATTGGTAGCAGAGCTGAGAATAACAGGAGAGTAGTTCCCTCTGGGCAGATTGTGAAAACAAATTGTACTCAGTGGGCACAAACTGTGCCAAAGCCTGAGCAGAGGAGGGGAGGTGGAAAAGAATTGCACCCTTAGCTGCTTTGTTGTGCTAGAATTGTAATGGCTGGTAAAATCCAGAGTATGCACCGATTGATCTCACCAGTTTATTTGGCAAAAGGCTGCAGATGGCAGTTAACATTATTTATTTAACCATGATTGTCATTTCTTTGCTCCTGGAACAAGATATCATGTGCTTTTTGGGGAGTGAATTGAAAATTCAGGTTTTGATCTAACTTTTACAAGTGCTTCAGAGACTTTTGTTAAAATGTGGATTTGTAAGCTCTCGCAGTAAGGACCATAGCTCAGTGAATCACAGCAGATTAGATCTTGTCTTTATGGCCTTCTGGGTACTAGTACACTTACAGAACTGTTTTACTTGGCTCACTGCTTTCCCAGGGCTGTATTAACATCGTCCCTCTCTGTGAAAACCCAGATCTTACTGCCAGCCCCAACATCTGCTGTTCTTACATTTGCAAACCAAAACTGCAGATGAGGCTAATCTGTTCATGGAGAGGAGATGCAGGAGAGCTTTAAGCTCTCCCCTGCCTTAAACCCTGGCTTTTCAGAGTTCCCTTCAACATGCAATACTGATATGGGGGGTTTTTTTGAGAAAAGGAAAAGCTGAGGAGTGGATTTGGGATCTTTATGACCACAGAAATCCACCATTGATGGTGGAAAAATACACTGTAATTACAAACAGGCAAAAATACAGGTTTGCCACACTGGACAGAGCTGCCCTACTTGAATTTTTTATATTGTCAGGGTCCATGGGCTTTGCTCCTGTGCTTTGGGTATAAAAGCTGTAAACTCAGAGACAGTTGTGGAGATACAAGATGTTTCTTTTCGGGACAAGGGTAGGTAGTGGATCCATTTGTGTGTTGAAGCAAAATGATTTAAATTCACTTTATGGCCTAGATATTGAGGCCTTCAAGGTGCATCAGCAAGTGGTTTTTAGGGGAGCATTTGCAGGTTGAGCTGAACCCATTGTATAGAACAGAAAACAAACACCCAAAAGCTACGTGGGACATTTGGTTCTCTCCAGATTTAGAGCCATTACACTGTAAGAGAGTAAAAACTCTCAGATGAGGGCTGAGGAAATAAAGACATAGGATTGTGGTTTGCTTTGACTTAACAGGAAAGCTCTCTCTTTCCCTTTCTTTTCTGTCTTTACTGACCGTAATATTACAGGAGGAGGCCAGCAGTCACAGTGGTGCTCGTGCTGCTTTAGACACATCGTCCCATCTGAAGTGGAGCTCTACCATCTTCCCACTTAGGCACCCTGCTTTTAAAGCCTTGTGATGGTTCGTTAAAGACTATTGAGTTGATGTCAAAAGACAGTAGAGAGAAATTTGCTTCATTTCCTTCATGCTCCAACTGCCACATGCTTTGGGCTAGGAGACTGAATTAATCAGAGAATTTTGTGGTAGAAGAGATGAACAGAGAGAGATTAACAGAGGTCTCAGCTGAAGTGCAGGTGGAGTGCACTTTTTGGCCATGGATAGGAATAATGCATAAAATAAAAAACCTACATCAGTACTGGATTTAGAATAGAAGTCTTTTACCTTCCCAGCATTTTTTATTCCATGCTTTCTTGTCTAAGGTCTTTCTTTTCTGTGCAATGTCCATGCTATGTGATCCTGAGTGGGTGGGATATATCACCTCGCTATTATTCAGTTCTCAAGGCACAGTCCAGGATCAGTGTAGATAGAAAGGGGAGGACAGTGTTCCTTGGGAGGGCAAATCATCCTTTTGTAACAGAACTGGGTTGAACAATTTCAAAAGATGTCTGTATTTTTCCATTGACTATGTGGGGAACCTTGACAGCCAGTTTAGACTAGCTGCCTAATATTTAGATGGATAAAGTTGTGTAAGATTAATCCAGTGCTGGTATCAAAATGAGGAGTGGAAAAAATTGCAGTGATATTTCAAATGATCACTAATGGGAATTTTGACAGAAGTTTGAAACTATAACATTTTTGTGCTAAAATGGGAGCACAATGCTTTTCAGTGAAATTCTTGTCATTTTTGAAATCTGTTTTAAGACCAATTTTCAGTCAAAGTACTTTTCATACAAATTTAGAGTTCTGCTAACTTACATGCAGATTATAGTAAACAGGGAGCAATAAAATAATTTACACATTTGTTAAAGTATATTTCCATTTTTTGCAGTCCTGAATATTACAGGCAGGCATTTTTCTTCTGTTTCTCCCTCCATTTTTAACTTTTCTTATAATTCATTTGTAACTCACGGTGATGTGATGTCTGATAAACTTACAGAAGAGTTGAGCAGCACTTTCATCTCAGTGTCTCAAACATGTGGTGTCCTTGGGTGTTGTAGTCCAGGGGAAAGGGTGCAGGATCGGAAACAAATTCTAATCATTGAGAGAAGATATAATGAAGACATTTGCTATTCTTTAAAAAAACCTCTTTAAAGTCTACAGATGAAAAAAACTAAAGTACAAGATCATTACTGTCAGTAGCACAAGAAGTTGCATTGGTTTTTGCCTCTCTCCAGTAAAAACAAAAACCAAATAAATTCCAAAGTTTTGGGGGGGGGGAAAGGGATTCACAAGGTAATTTTTGTTCAAACTGTGCTCCTAAACCTATGAACAAGATTAAAGACACCATTAAGACATCATTTATATTTTGTGTGCTTACTATATACACAGATTATTGTTTTTGCTGCATGGTTCACACTCCTAAGAGAAATAAATCTCCCACAGGAATTAATCTCATTTTTGTCATATATGCAATGAAATATTGTGAATTCTGTCCTCTTGAACCAAAGTTCAACTAAAAGAGTTTTTCATTTGGTCCCAAAACGTAATTGGACCTGAACCTGAAAGTGTCCTTTTTTTAAAAAAAATAATTCTTTTCCAATGGTCATCTTTTTATTGAATCCCAGAGTGGTTTGAGTTGGNACTCCTAAGAGAAATAAATCTCCCACAGGAATTAATCTCATTTTTGTCATATATGCAATGAAATATTGTGAATTCTGTCCTCTTGAACCAAAGTTCAACTAAAAGAGTTTTTCATTTGGTCCCAAAACGTAATTGGACCTGAACCTGAAAGTGTCCTTTTTTTAAAAAAAATAATTCTTTTCCAATGGTCATCTTTTTATTGAAGCCCAGAGTGGTTTGAGTTGGAAGGGACCTTGAAGCTCATCCAGTGCTACCCCCTGCCATGGGCAGGGGCACCTCCCACCAGTCCAGGTTGCTCCAAGCCCCATCCAACCTGGCCTTGAGCACTGCCAGGGAGGGGCAGCCACAGCTTCTCTGGGCACCCTGGGCCAGGCTCTCACCACCCTCACACCAAAGAATTTGTTCCTAATATCCTATCTAAATTTCTTCTCTTTCAGTTTGAAACTGTTTCCCCTTGTCCTATCACTCCATGCCCTTGTCAAAAATCCCTCCCCAGCTTTCTTGTAGCCCCTTCAGGTACTGACAGGCTGTTCTGAGGTCTCCCTAGAGCCTTTTTTTCTCCAGGCTGAAAATCCATTCTTCATCTGTTACTGTTCTTCACAGACAGAATTACCATATTTAGCTTAAAGGGCAAAAACCAACAATATGTTTTACAGCTACAGAGTATCTTTTCTTTATCCATAATTGCCTTAAATTCATAGACCTCTTCTGCAGTCTCCTTCTTGGGTCTCTCACAGCTAGCACTCTCAGGAATTACTCATCCTGTCTGTTTTAAGTTTTTAACTGATGAGTGGCTCAAAGAGCTGAAACTTAATTTTTGGGTTTGGTTCTACGAAATGAGAAGTGGCAGGTTCTTTAAGGACTGTTTGGAGCACTTCAGCTCCACACTCTGTGTAGACACTGTCTTTGTCCCACTTAAAAAAAAAAATCAACTTGAGATTCTTTTCACCTGCCATTAGGGTCATTTTTGGTCTCATCACTTTTTAGTTTTATTGTTGCAATAAATTCAGACTTTCATGACGTTGTTATATTGTAACATCACAAGAGGAGTTAGTAAATGTTCCCCTCCCAACCATTAATGCTTGGGGTTTCTTTCTTTGCTTTTGTTCTGCGTGATTCTTCACTAGCTTAGTTTGCTGCCTGGAATTGCAGGTGTGAAATTCTCTATGGGAGATTTTGTATATTTTATCTGGATGTCTTGTTTAATCAGCTCTTTGTCGGTCTTTGTGAATTGGTCTAAGTATAAATTCTTTTGTTGTCTGTCTAACCACATGATTTACTCCAACTCCTAGTGCAGTTGCCTTGGGCACAGGTAATTGTCTGGAGTTGGGAACAATATCAGCACTTTGAGAAATATACTTCCACTGCATCTACAAAGGTTATATTTATTAATACAAATACAACAGAGCTTTTGATGGATTCACCTGAATAACCTTTTTTGAATGCAAATACGGGATTTAATAAATACAGCAAAGTGGTTGTATTTTTTGCTTGTGAAGATCTCACCCAGAGAATGAACAGAGTATGAGAATCATTGCTTTACATAACCAAATGAATATTTAATATATATCCAAATCTTGGTTTTCAGGACTCCATGCACATTTGTCTTCACAATTATCTGATTCTACATTTAATTAAGTGATGACTAAACCCCTTTTTGCTGAGTTACTGCAGAATCACACCTCATATTTTTTACGTTTCATCGCTATGATTCTTTTTAATTGAATGTACATCATGTATTTTGCAAAGTGCTTCTGAACACAAATGCTTTACTAGCTGAGAGCTGGGGTCTACAGAGCTGGTAGAGATGAAATAAATTTAATGGAATCTATATTATACATCTTCAAAACATCCTTTAAAAATGAACCCAGTATGGCCAGCAGTGACCTCTGGACCCCAGTAGCCTTTGCTGAGCAACTGGCCCTTAGATAGCAGTTTGGCAGTTAATTGCATACCAGTGGTGGGATTGCCAGACCAAATCAGCTCAACAGCCCAGCTTGCAGAGAATCTCCTTTGACAGAGCCTAGCACCAGCTGCTTCAGAGGAAGATCAAAATATTCCCTTGATGGAAAATCATGACATAACCTGCCTGCTGGGGCAGTTCCCTTCTGTGGCTGAACTGCAGAGCATGGTGGGAGATGAAGAGATTGGTATCTGTTATTTTATTGCTGTATCTGAAGTAACTTTAAACATCCTCAAAAACATGAACATTTCTAATTATTATTTTTTTTAACACTGCCTTGATGCTGTGCCCTGAGTTTTGTGTGTTACATAAAGGAACATTGCTCTGATTTCCTTTGGTGTTTCCTTTCAGTTTTCTGGGTTGTCTCATTTGTTATGTCATTTTCCATTTTGCCCTCAATTTTTTATACCTCTGTCATGACCTATTTATTTTTATCTCGATCTTGACAGTTTTAGCTCTTGCCTCAGTTTCCATAGATCAGCTGAAGCCAGGGAAGCTGTTACTTCCAAGCCTACAGATGGCTTCTGTAATGGAGATCCATCCTGCAAAGATCTGGCCTGAAACCCCCAAACCGAGCAACATTTATGGTCTGTGTAAAAGCTCTGTGAAGATTATGGTGACAGCAGTGAATTTAATGAACAGAGCATGAATGAACACTAACCTAAGAATCTAAATGTTACATCTTAAGCATGAAAGAAAGGGCTTGTAGGAACAGGGTTACCTGTGATATTCTTTCATTTTTTTATTCTTCTAAGTATTCAATTACCCGCTTCCAGCAATCAGCAGATAAAATAAAATAAAACACTTAGAAACTCCTCTTTATCGTTACTGTCACTTTTTTTTCTTTCCTTCTTTCAGATGATCATTCAAGAGTGAGATTGCAACTGCTGGATGGGGACCCTCACTCTGACTACATCAACGCCAATTACATCGACGTAAGGCTCCTGGACATTCCCACTATGAGAAAGGCTCCTGCTGACAAGTCTGCTTATGAATTTAGTGCATCTTACATAGGGACAGACTGTTGATCTGATAGGAGTGACAGCTGAACGTTATACAAACATCATGTTGTGACAGGAAGAAGGTTCTCGGTCTCCAGTTCATTCTGTCTGACCAATCTGGACAGATGGAGATTTCCTATGCTTGACAGATCCACCAACATAAGTGGAGTGTGGGCTAAACGGCGTATGCAGGAATCAATATCAGCCTCTCCCAATAGCATTAGTAGATCTCTAGGACTTACCAACTTCTTACAAAGTTGCAGTGCAGAAGATATGTAAATAGGTTGACATAGTGTTTTTTATTATTATAAAATAAGAGTCAAAAAGCAGCCTCCCTCTCACACACAGAATGATCAAATGAATGTACGCATCTCCTAAATCTTAAGAACATGACAATGTTCAGAAAAGTTTCTTTAAGGGATTAAAAATACACCATCATATATTTTCTTTTTTTTTTCCAGGGGTACCACCGGCCTCGCCATTACATTGCAACTCAAGGCAAGTTCATTCTTGTATGTCTAAATAATTGTAAACCCACTGTTGTTTTAAATGATTGTAAGGGCTATTTTATACCATGACATCTTCCGTTTTGGAGAACATCTTAAAACTTGGTATAGGGGGACAAAAGGGGAGGATATAGAATATTCCAAGATCTTCAAGGCACTCAAATGGGGGCTGACCTGCTGGAGAGCAGTGTAGGAGAAAGGGACCTGGGGGTCCTGGTGGAGAGGAGGATGACCATGAGCCAGCAATGTGCCCTTGTGGCCAAGAAGGCAAATGGCATCCTGGGGTGCATTAGAAGCGGGGTGGTCAGTAGGTCGAGAGAGGTTCTCCTCCCCCTCTATTCTGCCCTAGTGAGGCCACATCTGGAGTATTGTGTCCAGTTCTGGGCCCCACAGTTCAAGAAGGACAGGGAACTGCTTGAGAGAGTCCAGCGCAGAGCCACAGAGATGATGAAGGGAGTGGAACATCTCCCTTGTGAGGAAAGGCTGAGGGAGCTGGGGCTCTTTAGCTTGGAGAAAAGGAGACTGAGGGGTGACCTCATCCATGGTTACAAATATGTAAAGGGTGAGTGTCAGGATGATGGAGCCAAGCTTTTTGCAGTGACGTCCAAAGATAGGACAAGGGGCAATGGATGCAAACTGGAGCATAGGAGGTTCCATGTGAATATCAGGAAGAACTTTTTCACTGTGCAAGTGCCAGAGCACTGGACCAGGCTGCCCAGAGAGGCTGTGGAGTCTCCTTGGCTGGAGACATTCAAACCCCGCCTGGCTGCGTTCCTGTGTGATGGACTCTAGGTGACCCTGCTCTGGCAGGGGGGTTGCACTGGATGATCCTTCGAGGTCCCTTCCAACCCTAGAATTCTGTGATTCTGTGAAATGCAAAACCTCAGTTAAAGGAATAAAAATGCTGCAGGCATAGATGTGACAGTACAATCTATAACGTGTCCTTTGCACATGAAGTATGAGATTAGAACTAAAAGGGACTTTATAGAGCTTGAGTATGCCTTCTGGAGTGAAACTGCTGGAGGAGAGCAGTATGAATAAGCCTGTGACTGATGAACTTTTGGTTACTTGGAACTTGTAGGAAATGCATTTGAACACTGCCTTCTGTAAGAGAGTTGATGAGTTTCCTATGCCTTTGGGAGGAAAATTAAAAAAAAAGATAAGGAAAAGAAGAAAAAAACCAACACATTTCCATGCTGAGGGCTATCTATGTCAGAGGACAAACCTCCCTATTCCTGTTCTTTACAACAGGGTGCTCTTTTCCTGCATCACTGGCCAGGCTCCTGTGCCATGACCACTTCCTCTACCATTATTTGTCCTTGTTTTTGTGAATTCTTTACCTGCAAAAGTGATGTTCACAGAAATTTCTCTATTCTTAAATTCTGCTGTATGACTTCCTTGCTGGCATGTCCCTATTGAAAGAGTAAAGAAACGTTTTAGAGTAAAACTGGCATCTGAGGATGTATGGATATAGGGAATGCAGCAAGGCAGAGAACATGCAGGATGGGCAGAGTGGGTGAAAGGAATCCATGGGAGGATTTTGTCTACAATGTAGAAGAGAGAAAAGAAACAGGATCAGAGAGAGCCTGTAGTATAATAAACCTCTTGTGAGTACTGGCTGTTCGGATGTTAGAACCTGATTATTTTTCCTCTTTGGGGCAAATTCAGAAAAGGGCTGATTTCTGCCTGTTTCCTTCTTCCTCCATAATTAACAAATATTGAAGTGTGAAATGGAGGAATTTTAGTGCTGCCTCAGGTACAGATTTCAATACAGCCTTAATTACAGACTCACTATAAGGTGCATCCATCTCCCATCACTTACATGTGATTACCTACTGGAATTATCTCTGCTATTTACAATACAGGCATCACTTTCTCTTTCCAGCATGCTAGAGCCTTAAATAACCCCTGTGAGACGGATGAGGTGTCTGATCTCTCAGAGAGCTGGAGGCTGTTTTGTGTCTGTAACCCTGAATGGCAGAGGGATGCTCAGAAAGGGAGAGTAGGATCCTGTGGGAACAGGGCAATGGCTGGGGAAGAGCTGTAAAGAGTTCTTGGCATTCGATACACTCTCTTAAGATGTCTTTTTGTCTTTTCTCCTGCCCCAGGGCCGATGCAAGAGACAGTGAAGGATTTCTGGAGAATGATTTGGCAAGAAAACTCTGCAAGTGTTGTCATGGTCACCAACTTGGTGGAAGTGGGCAGGGTAAGAGTACTTACTGGGGGTAATTAATACAGTGCTGCTGTTCAGGCAAGCTCAGCCAGTGAACTGCCTTTTGATTGCTGTAGTAAGGGAATGTATTAAGGCACTCCAACTTTTTCTCTAAAAAGCTAGGGTTTTGTAATACTTAGCTGCTTCCCTTTCAGATAATAAGGATCTTGTTTCTGATGTAAGTCTCGACTTTAGCAGAGTTATACAAATTTATGCTAGCTGAGAAGCTGTCTCCTTTTTCAATACAGAAGGAAAAATGTACCTCTGTAATAATCTTTATCTGTATTATTTGAATACTCCTCTACCCACAAAAATCTAGAGGGGCAAGAACATGCAATTGGTGTTCAAAGTATCAAAAGAGCTCTTTAAATCACATTTCAGAGCCTAGTTCTCAGTGACTTCAGAAGATCACTATTCTGTGGTGGTATGGGATTGTGCACAGCTGGATCCTGGGGCACCCAGCAGCACTGGCCTCTCAACACCCACTGCTTCACTCTCATGGACTGAGAGGAACCAGAAGTCCCTGTATCCATATCAGGCAATTGCCAAAGCCCACGATGGGAGCAAACGTCAATAATTCAAAAGACGTAGGCTAGACTTTAGGGAATGGAAAACGTCATGTCTGGGGTGATTTTCCCCAGCATATTCTTCCTACTTCTGGTTCTCTTTGATTTAGAGACATCCTCAGCCAAAAACTGGAGCTCTTAAAAATTTTGTCCTTATGTTTGTCACCTTGCATTGCTTTGGTACTAAGAAAAAATGAAATGATAGTTTACTCACAGCTATTAGTAATTCTGCTGCTTTGTATTTGATTTTCTTTAGATCTCATGGTTGAATGCCAGCTGCTTCTGTTCATGTATTGTTATTTATTCTATTTTACCTTCTACTGAGAAATGCCTCTGTAGAAAAAAACAACCAAACAAACAAAACAAAAAAAAACCCCAAACACCATAACAACAAACCTACATTAATAATATTTAATATTTATAAAACCCCTTCTGATTATGACTGGAACTGGAACATGAAACCTGCTTCACAGTAGCTAATTGCTTAAGCTTTTAGGTGCTGTTCTGCTCTTTGATGCTAGAGCATTTAATAACTTGATAGTCTTTGTTAGCCTAAATAACCCTTCAAGAGCTTCACAGCCTTGGCTTTAATTTCTGCTGGTAGTTTGGCACATGACTTCTAGAAATGGCTAAGCTTGGGATATGTTTATGTGATCGGGAGATTTCTTTCCCAGCCTTAGCTGAGGCCTGTCACAGCTGGTAAAATGTCAAATTTGTGTCCACATCTGATAAGGAAAGCTTAGAGTCAAGCAAATTGAATGTATCAAGAAGTACCTCACAATCCCTATGAACTGAAATTCTTTGGATAAACAGAGACAGTTCAGAATTACAGTAGCAATAGCAACAGCGTAGATTTTTCTCAGAAGAGATGGTGGTAGTGACTGTCAGGTATTCTGTAAACCTGACGTGTCAGGGCATGTATGGAAATTTAAGGAAGTCTGTCTTAAAGAAGAAGAGCTAAATGCATCCTTTTCATTTGTATTCACAGCAGAGGAAATTGAAAAAAAATCCTCCCTGTGGTTTCTATATATGGTAAAGGAATTTTGATCTAATTTATACAGTTAATTTTGACAAGGAGTGTACATCAGAAGAAAGCCCAATTTGCATTGGCTTCAACTTGAAAGTGGAGTAAAATATAGGTCAGCTCTGACTCAACTTGAGCTACTTCCTCAATAATTTCTTTCCCCCCCCCAGGTAAAGTGTGTTCGATACTGGCCAGATGACACAGAGGTCTATGGAGATATTAAAGTCACATTAATTGAGACAGAACCATTGGCAGAGTATGTCATACGCACATTTACTGTACAAAAGGTAAGGAAATCTTCAGTCAGCTGCAATTTTGATACAACACTCAGTCTGTGTTCAGAAATGTGAACTCTGGGAAACATATCCAGAATGCTCTTGGAGGTGGGAGCTGTTACTATTTGGACAGGTTTCATTTCAGAAACCTAAATTTTTGATAGAGATCCCAATTTTGAACAAATGATTTTATATGAACATCTTGATGTAGCCACACAGGTAGAATCCATAGTGCATGAAGTTTAAATGCATCCAAAAGCCAGCAGATAGCTGATGGTCTGCCAGGAATAATAACTGTTGTGCTTCACAGTGGCAAATTATGGATGAAAAAAGTCATGAGTTAAACTGGATGCCAGGTAGGGTCCCCTTTCAACAGAAATAAAAATATAATAAAGGCGAGAGTATGAAAATTATCCCCAAATTGGCAGGATTTGGAAGATTTTTGTTATGTGTAATTAGAAATTGGAAGTCTAAGTGTCAGAGTATTCCAGGTCTGTCAAAATTATTCTCCACTCAGTAAGTGGTTTTTAAAGCTTTTCAAAAATTCCTGTTAAATGAACTTCAGCCACACTGGGAGTATTTTTCCAGTTTTCTAACACATCAGCTCCATATTTCATTAAATGACTGAAGAACTTGGTAAGAAATGCCACAATCTGGCAGGTTAGAGGACCTGCTGCTGGATTCTACCTGCATTTCCTGTGTGATAAGATGTCAGAGCTAACTGACACTTCTGTGTTACCTTTTGCAAGACATATCCAAGTGGTGTCAATTTTCATGTACCAATAACTTGGTCTCACCAGAAAAGCCAAGCGAGGGGTCTGGGTACCAGCTTCTGCTCTTTTCATCACCAGCTGTAATCTCAGACTGAGATTTTTTGGCAGGAGATGGCAGAAAATCTACCACATAGACATGCCCAATCTCTCTAGGTGTTGATTCCCCAGGCTGTTGCTTCAACACCTCAAAAAGGATCTTGGAGTGACTTCTTGGTGGTTTATGGCAATAACCCCGAAGGAGGCTGGATAAGTGCAGCAGTGGTGTGATGGGGCTGAAGTCACCCTGTAGTGTTCCCTATTGTCTGGGTTTGAACTCTAAGACACCAAGTTTGAATTGGGAGCTGGTATTCACCTTCATAGTCCTCAGTAGTGTGTTACCCACTGCATTTGTACTTGGAGTTCAGCTTGAAATCTGAGTGAAAAGCAGAGTGGGACACGTTTCCCTGCGTAATGAGTGCTAAGTGCTTGTTCAGCATGAGGGATGGGAGCAGAGATCAGAATATGCTGATTGCAGTCTGATGGAAGAAAAATAGAGGCTGTGTTGTCTCCTCAGAAAGGCTACCATGAGATCCGAGAGATTCGGCAGTTCCATTTCACCAGCTGGCCAGACCATGGCGTTCCTTGCTATGCCACGGGCCTCCTGGGCTTCGTTCGCCAAGTGAAGTTCCTCAACCCTCCAGAAGCAGGACCCATTGTTGTGCACTGCAGGTATGTGAGCTTTCTGTCTGAGCCTTTCCTCCATCAGCTTTTTCAGCTTTTTTTCCTTTTTTTTCTTCTCATCTGGCAATAATCAACTGCATTTTGTTTGTTTAAGAGTATAATTTGGGCACCTCGTGAGGAAATAAAGTGGAATTTGGTTTTCTTTTCTAAAGTGGCAGCTCTGGAGCTCAGCTGACATGAATCAGAGATGATATAAGTAGGTCAGAGAAGGCCATTCAGATGTAGAAGACTCTCTGGTGGCTTGTACTCTCTTAGATGCTCATAGCAGTGCTGGGAAAATGGTAGATAACTGGGACAGCAATTCCAGTCGTTATCTCTGAAAAACCTCATGTGCCATGTGTTCCTTTTGCCTACAAGAAGACAGGGCTGCCGATGGGGAATTTTGAAGCAGCTTTGCTTTTCTGTACCCACATGCACTGCAGTTCAGCTTTGTACTAGCATCAGTAGTCTTATCTGAAACGTTAGTCTGGCTCCCTGGGTCCAGATGCCAGCCTGTTGTCCATCTTGGCCTCCTAAAAGCCCGGGAGCTGGAGTGGGAATTTCAGACTGAAAACCTGCCCAACACTTCCAGCTAGTGAATAAAAGGAGAATGCCTGAGGAAATCTCACTGTTGGTTTACAGCTGTGAAAATTCAGAGTCCTGAATCGCATCCTTGCTACCTCCCTGGCTGCCTCTCTTACTGCTGTGGGCTCTTCTGCACTGTCTTCTCCCAACTGAGCTCAAAGCCTTCCTGTGCAAGTCACTGTATGAATATGCAGGAGAGTCCCTGACACAAAGAACTAACAGTGTGAGGTGTGATCAGGCATGCTGCAGGTGGTGGGAGAGCAGAGACACACAGACAGGCTGGCATCAGAGCCAGGAGGAGAAACCAGGGCTCCTCACCTTGACTCTTAATAGTTACCAGGTTTCTCTTATCAACTCTCAGGGTAGGAAAAATTTTGAGGGGGAATTATTATATAATTTATGATGAGGATGATACATTGTGAATCAGAAGGTACATGTCCTTTCCTCTGCTTTACAGTGAAAATGATTGCTTTTTGTAACCTGCTGCAGTTAGGTTAACTCTCATTAGTACACGACTTCAACTGCAAAGACAGACATTGCTACAAAAGCAGAGGTTGGGTTTGTAGCAGCTACTTCTGCAGTGCTCAGGTCACAGCTCGGGGCATGTGTTCTGTAAAGGAGACATGGCTGGAGCACAAGGCTAGAAAAGAGCTGGCTCCCCTGGAATCTCACCCCTGATCAATCTGCAGGCAATTACCATTGAGTTCCATGCTTTGCGCTCAGGAAGAGAGCGAGAATACATCCCACAACCTCTTTAAACAGGAAAATCAATTAAATCTTACATTTTTAAAACAGTTTTGGGTTGGGGGTGTATGTTTTGTTGTGGGCTTTGTTTTAGGAAGCAATGAATCAATTTTATAATAAAATACAGCGAAGCCCAAGGAGCTGACAGAGGGGGAATTCGTTCAGACTGCTTGAATTTGCCTCGCTGGTGCCATGACATGGGTCTGGTCCCGGAAGGAGTCTAAACCTGATTCATTGTCACCATGAAAGCAATGAGAAATTTTTCATCCTTCATATTTTAATGAATAAATGCCATTTCCTCTCCGTTATTTATCTGCTTTTGAATTTTAATGACTTGCTTTAAGTGGTAATTACCAAATTCTCCCTACCGACGCCTGGCTGGATAATCTCACTGTTCGATATTTATGAAGTGCCAGGATCCTCTAAATATAGAAACGTTATAACTATTTGTTAAAATTCTGAAAAGCTGAGAGATAAAGGGAGAGGAAATGCCACTTATTCATTAAAATTCTGCAAATGAAAAATATCTTCTCTCTATTCAGCAGTTGATTAATCTGGTCCATTAATTTATGGTCATTCATATCTCCTTGCTTTCGGCTCTGCTGGAGTTTTCCTGCAACTGAAGTTTCCCTGATTTGAGCTGAGTTCTCCTTCTTCCTTCGGAATAATGTGAAGAGACATTCTCCCCTCTCTATCCTTCACACCTAAACAGCTTGGATGATTTCCCAGGAGGGAAGGAGGACACAGTGACAACACAGTTTTGCAGGAGATGGTCCAATTCTCACAAGCAGTGGGGGGCTCTAAACTGAAGGTTTTGAGTAGCCTCGAGCTCTTTCCTCTCCAATTTTACAATCCACAACTTGAAATCACCCTCCTCAGGATCCAAACTCCTCTGGATTAAGAAGGCAAAAATTACATTTGAGGTGGAGTGCTGAGCTCCTTTCATCATTCCCACTTGGGTAAACATGTGCATGCCTTTTGGAGAGTCCCATGGAAGAAAATTTCTGGAGTTGTGTCTATTTGCAGCCTGCTCTCACACATCCTGTGTGATGAGAGGTGTGCAGGTGAACTGATCTGTAAAAGCATAAGCATTATTTTTGTAGATTAATTTTTTTGTTGATGTTAAGAACACAAAGCAAAGCGCTTTTTCCTGCTTCCTGGGTCCATTTCAAGAAACATTATTTTGCCTCATTCTCTTAAATCCTAAGCTAATTTAGTTACACACAAAAATCAGCCCATTCGGGAGAGGAGAGCAGCTTCCAAGAGAAGACAGCTGTGTCTGTGATACCATTATCTTCTCCTCCATAAAGTCCTGCCCCTCCACAGTCCCCTGATCGTGCAGATTCTCATTGTTTTTTCTCTTTTTTTAGTGCTGGGGCTGGGAGAACAGGGTGCTTTATTGCCATCGACATCATGCTTGACATGGCAGAGAATGAAGGTGTGGTAGATATATTTAACTGTGTGCGAGAGCTGCGATCCCAAAGGGTCAATCTGGTGCAGACAGAGGTAGGTGCCAGTAGGTCTCCTCATACAATGTACTGCTTTCTGTCAGCTTCTCTGCTCAACAGGAGCCCAGCAATTCATTAAGTCACCTCTTGCTTCCCCTGCGATGTGATTATACAGAGCTTTCAGTGGTTAAACATGACCAGATACGCACCAAATTGCATTCACTGGCAGCTCCTCAGGACCTCCAAGACAGGAGGGCAAACCTGGAAGTTTAGGTCTTAGCATTGCTGATTAATTTTATTCTCAGAGTAGAAAAAAGCTAGCTCCTGAATCCTCTCGTGACTCATTCACAGGTATACTGCAGACTCGAATAGCACCTAGTTTATATCAACTTCATGCTAAACAAATGAAATGTCCTTGATTCAAGCATTGGGTGCTGATTAAGCAAGCTGCTCCCTCACGTAACGTCTAGCAGCTGCACAAACTTCTATGGAACCATTTTTCTGCTACACAAGTTTTTCCTGTGTACTTCAATGCCTTCCCCTCCTGAGGGACAAGATAATAGCCTGGAACAGAGAAGAGCTTGTAACTTTGTTGGGTTTCTCATACTTAGTTCAGGGAAAGAACTTTACCCAGAATAACAGGAGCTTGGGAGTTTCGAAGAGACAGATGGAGCAGACCTGTTAGTACAATTGCTTCTGCTGGTCTTATCCTGGGTCCAAAGCACAATCCATTCCTGACCATTGCCTCGTGATTGTGAACAGAAAAGTTTTACCCCCTGATTTCCTCCTCATCCCACCCCCATTTTGTCCTAGCATTCCTGAGTGGCGACTTCCCATTTTACTTGTAAATTTGAAATGAATACATGAGGCCTCATGTTTAATGATGGATGAAATATGCTCACAAAGCTGTCACATATCACACTGTGAAATTTGTCTCCACATGAAATGGAGCCAAATATGCATATTGGGAATGATTGAAGAAAAAAAACCCCCTCAACAATGTGGTATTTCATGAACTGTATTAAAAATATGATTTTAATATCTTATCCCCTCCCCTGTGCAGGAGCAGTATGTATTTGTCCATGATGCCATTTTGGAGGCCTGTCTCTGTGGCAACACGGCCATTCCAGTTTGTGAGTTCAGATCCATATACTACAACATCAGCAGACTGGATCCACAGACCAATTCCAGCCAGATAAAAGACGAGTTTCAGGTAATTTCATGTGTCAGTCATTGTAGTTGGTGTATTGAAGGTGTTTAATCAATTTTGGTGTGTTATTTTATGATTTCAAACAGAGCAGAGAAGGGGGACACTGAGTCAAAGTCTGATTTCAGCTGATTGTTGTTGTTTTCCTACTGGATCAAGCAGAGATTTGTTTTTGAGCATGGACTTTTTGGCCTTCGGCAAGGAAAAAATTCCCCATCACTTCAGTAGAGCAAGGGTACTAATTTTCATGGATAATGTACTTCTAATTTCAACAAATATTCTGTTGTTCATGTTCTTCTGTAATTTATGCAGAAACGTTTATGCCTCAAGGTCCCTTATTATCTGTTTTTGTGGCTCATGTGCTGCTTCCGAGTCTTGACAATCAACTTGTTGACGTCCTTCCATACTATAGGAGAAAGTGAGCTCAGTGAGCATTAATTTCCCTATTGCTAATTTTCAGCAAACTGAATCCCCCTGTTCACTGTGTCTGTTTTGCCAAGTACCTGGTGGTGAGAACTGAAATGACCTATAGTAAAACTGACAGATGCTGGTACAGTGCCTTTTGCCTGGGGCAAGAGATGAGGTGAGGATCACTTCACCTTTTGCTGCCACCATTGCTTATCCTACCCTAACAATCAGCCTTGGGACACAGAACCCACGAGCCCAGAGCAGTTGTACCTCTAGCACAGTAGAGAACTCACCCCACAGAACACTGAACTGAGTTTTCCAGTCTTATTCCCCATGTATCTGTAAATCCCTTTAGGATTTTCAGCTACTATATGGAAAAACATAATATTATGGAAAAACATAATATTGTGGAAAATCTGGGCAAAATGAGTTAGACAGGAAAGGGAGAGAGACCTCTGCTATTTGTTAAGAAGCTGTTCTTCTTAGTCAGCAGTAAAAAGGTGGAGATTCCTTTAATTGTAGGAAATGCCCACCGCCTTTCCCAGCAAAATATCTTTTGCAGCAGGAGAATGTCTTTTTGGAGCCCCAGGCTGAGGCAGATGCCTCTTTTCCTCCCTCTCTATGCAAAGGTAGAATGTGTGTGTTTTATCTGAAACAGGGAATCATCAGGGTTGGTACAGCAAGATAAAGAATGTGGATCTCAACTGATAACAGTTCAATTTAAAAAAGATCTGTTTTTATCAAGTGATAGGAGATCTGTAACAGTGTTTCTGGTTCTGGATGCTTGGCATGAAGGAACCAAAGTCTAACTTTTCAAATGCTATTATGCTGTTTAAAAAAAAGTCACCGTTTGCTGTGGGCCTATTTTGTCATGATACAAGACAAGTTCTGTCGCCTGTGTGCTTGTTCTTTTGAGCTGCCAGGGGCTGGCAGCTCCTCTGGGAAGGAAATGCTCCACTGTACTTTGCATAAGAGGTTCATTCTCTCTCTGGTTGTAGAATCTATTTTTACAGGATTTTGGCTCAGAACATTCTTCAGCCCTAATTGTCTGGATTTAATGCAAAAGGTGGTATCTTTGCTGCAATCTTTATGAACTAGTCGATCTAACTGTAGATCTGCTGGTGCAATTTGTGTTATTTAAGTCCCGCTGGCCCTCAGGTGAGGCTGGATGTGTTTCTCATGCACTATGTGTTGTCTCAACATGCAAAAGCTTGTTCTGGAGAGTTTTTGTGATCTGGATAAGTACAAAAACCAAAGGAGAGAGGGAAAGAGCATTAAATAGACAGGAATAAATCACAAACACATCATCTGCCTAATTATCTGCACTGTCAGAGATCTGAGATTTAATGTGGCTTCCCCAGCCAGACTACCTGCTTTCCATCTCTAGACAAAGGGGCTTTTACCTAGAGCCTGCATAATTTAGAGCAACTATATTATTTCAAATTTTGCACTTTGACACATTCCTTTATTTTGGGTTGTTTGACCCACCTCTTTTCTCCATTCATAACCTCACTGTGGCAGAAGTCAAGCTCTTTCTTAAGAACATTTGGCCCCTAAATATTTTGTGTTTCTTTGATGGCTGCAAAGGAATTCACTGTGTGACTGTATGGGCTTGGCTCAGGAAGAGGACACATAGCAAGTGAAAGTAGAATGACATCTACCACTGATCTACCATGACTGATGTGACAGTGTTAAGATGCATTCACTTGATTTGCTGTCTTTGATCCCTGCTGACCAACCTGGACTCATTTGTTAGGAGACCTCTACAATGGATAACACAAAAGGAAATCAGATTTAAAGAAACACAGTCTGTCAAACAGTGGGAAAGGTGGATAATGGTAAAGGACAACAGTACAAGACTGACAGCAAAACCCCAGAGATAAGGTATGACTATGTAAATAAAGCATCCTATGTGTCACTCCAAAAGGGGAGTAGCAATCTAAATAATTTATGAAACAGATTGACTTTCCTATTTAAAAAAAACCAACATTTTATCTTAGTTTTTTATATAAGTTGTTAAGATAAATCAACAGTTTGACTGAGGAATCACCGGAGGATTTGAACCCAGTCTGACCTGCTCGGTGAGCCAGGTCAATACTCGGGTTACTTCTGCACATGATTCACTTGAGGAAGGAGAGGATGTGTACTTACAGCCTGGGAGTAGTAGAAACACAGGGAGGTCTCACTCCATGATCAGGTCAAAGCTGCAACTTGTACCTGTGACAGCTATTTCCAACCTCTGGGAGAGAACAGAAATGTTATCTAACTGCTGTGGGGTTTTAGAGCTGGAAATTGTTAGTGGATGTGTAGTGCCCTCAGTTTATGCTGGAGCTTACGGTGTTTGGAAGAGCACCTCAGGACAATGTGCAAAATGCAGTGTTTTATAACAGCAAGCAGCTCCTCAGCACTCTCTTTTATTCTCTGGGATCCCAAAGATCTGCTAGTCTAAGTACCTTTAAAATAAACATACTGTGCAGGTGGCATCCGTCTTGGAAGTAAATTCAAAGACACTCAGCCTGCTTCAGTCTTTCTTTCCCTTTTTCTTTCCTCCCTTCACAGACTCTCAATATTGTGACACCACGTGTTCGGCCAGAAGATTGCAGCATCGGTCTTTTGCCAAGGAACCACGACAAGAACCGCTGCATGGACGTGTTGCCCTTGGACCGGTGCCTGCCCTTCCTCATCTCTGTGGATGGTGAATCAAGTAACTACATCAATGCTGCACTCATGGATGTAAGCAGCACTGCACTGTCCTCACTGATCCTATTCTGCATCAAGTTAATTTGTGCTCTGAATGCTTTTCTGGGAGAAAGGGAACCAAAGCAAAAAACTATTTTACCTATGGTTTCTGGATCTGACATCTCCAAACTGGGCAAAGGCACATGAATTTTCTCTCCTTCAAGAAATGTGTCACCCAGACTGTGGTTATCACATGGCTGTTGTAATTCTGCCTCACATAGGTGGAAAATTTTTTACAAAGAAATTAATGAGTGTGCAGTCCAAGTTGGTATTGTAGAAAGGCAGATGGACAAAAAAGTGGTGGGACAGCCCTTCCTGTACATTGGTTGTCATGTACGTTAGAAGAGAAATGTTTGCCAGGTCAGCTCTTTGAAAAGAATAGTTTGCAGCGTGGAGTGAGTGATTTATTTGAGCTTATGCAGTTAAGAATATGGGAGTACAGGGATCAGATGTGCAAAATACTTTAAGGCTGAAGGATATGAGTTAAGCTGATGTGAATCTGTCTGAAGGCATTTTCTCTTGCCTTGTTTATAGGCTAGAATCTCACAGCCACGGGTCATTTGTACAGGACGAATTATGCTGATGGTTTCTTTTTGCTCTGGTGCCTAACTGCCTTTGGACAGAGATGTCTTTAAAGCCACTAATTATTGCAGTTGGAATATGTGTAAATATGATCCAGGGTGAAATGTCATCATTTTTTCCCTAGCAATGTTGGGGTCAGTCTTTTTTCATTTTGTCAGTTCTTTCAGTCTTTGGGAAACAATGATGCTACTGAATTCAAGAGGTGAAGTCAAATGGTCATAGAATTAATGTTAGCTTTTTTTCAGAAAGATTGTGATGTTTTCATTGCAAATATGCCTAAGGAAACTTCTTTTTTCTTTGAAGTGTGGTTTGTGCTTTGGCAAATCTGCAGAAGCACAATCTATTCTTCTGTGGTTTCTTAGGAACTGGGAATGTGTTTGCACATTTCAGCCCTCCTTACCTCAAGTCACTTTGCTAATGCTTGTACCCTTCCCCCCAACATTCCTGCAAATTAATTTTTTTTTCTGCAAAGGAATTTTTCACCTGACACAGAAATTTAGCCACTATGGTGTTCTCTGGTTCTCCTTTATCTTTCCATAGAGGAGTCAGCCGCTTCTAAAAAGAAACAATAATCAGGGCGGAGCAGCCAAAATCCCACATTTTTATAGGCATTCCTGTTGAGGATAGACCTTGCAAATTATTTTTCTTTTTCAGTACCTTCATGTCTGCAGTCTTGTACTGAACGTGGACTCTTACAAGAGGTCATCTCTCCCATATTGCCTTGGACTACCATTAGTTCTTTCATTGTGTGAAGACAGCCATGTGCTGGAGAACACTTGACAACACAGTCCCAGTGCTGATTGTTTTGTTTACAGATTTCTCATGGTTATCTCTTTTTTTAAAACCTTATTTGACTTGTAGCTTGCTCTGTGTATTACGTGAAAGCTATGATGGAAGAAGTGGTAGAGCAGGAAGGGATGATGGTGCACCTGGAGTGGGTTACAGCCTGCGTTTGGAAGCATGACTTGCCCCAGGAAGGCAGTCTGGCAGTGTGCTCTGGACAGTGTTCACCAAAATTATCCTTAGACACAGAATGCTGTTTGAACCCTCCTTGAAGGGGTGAAGCATTTACTCTGGGTTCCCAGCTAACACTGTGCTGCAGACTGTCTCAGTCTGTTGACTACAGAACATTACAAAACCAGCCTTTTCTGCCTTGAGTTAGCTTTTGGGAATACAGCCAAAGGGCTACAGTGGCCTCCAGAGGGAAGGAACTCTCCCCCAGTAGATTTCAAGACCCCTGATCTTTCCTCTTCATGCCCTCTGTCCCTTTCACGTAAAGAGACCTTAGGAACTTTGGAAGCCATTGGAAAGCCATGTTTGCATCTGCAAAATGGTTTGTTCAGAAGAAAGGTGAAATACTGTCCCTTACCTTCCCCTAAAACAATCGAACGTAATCCTTAAGCAAAGGGACTTTAACCCCATCTCCAAGTGAAGCCATACAGAAGTAGCAATAGGTTTGTATTTAATGCATGGGGCTTGGAGAAAGACTTGAGTCCTTGCCATGTTCCTGTTGTCATCGTTCACCCAAGATCCTACACATGTTCTCTTACATCAATAATCAACACCTCTGTGTCATCTTCCCTTTAAAATAGGACAGTGAATCTGACTCCTTACCTGTAGCAAAGAAAATAGGTGGAACATGTTTCTTTTTTCTCCTAATGGCAAAATCCACAAACACATCTTACCTTCAGCCAACAGTTTAGCCAATTATGCAATCTGCTCTATTGGTGAACAATAAAAAAAATAGCAGAAAAATTATGATGTTCTTAACTCTAAATCTAAATCTCTAAATCTAAAGATTGTCTACTTTGAATATAAAGATTCACTACTTTATTTACCATTCTGTAGCTTTTGATCCATGCTGGTCCTCCTAGGTTTGAAATACAGAGCAGGAAGGAAGAGGATAATCCATTCCAGGCTCATCATTTCCCAAGAAATAATTTCCTTTTCCTTCTCTCTACTTCATGTCCCATCAACTTCCTCACATGTGCACACTCGAGCTGGTGCAGAGCGTGCACAGCACCTTCTCCCCCTCCCAGCACGGTCTGCTCAGCACTTCCACCCACATCTGACTCACATGGAGGAGAAAAGGCAAACACCCACAACGGCCATCTTAATACTTTGGAGTTTTATTTATTCCTTGACTTTAAATCCAACATCTTAATCTGTTGTTTTGTTGTGTGGTTGTTTTTTTTTTTTTAACTGAGAAATATTGTGCCTTTTGATTGAAGCCTGCTTCACAGATGTACAGCACGAGGGACTGTGCAGTTTGTAGGCTCATCTAAGCATTGCCTGCCGTGGTTGGAAAGCAATAAAGTTTGGAGTTTGTACCTTTTCATCTCAAAGTGCCACACAAACATTCATTAACACAGCCCTGCAGAGGTCAGGAACGCAGTTTCTCCCTTTCGTGGTTAGGGAGATTGATGTCAGAGGGATTTTTTGAGGTGAAACAATAGCGTCAGAAATTAAACGCCAGTGTCACACGCTCTGGTTATTGCCCCACAAGCTCTTAAAGAGTAGCTGGGATCCAAACGTGTCACCTCTGTAGCACCATATCACCAGGGAGCAAGAGCAGATGGGGGGGGGGCTAATCCCTTCTGTAGTTCCTAAAGTCCATTGCAGCAAAAAGGATAGCATTTGCTTCCAGCTGTTTTCTTTCCAATTATTAATATTACTGATAGTAGTAGCAGTAGTAATAGTAGAATTAGTATTATTTGCTGAGTCTCAAAATATAAATAATTGATTTGGGTAATCTCTGCTCTTGTGACACTTCTTTAATGAAATGTCTTCATTGGGAGCAAAAGAATCCCATTATGAGACATTTATTCATTGCAGAGCGATAACAAGGAGAAGGATATGTGATTTGTATAATCTGGTTAAATGGCTCAGATTGCCTAGCCATAGCCTCCCGGGTATAATATTCGTTTGAATAAAAGTTGATTGAATTTTTTTTCAACTAATCTTATTCTTTTGTTAGAGCCACAAGCAACCTGCTGCCTTTATTGTAACCCAGCACCCTTTGCCCAACACCATAGCAGACTTCTGGAGGCTGGTGTTTGATTATAACTGCTCCTCTGTCGTGATGCTGAATGAGATGGATGCAGCACAAGTAAGTGATTTTTCATCATTTCTGTCACCTAACTTCCTTCTCAAATCCAGATGGTTTTAAGAGCGTTTCTGCTGCTATTTTCTTGTGCCTCCACCCCAACAAATAAATGAAGAGGAACTGCAAAGTAACAGGTAATATTTTGGGGTATAATGAATAATAAGTCCAGATGCTTGACTCCTTCTAAAGCAGCTAATTATTACTGCAATTAACAGGGATATCTAAATATGTTGTGTTTGTGGGCCTAAATTTTCTTCCCAAACCTGCTTTCTTTCATATTTTTGTCTCTCTTTGGTTCAGAAAAATGTTCTTTACCACAGCCCCAGCATGCTTTATGCTTGCCTGTTGACGTGGCATTCCCAGAATAATAAACCCAAGAGATTCTGAAATCATTCAAAGGATCTTTTCCCTTGGGTTTCCAATGCAATTCTGTAACATGGCGAAAGGTGGTTTGCACAGTTTCTGGAGAAGCACATTGTGCTGTGTATTTTTTTCTTTCCAGTGTCATGTGTAAGTTGGTTTCCTGGCTACTAAACACAGCGTTATTTTCAGGAGTTGAGCTTGCCAGCAGAGGAGCTGTTGCAGTTCCTCCTGTACTCTCGTTTCCAGCCACCTTGCTGATGAGTGGCAGCAGATAACAGCTTTCAGAAAGGCGTAATCATGCAATTTGTGTGAAGAGTACATTTGGCATGGCTAATTCTCCCATTACAGCACTTGTTAAACAAGAGGAGAGGAACCCTCAAGTAGTTGGTACTTCATGGATTAATTTCTCATTTGTCTCTTCTCTATCTTCAAAAATCTTATCACACTTGAAGGCAGCCAGGTTATTGGTCTCTTTTTTTGATAGTAATGGAGACACCAATCACCCCATCCATTGAGGGGCTCTCCCTTCAGGGTGAACACTATGGGATTACTCTGCAGTAAGAGCTCTGCTCAGAAGTGGACTCTCTTGGTGACCCGCAGAGTGTCATCCCTGTGCGAGGAACTGGAGGTCCTGTGCTTTTGCTGCCTCCTGTCCAAATCACCCTGCCTGATTCTGCATCTTAGCATTGAATCCAGAGGCAAATTTAGCCTTTTCCGTTTCTTCTGACACTTGAAAGAAAAACACAGCTTTTTCTAGGAATGACACACTTTCTCACACTTCATCCTTGGAAAACACAAACCTATCAGCCTCAGCCAGTGTTATTCTTGTTACTATCTTTCTGCACAAAACTTAGCCTGCTTTGTTTTTTAACTAGCATTTGTTTTTATGAGGTAGGCTGTAGGCACAGAAGAGGAGTTTTGGCAATGCATAAAGTCACTTTGACAGTTACTCTAGGGTGGTGTCGCCTAGCTTGAGTCTGCAGCCAATGCCAGAACCACACAGCTAGCACTGGAAGTTTGTATCTTATGAGCTTTCAAGGCAAGGTGTCTCAGTTTGATATCATAGAATCATTTAGTTTGGAAAAGACCTTTAAGGTCATTGAGTCCAACAATAAACCTAACACTACCAAGTCCCACTAAACCATATCCCTAAGTGCCACATCTACACGTCTGTTAAATACCTCTGGGGATGGTGACTCAACCGCTTCCTGGGGCAGGCTCTTCCAATGCTTGGCAACACTTTTGGAGAAAAAATATTTCCTATATTCAACCTAAACCTCCTCTGGCACAACTTGAAGCTGTTTCCCCTTGTCCTATTGCTTGTTACCTGGGAGAAGAGACCAAGCCCCACCTTGCTACACAACTCTCTACAACTACCTGAAAGGAGGTTAAGGTCTCCCCTCAGCCTCCTTTTCTCCAGGCTGAACACCCCCAGATCCCTCAGCCACTCCTCATACCTCATAAGACTTGTACTCCAGACCCTTCACCAACTTCATTGCCCTCCTCTGGACATGCTCCAGCCCCTTAATGTCCTTCTGGTCGTGAGGTGCCCAGAACTGAACCCAGGATTCAAGATGCAGCCTCACCAGTGCCAAGTACAGGGGGACTGTCACTTCTCTGGTCCTGCTGGCCACACTATTGCTGATACAAGCCAGGATGCCGTTGACCTTCTTGTCCACCTGGATACACTGCTGGCTGATACTCAGCTGGCTATGGACCAGTGCCTCAGGTCCTTTCCTGCTGGGCAGCTTTCCAGGCACACTTCTCCAACCCTGTAATGCTGTATGGGGTTGTTGTGACCCAAGTGCAGGACCTGGTACTTGGCCTTGTTGAACCTTGTATGTTGGCCTCAGCCCATTGACCAGCCTGTCCAGATCCCTCTGTAGAGCTACCCTCAAGAAAGTCAACAGATCAGTTGTGAAAGTGAGGTTTCTGAAAAGGAAACTCAACGATGTTGTGCTTGCACTGTCATTGTATGACAACGTTCTAATTATCTACCTGTTCATCATTGCCTGATCCAAATGCTGTACCCCAAGCACTGTGAAACTGCCTGCAGGTACTGATTTGTGTGCATGAGCAGGGTGTGTTACTCATCTCCATGAGTAGAACACAAATACAAGAATTGCTTGTATAAAATCTGTACCTGAACTGCAGAGAGAAAAGAGTTAAAATAAATAGGTAAGCGATCCTTTGATCCACTGTGCAGGAGAAAGGTGCAAATAAAATCACGTGGAGGTTAGAGAACATAAAAGGCAATTTTAAGCACTGTATATACATACACATTTGGGTAGATGGCCATTCACAGACCTGCTTTATGAAAAGCAGATTTTCAATATTGAGGAAAGGTTTAATCCTTTTCTTCTTTCCAGTGCGCCTTGAGGTTGTTTCCTAAAGCACCTGCTCAGCTCAGATCTCCTTGCCCATTGGACAGATGCTTTGAGACAAGATCTGTAGGCTACTTCAAAGTCTGAATGAAGACTAAAGACAACCTTCAAAGGAAGACTTGCTCGTGTGGTCTTGGCTGGCTTGCTTAATCCTGACAAACTAACAAGGGCAAAGATGCATAAGATTGCGTGAATATCCCACCCAATTTCAATCCCGTATGATCAAAGGAACAACAGGAATACAGAATTAATGCAGTAGATGCACACACTTGACGTTATTACTGGCAATGATTGAACTTGAAAAGCTTGAGATCAAGTTCAAATGAGCATCTGGGGGTTTCAAAACTTCTAAAAAATTACACTTGAAAATAGGAAGAAAAAAATGGAAAGAAATACAATCTCAGCAGAAACTGCTAATGAGATCTCATGCAAAATATTTTCTCGCCATGATGTATTTCCAGATGGATTTGAAATACTTAGATTGTAATTTGTGTGGATAGGATTATTTTTTTTTTTTTGTACTTTCAGTTCAGTACTGTCAGCAGAAGAAAAAAGGCTTCCAACCTGCTTCACAAACTTCAGAAATTTAATTGTGGTTCACTCTGAAATGGGAGTTGCTCTCGTTCCTCTCAGAGCAGACTCATTCTCCCCTCCCTGCTTGCTGGTTGAGTCAGAAAGCTAAAAAGTTCATCTTACAAAAAAAAAAAAATTTCCACTTTGCTTGATTAATTTTTTTCTTTGCTGAAGATTAATTTTGTTGGTGCATTTTACTGTTTCCTCATTAACACCAAACCTCTGTGATTCCTATTAAATTTGCCTACAGACACTAATCTTTTAATGTTCATTTTACATCTGTACCCCTACTGAAGCTTCATTTGTGAGCCACCATTTCTGCACCTTTAGACCCCAGAATTCAATCAGTTATAAATTGTGTTCATATGAAAAAAAAGCAACAAAAAAACCCAAAAAAGAAACAGAGAAAAAAAGTCAAACTTCTAAAATACAATTCTTCTTTTCTTATTATTCATTATATAAAAAGCTGTTCATTATATTCATCATATAGAGAAGATTGAACATGCATTTCCTGGTTAATGGTTAAGGTGCTTTCTGTTTCTTTTGGTGTTTTCTCCAGCTCTGCATGCAGTACTGGCCAGAGAAGACGTCCTGTTGTTATGGCCCAATTCAAGTAGAATTTGTTTCAGCAGACATCGATGAAGATATCATCAACCGGATATTCCGGATCTGCAACATGGCCAGGGTAAGATCAGTGAAATACCAGATTCCCTATTTATCCTCAAAAATATTTTTTGGCATGAGGAAGAGGCAGACCCAAGACTTGTGGTTTAGAGAAGCTGAATCTCTCACCTGGGAACAAAATTCCACTGCAGAATTTTGTAGCTACTTCCTTTAATTAACATTTTATTGCATCGGTCTGTATTGGTAAAAGACTCTTGGCTGAAAGTAGATGGTATGAACTGAAAAGCTGTATTTAAGTGGAAAGCATTTTTCTGTGTATATTTGAGAACAATTAATCACTTAGTAGCCAATATAAAACCATGAGTATTGTGGGAAATAAACTGGGATAGTGTCGGCAGCTCTCCATCTGTCAACTACCGTGCAGTGTCTCTGCAGACAGATGCAATGTTTACTGGCCAGACTGGGATTTCCAATTGCCACTGTTTTTCCTATAAATAAGCAACTGCCATTTCTGTGAGCAACTCTGTGTCTGTATCCCTCAGCCCCAGGACAGCTGAAATGATAGAAACTAAGTTTATCTGCACACTGGACTTAGGCAATGCAGCTTCAGGGCTGCAAGAAAGGGTTTCAGTAGAGGATTTTTCTCTCATTACTTGTTTCCCAGATTGATTATGTCTTGTTTTGTCCCTTTTTCATTTTTTTCTAGTCTGACATGGAAACAGGCTCCATAAATTACATTTCCATGCTGTTTATACACCTCAGTTTCTGATTGCATGGTCAGAGCCTGTGGTCAGAGCAGTTCCGTTGTGGCATTGCAGAGTGGTCCAATGACACAAATCGATAAATCAGTTAGATATTCACCTTCCTATATGCCAGGCTAACTGCCTCTGAATCAGGGGCAGCCTGGAAGTCATATGGCTAATAAGATTAAGGCTCCGAGACTCTTGGGATGTAGCTGGTTTGTAAATACATTGCTGGCAGGGTGGGTGGTGTGCACTTGCTGCTCTCTTCACCCCTCTAGGTTCAACACCAGTGGCTGCTGCTATCATCTTTATGAGGATCCTTTCCTGCCACAGTCCCCTGAGATTTTTTCGAGGGCCTTCTTTGCCTTTAGTTCTTATGGCACAGCTGATCTCCAGCACAGGCAACCAGGGAAGACACATTTGATCTATTAGTACAGTTTGATGAGACTTTGTTCTCTACTGCAATCAAAACAAAGGTTCCTATGCACCTAGTTTTGTCCTGGCTTTGTAATATCTGGTGCCATCATTCCAAAAAGTCCTTGTTTCCCCACTGTATCAAGTATCCAGAGTGGACAATGTTAACATTGATGATATTGTATCCAGAGGGGAAGATGCCCCAGTGTAACCAGTGCTCCCTGCTTTACCCTGTCTCTCTGTTTCCTGCCCTGTTCTGTTTAGCATCTTGAAAATGCTCTTTGTTTTAGCCCCAGGATGGATATCGCATCGTTCAGCACCTGCAGTATATCGGCTGGCCAGCATACAGGGACACCCCTCCTTCCAAACGCTCCCTCCTGAAGGTGGTCAGAAGGTTGGAAAAGTGGCAGGAGCAGTATGATGGGAGAGATGGACGGACTGTTGTCCACTGCCTGTAAGTAGGACTGTAAAATATCTGTAACATCATGAAATGCTGTCTGAAGAGCACTGATTATGGATCTGGAAATCTGGTGGTTTGCCAGGATTCAGCTGGGGGAAATTAAGTTAAATTACATTTATAATATACTTCAAGTTGGCTGTTGTGCTACATTCTCTGGCCCAGAGAATTTACTGACTGTGGTGAGGAGTAGCTGAAAAAGCTCTGCTACTTTCTGTTGTGTAAATAGGTCTCATGTCTTGGAGCTCAGACACAACCAAAGCAGCACTGCTACATGTCCAGCTCTGACCATGGAGCTGCTGTGAAGCCCCAGAGGAGCTGTACTGCAGTCCATGGGGCTTCCCCGGCCACCACTGCCCAGGATCAGCTTATCCCGTCCCTCCCTGCCAACCTACAGATCTCCACTTTACAAACCCTTGAACACCCTTAACCAGACCTTCTGTGTGTGGTGTGTGAGCTGCTGGGTAAGCAGTGCTCTTCTCCTTCCCTCAGCCTTGCCTTTCTTCACGTGTTGCCTCTTTCCTTCTCTGCCCAGGAACGGTGGGGGACGCAGCGGCACCTTCTGTGCCATCTGCAGTGTGTGTGAGATGATTCAACAGCAAAATATCATCGATGTGTTCCACATAGTGAAGACGTTACGGAATAACAAATCCAACATGGTGGAGTCACTGGTAAGCTTCTACCCCACCCGGCGTATGCAGAGGGACTTTGGGATAGTTAAAAATATTTCATGGCTTAGCGCAGTATGAATCAAAATGAATCATAACATGAAGCCATCAGAATTAAAATCAGTCCCATTTTAGCATGTGCAACTAATCCTTCAGTCCTACTGCTTCTCTCCTTGGGCAGAGGGGGAGCAGCTGCCCTGGGGAGGGGTGGGATTTGTCCTCCTGCTCATGCATACAGCCCAGTGCTTAATGCTGGGACGTGCCTTCAAACAAGGAAGGGAGAACAGTCTGAACTGCAGGCCTTGCTCCCTGCAGCCGAAGGAATGAAACTGTCCTGAATTCAATCATCTCAATCAATCACACTGAATTCTTTCCTCAAAAGGAACACGTGCAATGAGAGCTTGAAGCAAATAAAGGCAAGTCCATACTATGGACTTAGTAATGCTTGTTTAGGACCACATAGCAATGCAATTATTGTTTGCCTGGCCCTGCCAAGTGGTATAAGAAAGAGAGAGGAGGCATTTTTAGCAGCTGTAGAATGAGGCTCTGAAGAATTTACCTGTATCCTAATGCCACTGGTTTCTGTTCTCTTCCAGGAACAGTATAAATTTGTATACGAGGTTGCACTGGAATACTTGAGTTCCTTTTAGCCCAGCGGAGGGAGGGGAGCCTCCGAAATGCCAGACCCCAATCTCTGGCAGACGTTTCTCCCCTCGCCCACACTGGAAGGCAGTAACCCGTGTGGGAGGGAAAACCTTTCCTTCCCGGAGCAAGAGACTGAGATAGCACGGACCTCACTGGAAGGAGAAGGAGATGTCCTTGTTTGCTGCTGCCTGCTTTCTATGGGAACATCTACTGCTTCTTAAATAACCTACTGTAAAAATTAGCAAAATGGGAGACAGGCTGAAAGACTGGACTGTCTAATCCCCTCTGACTTCTTCTCTCCTCTTTTGGATTTTATTTTTGCTCTCCTTGCTGCAGAGTGGGGAAGGAATGAAACCCTGAGGAACTTATCTTTTAAATGTCTCCTTTTTAATTTATAATTTTGTTTTCAAATCCCAGTCTTTAAGTTTTTAATTTCATGCAGCAGTCATTTGGGAAAAATGAGATAGCCATAGGGGATACATGAAATGTTTCATTGCAATTTGCCTACCTTATCTGTTTCCTTTTATTTGGTTTTCCAAATGAAAAGGCCAACACAAAAAACCACAAACAAACCACAAAAGAAAACAACCAGACCAGCGACCCACTGCTATTCTCTTCCCATATGTAGTCCCTCTTAGCATGAAAATAAATGGTGGACATGAGAAGCTGTTCATGGATTCACTGCCTCAGCTTCTATACAAACGTTTCCTCCCAGTTTCCGCTGGATTCCCAAGGCTGTGCATGAACTGGTTACATCTCTCTGGTCTGTGTTCCTTTCAGTGCTGGTGAAGCAATACCATTAATGTGTTTCCCAGCCACTCGAACCTTAAGGTTGAATATTTGCATCAAACAAATTGCATTTGTCTTGCAACTTTGGTAACTTTGTTACCATATTTTACAAGTATTTGCTGGGGTGCGGTGTGTCTTTGAAAAACAGGGTATAAAGTAGGTATTATACTATATATTATTATTTTTTATTTATTGTTTGTATTGCTGTAGAACTTAGGACCCCTAGTCATGACAGGACCCTGCTGAACTAGGCACTGTGCAAACAGAGAACAAAGAAGGTTCCTGCTCAAGAGCTTAAAATCTGAAGGTAATCTTATAATTGGGTTTGGTCAAGATTTCCTCGCTATTTCCAAACTGTTGTGCAGTCAGGTGTAGTCGAGTAATTTATTTAGATTTCCAGGCCCTACAAGCTTCAAAATGGTAACCCATCCAAGCTGTAGGAAAGGTGATGTACATACACAGAAACCTATTCTGACATGTGTTAAGAAAAGTGTTAGACCAGCACAACAACTTTCCTTCTTAAGCAAAACAGCTTTTGTTTTGTTCTGCAAAAATGCCTGTGCAACAATCCTTCTTTGAAACAAACACCAGATGTATTTTGCCATGGTTCTGGATCTCACCCTGACTTCTTAGCAGCTAAGAAATTGCTTTCCTGAAAGAGTATTTTTAAGTAGTTAATCATTAAGGTCTGCAGGGTAATCTTGGAGAAAAAAATAATTGAATGAACAAGGTCTTACAATATTCACTATTTCAATTTAGCCATTTATTTATCTTGAGGGTGTGGGGATATGAGGTTGCTTTGTGTGTAAATGAGATTCTGGGAGTTTTCTTCAAAAACAGCCTTGCTAAAAGGTAGGCTGAAGGTAAGAGTTTAAGGAACCTTCACTTTCTTATCACCGTCTAGTTTTCCACCCTCAGGTAAATACTCAAAGACTGTGCTGGGAGCTCTGTCTTGTCCATGCCTGGCATAGAGCATGCCAGAAGTTCATCTTGCTAATTCTGTATGTAAATTCAAAAGGCACCTCTGCTTCATGGTCAAATTTATTTATTTTTCAATAGTTATGCCTTTGCTTTGACAATGAAAGATGAAAATGAAATCTGATAAAAGCAACTCTTGACTCAAACATACCAGTATTTGACCCCTAGTAGTTATCATCTCTACTGAGACCGGCAACAGCCTGAGGAAGGATGTTTGGAACAGCAATAATCCTCTTCCTGCCAAGCAGAGGAGGGATTGCAGAGGATGCTGGACCTTGTATTCTTACAAGGAGCTTTGGATTCTTGGCTTCAATATCATGAAGGTCTTAACTGAGCTTGAACCACATTGTCCCTGATGTAGCCAGTGCCATAAAATATCAGTGAGAAGCTCCCCACAGGTGCCTCTGCTCAGTTTCTAGTTGGTCTTCTCTGCTGTCTGGAAGAAATCACAAAATCCCCTCTAGTTCTGGTTGGGGCTGTAGGTGGATGTCTGGTGGTTCATAAAACAAGTTACTGGGTTTGATTTTATTTTTTTCATTTGCTGTTAAGCAACGTGAACAGTTCTGCAGAAAAATAGATGGTAAAGCAAAACTATGTGATAAAAACCAAGAAAGAATGCAAAATATTAGTGTTTTGCTTGCAGGGGGCTTGCTGTGACAGTGTAGGTCAGGAGTTGGGAGCCAGAAGCAAAGAGCAGGGAAGAGGGAATCCTGATCCTGGAACAGGACTTTTCAACAACTACCCAGGTATGAAGAAACTGCAAGTCAGCAAAGTGTTCGTGACTTTGCAAACTCCAGAAAGCCAGAGGGATTCACTCCCTGTGGATACTATGGAAATCTTAATTAGTATTTAGCATTCTGTTAATTGTACATGGAAACTAGCCTAGCGATAGGTCCCCCTCGTGAGTTCCTAAGGGCCAGTGCAAGCACTGAGGGCGACAGCCAGGATGAAAGGAATACAGAGGTAGAAGAAATGGCAATAAGGCTGAAATGTGAAGTGTAGGAAGTAATTCAAGGCTTAACAGTAGCATGAAGGGAAGGGGATTAAAAAGCCAGAAGCAAGCCCATAGGAGGGATATGTGCATGGGGAGAAGGAGGTGTTGGATGAGCAGAGCAGAATAGCACCTGCAGTGGAGTTGTTCAAGGTCTTGAGGTAGGTGGGAATGTGTTTTATGGTATGAAAAATGCTCTAAAGGGTCAGGTGCATGTATCAGCTGACCCATGGCAACTGGCCATGTGCTTTCAGCCCTCTGCAAATGCAGAGTGACATTAGCATAAACTGCAGGGAGAGATATTTAAGCTGAATTTTACCTTGTATTTGCAAGGAAATAGTTTAATGCAGATGTTGGTTACTGTAGCCAGACTATTAGTCGCAGCTTATTATGCAGCAACTCAGCCGTGTGCCTCAACCTTCTTCTAACGCCCAGCCTACAATCCATGGGGAAAGATGTTCAGCAAACAATATGGATTATGTTGCCAAACTGTTATATCATCACACAGTTACGTTGCTTCGGGGGCCTGACCCAGCTCCAGTCTGTGTCGGCTCAAGATCTTTATGCTGTTCCTTACTGCACGGTGAATATGCTGAATGTGAATTAACAATGAAGGGAATTGTGTGGAAAGAGAAGGGGAGCTCGCTTTGAATAACCTTATTACCTTGAGGTTGTTTAAACCATAGAGAACAGCCTATAGCAAAATAGGTAATGTGTTTGAAGCAAGATTATTGGTGATGGGTTTGTTTTTGCTGGGAAAATTATGAGATAAAGGAGGCTTTCTCACTCCTGAAAGCATTAATAGTCAGGGTGAGCTTTAAGCATTCCCCGCTGTGGATAGAAAGTGATAATGTATGAGAGAAAAGGTGAATTCCTCAATGACCGAATTTTAGGCTGGAAAAATATGATATTGACAATATTTGAATGGTCATAATGAAGATAAACTTAGCCCATTCAGACATCCTTCAGGCGTGAGGGAGCACTGTTTATTAATAGCATAGTGTTGGTCTAAAGTATAATCTGAAATACAGGGAACTAGAAATAGGGAAAAGGTGGTTCAGGGATGACTGTCTTATACAGGGGGTAACAAACATCTTAAATTATTAAGGGATATAACCGAAGCAAATAATTTCAGGGCTATCTAGTCTGGCTGCTGAAGGAGGAAGATCCTGAGTTGTCTGGAGGAAAGAGATAGACCAAAGCCCCTAAAAGGTACAGTAGGACTGAACAATTTTTTTTTCTTTTTAATTTTGTGTGTGTTTGGTGGTGGATTGTGGGTTTGGGGTTTTTTTAATTAAGATCTCTGCAGGAACTGTGTCCCATGATGGCTCTTTTTTTTTTGGTTTGTTTCTTCTTCAAATTACCTGGAAGGAAGAAGGCGTTTGACCTCCTGTAAATAGACTTACAGTACTTGCTTATTAATGTAAAGATAAGAGGCCATGCAAGGGAGTACAGTGTGCTTGTGAAGGTAGCTTAATCAGGACTTCTGGTAGCAAGCAAGCAAATGAGAATTTGATGGTTTTCTTTATGTCTGCAGGTTGAAATAATTGGTATTCTCTGATCAGGGAAATCTCTGGACTTTGGTTAGTAGGAGGTATTTCAACTTGTGATTGAAATTCTTCAGCAAGGTTGCACAGAACTGTGTCTGTCTGTGCCATGCTCAGCTCTGACCAGTTTTATTAATTCTCTGGTGGGTCCCTCTTTCTTTATTAACATGTTAAGCATTTATGTGAGCCTGAGTTTTCCATTTTGATCCACAGGGAACAGTCAGTTAGCACTGAAAGATTTTTACGTGCATTGAAAAACTTCTGTGGCCTTTATTCCAAATCAAACGGCAGTTTCTGTACCCCATGTCTCCTGCTCAGCCCTTGCCCGTGTGCACACACATTTGAAGAATGTCCCTGTAGCTCCCAAAAGGCAGACAGATTGGGGGAAATGCCTGTGATCCCCTATCTGTCTGGTCCATGTAACCCTTTAGGCTGGAGGAGGGAATCCCAAAGCTTTTGCCTAGAGAAGCGTGTTTTTGTGTGCCAGTAGTTTCCAACCTTTTATTCTGGATCTGTAGACTTCCTTTAAAAAAAAGTCCAGTGGCAAAGTGGACCCCACAGTAGTAGATTAAGCCTGCAGATGGTAGACCTGCTTTTCCATTTACTTTTCACAGGCTCTTTAGAAGTATTTTGTGGGATTTCCCCTGGGAATCTCAAGCCAGGGATCGCTGGTCACTGCTCTTGGTGTGCCATGGAGTCAGATAAAGGAGAGAAGCCCCTGCAGCAGGTGACTGAGAAGGCAGGTAGACCAGTTGCCATTTGGAAGAGAAGGAAAGGAGGAGACATCTCCTCTGGGAGAAACCAAACATTGGAGAAGAGGCAGATTAAATGGAGTCCTGAAACAGGTAGGAAACTTGCGTCGTGTTCTGTCTCTCATTCCTCCACGGCTGTTTTTATATCTTTCTTGCTCTTCTGAGTTCATGCCAAGATCAGAAAAAGCAGATAATGCCACATGCCATGCTGTGGAGCTCTCTGGAGACAGAGCAGTCAGAGTGTAACACAGGGAATAAATCCTGAGGGACAAAGATAAAAGGAAATTTGCTTGAGAGAGGAATCTTCAAATGCAAGGTGCCTCTGTCTGTCACGCTTGCAGAATTCTAAACAAGTCATCACAGAGCCGTGCACAGTCCTGACATGGTCCTGGATGTGCAGTGCAGGGAAATGGTCTACTCAGAAAATGTCATTGCCCTGTAATAAATTTAAACAGTCAACTCCACTACCTTGGCAGCACAATTAACTTTTATGATATCTCCAGCCAGTATAAGGGCCATCTCAAGAACTTGATGCGAGCCTGCTGTATTTTCATTTGAGATTCTTTCATTTCTCCTAAGTGTACAAGCTGCAGTCAACCCTAGTTTGTGTGAAAAATAAAGGGGCCCATGTGGCAAAAGGTATTCAGCATAACCACTGCCTTTGGGTCAAAAGTTCAGCATACCTCCTAGAAGACTGAAATAGTAGAACAAACTACTGCATCTTCCCTGCACAGACGTTTCCAGGAGCAGAAATGAGGGGACCCAGCTAATTAAAGTCAGGGAGACAGAAGCGAGTAATAAGGATTCTGTTAACCCTCCTGCATTCCTATCTATTTAGATTGCAGTCTTCTATAGCCATACATACATAATATACCATTTAAATGCAAGTGCTCTTCCTTTCCCTGTTCCCAAAAATACCTATAGCTCTTCTTTCATGGAGGGCGAGCCAACAGCACAGTAAGCAAAGCCCACTTCCTGCAATTTTGGCAAGAACCACTAGGAAAATCTATCCTGTATTATCTGTTCATTGACTTGGAAAAGGAATCAGTCACCTTCCACATATACATACTGGAAGAATGTACAATTTGCTGTAACAGTCAAGCAAAATCATACATTATCATACATCGAGACCCAATCCTGGTGGTACTGAGTGTGATGGAAAGAAAAACACTTGCTGCCTTCTGGTGATCTCTAGTCTATAATTTTATTTGCCGTGTTACAATATTTTAAAAGCCTCTCCTGTAAAAAAATAAACTATACTCAGAATATCCTGCAGTTTCCTGTTGGACTAGCATAATTGTGAAAACCTGGCAGCGTTTTCAGTTTGTAAAAACATGAGAGGGCTGCATAGCCTCTCCGTCCTCATGCCAGTGCATGCAGCAGACTTTTCATCACTGTTTTGTTTTCAACCTAAGCCTTAAAAAACAAAAGCAGACTGATGCTGGTGTTCCCATAGTGTGTCCTGGTGAGGAAAAAAAAATAAAAAAGAATGAAAAGAGGAAAGAGCAAACTAAAATGTTTTTCTTGCAACTCAGTTCTGTATCAACTGTTTCTAAGAAGTATAAACATGAGCCAGTCCATGCCAATTTGTCTGGAGCCAGGATTTGCCTGTTGCAAGGTGAAGGTACACTCTAGATGCAACCTTTGAGACAAATCCTGATCATCTATAATAGGTTTCCAACAACATCGTGGTTACCTTATTGGAGGTGCTTGTTGCACAATGACAGTGCTTCGGTGGAGATACTTTTCACTGGGAGATCTGATACCCTGAAACACTGCTGTCTGGGGAGCTTGGTGAGACACCTCAAACATGTTGCACTGTGGAGGTTTATTTCCATGTGTGAGTACATCATCTTTCAGTGGGCACCTCCAGGAAAACATATTTGTGTGAAATTAGGGAAAGGAGCGCATTCACAGGGATGGAAGTGGGACCAGCACTTTACAAGCCTTTGTGAATTTAGATACTTTAAAAGTAGACTCCCCAGGACAAATGATGGTCAGTTGTTTGCATTGCAGAAAGTCTAACCAGACTTCACACGCTGGACTTTTCATGTACTTGGAACAGAACTGGCATTACCTCCTCATTGCCCCTGTAGCTCTTTCTTACGTCTCCAGCACTGAAAAGCTGTACTTCTATGCCAAAAGTTCGAGCTGTATCCTTAACACATCTTTTAACCCATACTGACTCACCACATTGACAAAATTCACTCCCATATTGATTTAATCTCCTTCACCTCCTCCCTACGCCAATCCTGTTGAAGTTAAAATGTACTAGCATCACTTGTTGCCAGACTTGTCACTACTTCCCACAGCAATGCTGTGGCTGCAGCTGGAGCAGCAGGATCCCATTCCAGCTCCCTGGATGTGTTTAGCCAGCAGGGAGGAGTGCTGCATGAGAGCTAGGCTCTGCTGTTGCGATGCCACCCCCATCTCCTTTTCCCCCTTTGGCCTTTATGGATTACTGGTGAAACTCACTTGTACAGTTTGGATGTTTGATAGATAAAGCACGTATGAAAAAAAAAAAAAAGAAAAAATATAAATACAAAAATCTCAACACTGTGCATTCAGTGTCTTTTCTTTCTAGCTTAAAAGAAGGAAGGTAAATAATGTCAAGTCAATGAATATCAGATATATTTTTTGACTGTACATTACAGTGAAGTGTAATCTTTTTTTTACAACTGCGAGTCCATCTTATTTATTCTTGTAAATGTTCCCAGACAATGTTTGTAATATGGGCTGTGTTGCAAATCCATAAAATAAATCTGTGATCTGAGATTAATGTTTTACTAAGAGCCTCTTGTACTTGTGCCTTTTCTTTGCACTTAGAGGGGACACGCGTCGCAGGTAGTGCTGCTAGAAATGATGGGATGATTGCCTGGCAAAAACCAAGACCAGCTTCTTGTCACACAGTGATGGGTGGCTGGCTTTGCATCATGATTGTCACACCAGAGGAGCTCAAAAGCAGCAGAGAGAATTCACCAGGCACTTCAGTCTAGCTGCAGATTTTGAGTCGGTCCTCTCAGTCCTGTGTAGGTGAACTAAGTATTTTTGAAAATTATAGTTGTAGCAGCATGGGTTAGAGCAAAGCATATTTTTGCAATGTTTTCTTTCTAACAGGTATTGCTGTATTGTTTCCTTGGTATTCAAGTGCTGAATAGCAATTGCTGCTATGTTCCTGAGATTTTTCTGCTGTTTTCCATAGACACACAAGGGGTTTTTTTTGGGCAGGTGTTGCATGCCAAACTGGAATGTAGGATATGGGTGTCAGTGCGAACATTCTCACACATTTACCAGCAGGCTGCCATCTTCTGGTCTTCTACCCTTTGTTTATTACCAGACGCATGTGGCAGTGCTTGCCATCTGATTCAGGTGGTGCAAAGGAGTAGACCGTAGGCAAGAGAGTAGACAAAGCTGCTGTGCTCTGAAGACTGCTTTATTCCTAGAATACTAGCAGGAGTGCATCAAGATTCACAGCTTAGAGTGTCAGAACAGGAGAGTCCAGTCATGCTATGCTCATGCAACCCAACTGGTAAGAAATGCTCTTTTTGACATTGTTAATTAGCCTTACTAAGAACAATTCAAAAATAAGGTAACTTAACAAGGATGGTATAGCTCCTGTTTTCCTTAAAGCACAGTAAATCTACCTTTACATTACTTTTCCTTTCTGCATGTATTCACTATTTATTTTTTTTAAATACTGTGTTCTAATTCTTAATTGCTATGAACACCTCTGTAGCTCTTTCTTACATCTCCAGCACTTAAATGTTCTACATCTATGCCAAAAGTTTGAGCTGTATCCTCCAGGTATTGTTTGGCTCAGGTATGGGTGATTTTTCATTGGCCTGATGTAGCCAAGTCCTCATCTTAATTGTGGTGAACATTCAGATACAACAACTGTTTATTCAAAGTGTTTGTTATAATGATGTTAGACTGTATAAAACAGTTTCAATTGCACAGAGTTGTTATTATGCCAGGGAGCCAGTTAGAAGTTGTTGCTACCAAAGAAAGCTCCTCACTGCAGTGCTAGACTGAGAGGAAAAGTACCTGTACGATCCTGAGTGTTTGAGACAGCTGTATGTTCATAATGATTAATTACAGTTCATCTTGGCACTTTATCCAGAATTATCCAAAATATTTTACTGACACTCAATATTAACAACAGGTTGCATTCATGGAAGGTAAACAACAGAGACAACTCTGCCACACTCCAGGTGGTCTTATAAATATACACATTGAAGTGCCAGCATAGGGAAACAGACACAAATTCACCTTCCTGGCCTCTGGTCTGCCCAGCATGAGCATAGTGTGGGGCTAAAGCTACTGGTGGAAGACAGATGCAGAAGCCTGAAACTCACTGGGGCTCGAAGTGCTTCACACCCTGTTCCTGTTGCCGTGGCTGACACGTGCCGAGGTGTGAAGCCAGGAGACGTTTTATCCAAGTCAGTGCCTGCCTTTAAGTAGCAGCTGCTACTTTTCCATCCACCCCCATGATAACTGGTAGCATCATACTGACACTACTGCAAGGCCTGTCAGGTTTGACAGACACTCTGTGCCTGAGCTGAAGCTCTCACTTTCACAAGTGAAACCTTTAAATATCGTATCTCACGCTGAGCTGGCTGCACAGCTGTTGTTTAACAGCAGACTTCCCAACCAGGAGTTCTCCAGGCACGACTGTCTACATAATAGTTGTCCAGCCCAGGAGAGGGAACATGGATCTGTCTTGGGTAAAGCAGTCCAAGGTGGGTGGGTTGGATTGTCCTCTGGATGTGCCCGTTTTGCTCCACTGATCGAGTTAGCTAGGTGACCAATACTGACTTGGGTAACTAATTTTGAGATGTCTACAGTTAGACAAGATGTGTTCCCCCCATTAGTAGATACCTGCAAGCAAATGACGTGGGTCATAAATAAAATGGCTTACAGAGATGGAACAGATTTAATGCTTCTTGCTTATGCTTGGAAATTCTTCTGAGCCATCTAGCTTGGCCGTTTCGGGTCTTCTCTTTCTTTTGTCAAGTCCCACATTTGGAAGACAATGAAAAATATTTTTTAAAAAATACTGTCCTGTGTTAATTCTACTTTTGTACACTGCCATGTAACTTTAATTTACAGGAACTAAACCAAATAAATAGAGTTGTACTCTTTGTTGAAATAATCTTGTCTTTTGTGAGTTAGTTCTGGGTCTGTTTGAGAGTATGTTATATTTCTTACTAAGAGTGTATTTACAAATGGCTTGTAAGAGTTTATCCATAAAGTGTTTATATATTGTGAATCAGTAGCTATAGAGCACTTATGCTACAAGTCAACAGGGTTATTTAAAAGTCTGTAACATTTACTCATGGGTTTATAAACATCTTGAATGTACTCTTTATGCTAAAACCAATATAATATGTAGTACTCATTTATTAATACCTTGTAAATGATATACTGTTAAGATAAACTGTAACCTGATGGAATTTCAGCAATGTGGTAGAATAGCTTTTTTTATTGCATATATAAATGGTTCCCTCTAAAACAACTGTGGGAGAAAGCCTGGCTTGCATAGAAAAATCAGTGAAATATGCAGAACCTCTTCTGGCTTTATCCATCTCCAGAATGTTTTTAGCAATAGTCCCCTCAGTAGGCTCACATATAGGATGAATATGAGCCTTGGTAGGATCAGGAGACTGAAGAGCTTGTACTAAATATCCTTTTATCTGAAATTTCCAAAGGTGTTCCTGGGAGTATCCTTTCACTTGTGTTTCATGACTGAGTATGCTGAGAAGGAAGGAGAGGCCACCAGTTATTACCTGAGCCTATTATGTAGGAAACACTTAGCTCAGCTCTCTGCTCCATGGACTTAACCATCTGCTAGTAGGAAAGTTGTGTTGTTGGTGCTTACAATGGTGAGTTTGTAATGGCCTTCTCTGGTGCAACACCTGAGTGTGGGATATCACAAATGCAAAGTGATACCTAGATAGATCTTTTTTCCAAGTAGTATGTTGAATTGTGCTTGAACTGACACAAACTTTTTCAATCCATAGGATCCTTGTAGGGCTTCCAACCCAGCAGCAGAGTGTGCCAAGAGTGCAAACAGCAAGAATCTCCATTCAGGATTGAGGTAGTCTGGTTTTGTGCATCACTATTGCAAATGAAGCTGTTCCATCAGCAAAGTAGAGAAGTGATTTTGTCTGGAAGTGTGTGTGTGTATGTGTGCTTGCTTCTGTCACCTCCTCCTTGTAAAAGCAGAGCACAAATATACCTCTAACACAAGAGCAACTGGAAGGCTTTATTGGTGGTGTTTATGCAATCCAAAGTGCTGACAATGAAAGAATGGGTTGTGTAGGAAAATGCTGGTGATGTGCAAAGAACCAAAATTATTGTTTATTCTGGTGCCATAGGAACTATCTTGCAAAGAAAAATAGGCTTTGACAAAGGAGGTAATGAGCAACTCCACTTCTCTGTGCTTGTGTGTACACGCAGTTCAGTTATAATTACACCACATGGCTGGATGTGCGAACACACTGCTTGTAAGCAGCAAATTTTCAGCTCATTTGTATTACAAGACGCATCACAACATGTGATACTGGTTCCTGTGTCAGCTGGGATATGAAGGATTAGCTGTGGTCTGAGTCAAAATTAATACCAAAATCCAAAATAAGCACTTAGTTTGTTTTTTTTCCTACTCTTTATCTTAATTAAATTGCTTGTTTTTCAGGCATTGTGTGTATAAATTATGTTCATCTTTCTACAGATCTGATTTTTGCTTACTCTGCACCACCAGTAACACCCTCTTCGTCGCTGCAGACAGAAACTTTGCTGAAGAAATATGCGTGGTATAGAAGAAAGTTTTCTTTGACACTTGGGGAGGGGTTTCTTGCCCGTGGGGTCATGGGGATCCTCCACACATCCCTCAACCCATCTTTTGCACCAAACTCTGAGACCTGTTGCTCAGCCTGGTGTTGCTTAGAGCTGTTTTTTATCCAAGTGAAGAAAGAACTTAGCACAACCATTCTGTTTTAGTAACATTTTTACACTAGAGCTTGCAAGCATTTTATAATGAATGATATCTGTTATATATGTTCACTGCTTGGTGTGTTAACGGTAGATGACCCTTTTATTTTCATTTGGCTCGCTCCAAGTTTCACTGTCTAAAAATGTCTTTGTTGTAGCAAGTGTTGAAATAAAACCCCCTACCTCTAGAAATTCAAATCCCTCTCAGCATGGATGTGCTCACCCCACAGGTGGGTCAGGTTTGAAGTGTGAATCTGTGGCTTGGCTTGAGCTCAGGGTTGGAAAATGAGAAGCGAGTGTGCCTGGGGAGGAGGCCTTTGCCCCTGCTCCTCCGCACCTCTCAGGCAAGTCAGAGCCTCTTGCCACCCTCCCATTCTCAACTGGTGTACAAGGTCAGAGGCACATAGCCCCCATCCCCCAGCCTCACAGCCTTTTTTAAACAGAATAGCTGCAGAAACATTCATCATGCCATGAACAAGTATTAAGTCTAAACTTATTTTGAGCTGTAAACACGCAAATAATTTTCTTTGACAAACTCCTGCTGCTTGCTATTGCTTAGGTGAATCAGCTTTGCAGTTTGGAGACTAATTTTTACAAATTGCAGCTTGGAAATGACAGGACCGGGCTAAAAAGACACACTAACACTGTTGAAATATAAAGCAGCTAGTAGCTTCCTGAAAGAGAAGGGATCTCTGTGAGTGCCAGACCTTGTAATGGTTTTTATCTGAAAGAATGTTGCATAACGTCCGAATTGTGTATGCACTGCCCTGTGGAAAACACTGCCCTTTCTTCAATATTGCTGCTTTTCCCTTTTTGTCTGCTGCTTTTAAAGTAATTTTCCCACTGTGGACCCTGCATGAAGCTGCTTGGGCGGGGGCAACGCGTTACAAGCAGGGACCATGAGGAGATCAGAGAGGAATGTTCATTCCTGGGAATCATACTGGATTTTTAGGGAGATAACTCCATCACTCTGGGTTGCATTTGTAATTTTCTTGCTCTCTCACAAACTTCTGGAAAAGGGGACGCTTAGAAGTTATCAGTCCCTAAACAAGCTCTGAGGGGTTGATAAGAACATCCTGCGCCCTGTGAACCTGAGGGACAACCTTAAAAAAGAGTATTGTGGGTGGATTTAAGCTTTTTGGTAAATACAGTTGCATGGATGGAAAGATGAAGATGAAATGCTTCCCTAACATGTTCCATCCTATTTGAAATAACCTAAGCACTGAAATCACTTTCTATTGCTTTTTCTTTGGTCATCGTTGCAATGTGTGAAGCTGCCTCAGCCCACCCACCTGCCTCACCAATGGGTAAGGTGGTGGCACTGGGTGGGGGTCACAGTCATTTGGATTAGATACCATTTTGATTTTACAGGCACTTTGCACCTTCACTTTTGGGCAATCCAGGCTTATTTTTTCTTACAAGTTGAACTTCTGTGTCTCGTAGTAGGACATATATGTATATATGTCCTGCGTATATCTGTATGTCCTCTATATGCATGTAGAACATATATACACACAACTTGTAATGCTTTCATGCTTTATGCTCACAGCCTTTATGCTACTTCAGGTGAGGATAATCTAGCAAGCTTGAGGCTGTATATAGGATCATCAAGGTTGAAAGAGACCTTCAAGATCATCCAGTCCAACCACCTAATATGTTATCTTGGGAAGGTGTTAGCTGGGGAGGATGTGAACTGGAGTGATATCTGGTGAGAGATTTGGGGGGTGTTTTCTCCATCAACACAAAAGTGGCATTTTAATGGCTTGGGAATTTTCTCCCAGACCTTTCCAAACTTTCCTGGTTATTTTGAACCTGACTGCTGTTTCCCTTAGCAGGCGCTGTGACGACATGGCTAATCAGGTGGCAATGGTTTAATTTCTCTTACAGTCTCACATCTCAGTTTCAGTGTGTGAAATTATAAAGGCCTCAAATCCTTTCCTATTTTTGCTATACCCAGTGCCCAAGCCTTTCTGTCAAGCTGAATTGAGTTACCTTAATTTATATCACTCCTTTTGGAGGATTATCTGTGGGCTGGGGTGAGGGGCTGTGTTCGTTCATCAGCATGGCAGGAATTGTGTGCTGAGGACCAGAGGAGGCTACTAGGTGGTAAACAGAGAATTTAAATTTCCAAAAGCTCTCTTAAACCTGTTCAAATCTCTGCAATGTGTAGATAAGGCCAAGCTGTTCTAGGAGCTGACAGAGTAGGAACAAACTTCTGGCATATGAGCAGCAGTTACAGCATTAGAATTGTAAAGCACCTTTTTTTCTTTTTTTTTTTTAATCAAGGTAGAAGCAAGTTTGAAAGGATGATTTGTGTTGTGTTTTCAGCTACAAACAGAAAAAATCAAGTGGGGTTGGAAAGGAGGTGAGGAATCTAAGCAAACACAAACTGTCTGATCTAATCAATCTGGTTGCCTCAACTGTCATCACTATTTTACCTCAATTACCTTTAGTCTCAGGATATCACAGATTTTAGTGTCCCTCAAATGAGCAAAAGCCCCCTCTTTCCTGATGCAATCCTTCCTTCAAGGAAGCATTAACCTCAAATCTGTGCCTGAACTGACTTTTATTTTTATCTTGGTGATAAAAACATCCAATGAGCTGGAAGCAAGTGGATTTGTTTTTCTACTTAGAGACTTGTTTGAGTTGGTACGAACAGGTAAGAGCAAACAGGTTCTGCCAAACCCCAGCACCCTTTGCTGTCAAGGGTTTGTTTTCTTTGGCTTCACAGCTAAGTAGGAATCTAAAAATTTTGGAGACCTTGATGTTCACCCAAAGAAGAACATAAGCATATTTTAAAATTGTGACTCTTTCAGATCTAAAATATTCTGCAAGCTTATGCAAAGCAAATAATACCAAGCTGCATAAGGATGTGATGTGTGTAGCACAGCAAAACACCTCCTTGCAAACTTGCACTCTGTCTCTCTCATTTCCTTCTTCCCTGCCCGCTCTGAGACAGGCTAATTGCAAAGCTCCAAGTTGTATTTGAAGTGCTGCCTTTAAAACCTAAGTGCTGCAGTCTAGCCCTGGTTATAGTAATGTTGCAGGGAAAAAAAAAATAATGTATTTTCTGATTGCAGAAGTACTACATTAATCTGAAGCTCAGGTGTAGCCGTGCTTCTTAAGAAATTTATGAGTCAGAATTATAATGTTACAAGAAATGCTTGAACAGGTGAAGAAAAGACTCTGTGTATAAGGTCAAGTGCATTGCTCTGTGGCTGTATTGTCAAAACAGAATCTTGAGATGTTCCCAGACAGTGGAGAGAACAGTGCAGGAATTGGAAGTGCTATAAAATGGAGGGAAATAGTGAAGGAACTCTGAGCGATTCCTTCAAAAATCATGGTCCACCAACATGGCAGTAGCCAAACTGTGTGGAAGAGCTCATTACCCTACTACACCCTGAGCAGGCAAAACATCTGTGTCCGTTGATACCCACCTTTGTGGTCCAGGCAGCTGTTGTGTTCAGATATGCTGTTCATAGGGGTGAACCTCCTACCTCTGGCCCTGAACTCAGGGGAAAACCTGGAGTTAAGTAAAGAAGATGCCAGTGGCTGCTTTTGTCACACTAGTCAGACATCAGCAGAGAGAGATATGTTAAAAATGAACTAATGAGCGTTGTTAACAAGAAAACTGCTGTCTCCAGGCAAAATTTTGCCAGCTTCAGTTTTCCTCTCTCTCAGCTCAATATCCCGATTAAACTATGACGAAAGCAGAAAATGTTAGTTTGATTTTTAAAGAACATAAACAATAACATTTGATAAGTGCAGCAGTTTCCCTTCATCCAGAAGAAATGAGTGTTTTGGCTTCCTCCACGAGATGCCGTTGCCAAGAGGTGTTCAGCTACTGTCCCCCTTCGTGATCCCCAGGCACATGTGCCTAAAAAATATAATCCTTCTGCTATTGTGTGTGTTTATGTCCTTTTCTAAATGCGCTTGCAATTGCAGGCATAAAAAACAATTGGAGATGGGAGCATTTGTTGACTTTAAAACTTGCTGGATGACAGCTCAGCCTGACATCCAGCACGAATGATCAGAGGGGAAGAACTGATTCTGCCAGAGATTATGTGGCCCCACATCCACGTGTGAAGGACTCTGCTGAGCCTTGTGTAGGACTGTCATTCATTTTCTGCTGATACTAATTTACTCTGCTTGTTTAGAACTGTTAGACTCTGCATAACCTGTTTTTCCTTTGTCCCCTGCTGCTCTAACTCTATCATAAATACTGGAGTCTTCTTGGGAAGAACGTCCTGTTGGGTTGTCATGCTGAACAGCTTCTATATCCGGATGATAGTGATGGGAACTGTAGCATTATATGGAACTGGTAGGCAAGCAAGGATGATTTTTCAGTACAATTCATTGTTTTAAAGCGCTGTGAATATTCTGAAATGCCTATTTCAAAAATCACATTTCCCTTTTAAAATATTGCTGTTTGGTGACATTGATGTGTGAGCATTGGAAAGGAAAAGTGCTGGTAATAACCAAACAAAGGTTTCTGCCTTTCCCTTTACTGAAAACCCAGCCTGTTTGGCTTCTATTAATTCTCCTCCAAGTCTATAGCTACCTATTACCTTGGACTGCAATGGTTTCAGTGGGGTTTTGTAAACCTTTGGCCCTGTTTCTATAAAAAACCTTCCATGCTTTGCCAAACCTCCCTCAGAAAGATTACTTTTGCTTTGAAGATGCCAATAAAGGAAATTGCTTTCACAAGGAAAGAGCTAGGAAGACAACCCTAGACCCTTCATTTGGATTTCCTCCAATCTTAAATTTATTGGAACTGAAGAGCAATCCTAACTATATTATAAAATGCACCATGGTCCAAGCAGCGAGGTCTCTCTGGGCAGTGCTTAGTCACGTTTTGGTGCCTCCTGCCCCTACTTCAGCTTTTGAGCAAAAGCTTCAAAGGAAAAAAACAAAACCCCACCTGCCTGGCTGAGCTCTGAGGGGTTTGGCACAGGGCTGTGGTGGGGAGGTGACGAGCCACCCCGCCGCGTGGCACGGCCTCCATCAGTCAGCTGCTCGCAGGGAGGAAAAGTCCCAGATGGTGAGCAGCAAACCTGGCTCTCATCTCCGTGTGCAGGTGGCCCCGTGCCATTCCCTGCCATCACTGAAAGAAGGTTTCTTTCTTTTTTTTTGCTATTTTTGCTTTAACCCAAATCCCTTTGTGCAGGCTTCTAAAGAGAAGCACATGCTGCTGGACCACCTGGAGGGTGCTGTGTCATGGTATCAACCTGAAAAGGTGAAGCAGAGAACAGACTGTCATCTTCATCCACAGAGATATACTGGGGTCTGGTTTAAACTGAAAAACCAACAAATTTGGGAAATTAGCTGGAGTTCTATTATTAACCCGGCCAAGCTGAAAAGTGAAGCTGTGCAAATGAATGCACATTCACTCATACTTGCCCAGATTTCCTAGATGGAGCCTGGAGAGCTTGAACTCGCAACAGGAGCTCCAGGGGAGGTGAGAACTGACGCAGAAGGCAGCACGACCGCTCCAAGTTGCTCATTGCTGCTTCTCCTGCTGCTGCCATTTCTGTTAAGTTTTTCCAGCCTTTCAGCAAGCCAAGTACTTCACGTCAGACAAGCAAGTGACAATGTGCAAGTGCATCTATTGGCCCTTTCCTGAATGTAAGGGAATCTACTGTATGTTGTCACCAGATCCCCTGCCTGAAGCCAGGTGCAGGGACACTCAAGTCACCCTTAGCTGTCCAGCCTTCTGCAGGACCATCCTCTAGAGCTGGCCAAGCCATGGATAGTCTGATAAACCATCCAAATGTGGCCTCAGTGGTGTCACCAGGCAGGCGAGTGAGGAATCAATGCTACACATGTACAGATATCCCAGCCTTAGACAGTGAGAAGTGGCCTTGAAATGTATCTGCATGGAAAAGGGACAGGAAAGGTGGCAAAGAGGCAGCTGTGGTAAGTCCTTCATCTGGGCAAGAGATGGGGAAGTGGGAGAATTATTTCCCAAAGGGAAACAGACTGGCACAGCAAAAGTTTATTCCTAATCCATGTCTCTGTAGCTTTATATCAGGTGTGCAATAGTAATCCCTTCTGCTCCTTCCCTGCTCTGAGGATCAGGACAAATGATGAAGGAAAACGTAGTATTACTTCTCACTTTTGAAGCCATCAAATTTTAATTTTATCTTTTTTTTTAGTTTCTCTTTTATTTTGAAAGTGTTTGAATATGTTGGGTTGCTTGATGTTTTAAAATGTTTTGTAGCTATTTGACCAGAAAAAACCTCTTGTCCTCAGTATGTTGTGACAAGGCATGAAGTGGCCAGCTCTCGGGGCAGGCTGGATGCACAGTGAATTGTGAGGTTTGGATGCACACTAGAACATTCAGTGCCAAAACAGAGATGTAACTCAATTGCTTAAGTGAATTATCAGGTAGAAATAGGCAGCTTCTCTCTCTCCTTTTCTCCCCCCTGTACCCAGGGCAGCTGTGGTGCAGGAGGCTCCCAGATCATGGAGCCCACTAGGGTCATGCTAAGAGCAGCAAGGTTCTCCATCAGCTTCCAGGGTTTCAGATCTGGGGAAGGAGCTGTTGGAAACAACTGAGCCTGAAACAGCAGGCTCACGTTCAACGTAAAATTCTGGGAGCTTGCTGGGTGTGGGGGCTCCTTCACCCTCAGTGACTTCTCTGTCTGAGCTCATCTAATTCCATCAGCTGATCCAGTATCCTCTGCTGCATTTAGAAAACGTTTTGGTTGTCTAAGAAGGTGCATGAGACAGGTTGTTTCCCTCCATCTTTCCAAAGCACAAACTATTTTGGGTTAGAAGGGACTTCTGGAGGTCTTTAGACTAGGTTTTAGTTTCTCCACAGATGGAGATTTCACCAACTCTTTGGGGCACAAGTTCCAGTGCTTCCCCATTTTGGGAATTATTTTTCTGATGTCCATTTCTCTTGCTGCAGCTTGTGACTGTTGCCTCTTGCCCTTTCACTGTGCACATAAAAAACCTGTCTTCATCTGCTCTATAGCCTCTCTTTAGAACCTCTATAACCTTTAATTAAATCTCTGTATAAATAAATAGTTTTCTTGGGGAGCTGACTCAGTATCTTGCTGTTTGGCTCTTCTTCTATTAACTTTTTAGATCAAAGTGAATTTAATGGTTGGACATGCAAAAATATCTGTATCCATGAGACTTTACATTGCTGTGATTTCTCTGATCCATAGTTAGCTGCTTGGAGAGGTGGTGTGGAGCTGTGTGGCTCTGCCTTCAGGGAGCTCTGCCAGAGCTGTGCCTTTTGCTGGTATATTCCTTGCATCCCGTGTTTTTTCTGGTCTGGTTGACCTCTTTTGAGGTCAGCTCAATCAAATCACTACTATTCAAGATTTCAGGATGCAAAAGACATAACAGGAACCCAATTCTCTTTTGATAACACATTCTTCAGCGATAATGGGGATACTTTGGTTTTCCTTGTAGTCATCAAAAAGCTTTTCTTTTCTGCATGCATCAAAGCAGTAATGATTTGACTTGTCTTCCTTGAGTAATGATTTTGTCTTATACTTTTTTCAGTTACATTTATCTTCAAGGCATTGATTTCATTCCTTTTTAAATTTTTTAAAGTTCCTTCCCTTCACACTTATTTTACAGTTATTCTGAATGAATTATACTGGCTTTGTAATTATTTGAAATAGACACTATTTTTACACGTCATGCCCAACAAAGGGTAAAAACCTTAGGCTGAACTATTCTAAGGATAACTTTCCCTGCACCCTCAGATGGTTTTTTGAAATACTGCTTTGTTAATAGTTTCAATAGATATATTCAAAACAGTAATTGATTGTTTCCATGTTCTGTGGAGTAGTTCTAAACCTTGTTACATACCAGCACTCGCAGCAGACCCTGGGAGCTGGTGCCCTCCCTTGCTGGGGTGGGTGGGAGTGGGTGTTTCCAGCCCACCCCTGTGCAGGATTGATGGGCTCTGAGAGGACACACACACGGGAGGCTTACTGTAGATCAGGGTGCCTGATTTAACTTTCCCAGATTTCTGGGTAGAAGATTGAGCCAGCAATTTGGTTTACTAAGTCCCTGGAAATTGTGGCGAGGTCTGTCCGCTGCCAGTGAGAGCCTCGCAGGAGGGTCACAGAGAGGAGAAGGCAGCAGTGTTCCTGTCGGCGTGGATTTGCCGTGCAGATGTTGAGCTTGCTTTTGACTCCTCAGAGCAGCAAATTTGCATTCATAGCATACAGCCCACTGCGCATTAAGTCAGTCCCTACAATCAGTGGAGTAATTTATTTACATAAGTTTGGGTTCCAGGACTGTGTAGCAATGTGAATGTAGCCAGATTAGAGGATCTAACTTGGGACTGGAGCTCTGCCTACTTACACACAGCATCCTATCGATGGTCAAGATTGTTAGCTTGGATATTCAGTGTCACCAGGAGATGAGACCTCACACCTGGGACCCACAGCTAGGTGACCTGGAGGCTGTGCATGGTTGCAATGAACCTCCTGGAGTTAGAGAGTGGCTTAGGCCATCTCTGCAGCTTTAACCATGAGTCGTAGGAGAAACAGGAACTGTTATGTGAGTGTGCAGCTGCACTGGAGAATGTCCCTAAATCCTTTGTTTATTTTCTTTCCCTTTTATTGTTTTGTTCTTTCATCCTTTTATGTGTAACGGTTCTAAACGTTTCATTGTTAGTTCTATTCAAACATAATTTTGTGCAGCGCAACCAGATGACCACAAAATCCCATCTTTTGAGCTGTAATGTTCACTGTAATAACAGCTACATCATGTAACTTGTGACAGTGATGGTCCTAGCTGTCATATTAGGAGAGATGCAACACTGTGACAGGGGCTGGGGTTTTATTCTGGGAAAAGAAAAAGCTGTGAAAAGAAGTGTGTCATGGATTCAGATCTGTTTGAGTAGTTTCACAGAATTACCAGTGAGAAAATTAACCCATTGAAACCTAGAGAAGAGATACTTGAAGTAAGAAGCATATCTGACACCTTAAGACACCTATCTAAACCTCAGAGAACTTGAAAAAACAGTTTCAAATTCTGAAGTGTTGGTATCATGTCCAAAAAGGGGCCTGATTATGGAATGGACTTCCCGAGGAAAATGGACAAAGCCAGAGTGTGACCAATTTAAGAAACAACTTTAGTTCCATCCTCTTGTACAACACTAGAAAAATGGAATTTGCTTTCGGCCTCATTGGAAATAAGCACATGTAGCTTACTTCACATGGGATTCTGCATACAACAAAAACTACAAAGAACCAGAAACCCCACAGGGACTTAGAGTTCACTAATCTACTTTATATTTCAGATTCTCTGATACCATGGTGATGGGCAACAGTAGAAAGACCTAAAATAGAGTGTGTTTTCAACAGCTTTCTCTTACTAAGTGCACTTCATACTGTCATGAGAAAGTCCTCTTGATTTTTCTCCTCTTTCTCTCACTTCAGATAAATTGTCTAGTACCTAAAAGGTCATTCTGAAGAACTTTGCTTTTCTATAAATTACTGGATTTTTTAAAAACACTGAATATAAGTGACAATCTCTTGCCTGTCTGTACTTAGTATCTTACTTTTAGACTCCTAAGAGAGAGCCTTTAACAATTTTCTCAAAAGGGATGGGGCAAGGGAGAAAAAGGGAGGGGGAGAACACTGTGCTGTGTTTTCTTTCTGAATTTTCCATGTTTCTTGAACAAGAAAGGAATTAATATCCCAGAGTAATTAGTGAAATGATAATAAAGGCGGCTGTGAAAAGCCTTATCTTCTAAAAACCATGTTTGTTGTTTCTCTCTGCTGTGTGTTGTAAATGGCATCCAGCCTGGTGTGTGTGCAGCTTTTTGATAGAGCTGCATTTGAATAGAAAGCACTGAGTTCTGTGGGATTTTGCTGATCTTGTAATAACTTTTTTTTCCCTGTCTTCTGGAGCTAATTTTATGCCTGGCTTCAATAATTTTGAAGGTATTTGAGATTTGTGTGTTACTTGATGGGGTTCAGTTTGTTAATGCTTCTGTCTACTTTAAATCCACTACATGATCCCAGCGGTGACAAACTGGCAACCACAATTATTGCTGATCATTGCGAAGTGACACTGCACATGTAGAGCTGGCTCTCAACCTGCTCCAGACAATGGAGCCTCTGTACAGAACAGAGGGATTTTAAAAGGCTAATTTTAAAGTCAAAACATATCACTTTCTGTTAAAGAGGCATCCTGTGCGTGTAGGATGTGCTAAGCCTCTTGCAGGAGGAAGTCTCCTACCTCTGATTTCTTATGATACTTTTGTCTTGCCTATTTTCCCTTTACTTTCAATTTTCCTCTCTATGCTCTAGATAACTTTCCCGTCTTTGGTGCTGCTGTGATGCTCAATGGCCCATTCTAATGCAATATTTAGGTGCCTTCTGGCTGTGGTTTAAAAGTTACTTAAACATTTTCTACACTAAAATAGATTTTTCTTATAGCTTAACAATTCTCAGTTCTTAGCTTCGTAGGCTCCAGTAGTTAAAACTTCCAGAGCTGTACCCAAGCCCCAGATCTCTGTGGCTCATATCCTATTTTCAGTATTTTTATCCAGTAGTATCTGGTCTTTTTTGCACTGTTCTGTGTTGTTGGTACTAGTTCCTTCTTAAATAGCACTAGAAGGCAGATGAGTATTTATATAGAATAGATGTATATTATTTTTTTGTGTGTGCTGAAGAGGGGTGTGAGATTCAGGCTGGGTGTGAGGCAGGCATTAGAAACTGTGCTGGGAGAGGCTGAAAAGACTCAGAGAAAACAGGAGGATCATTTCTTTTGCTTCTGTTTAACATCTAACATATCACCTCGGTTTTCCATCTCCTCCTGAGGTCTGGGAAAGAGTAGAAGGAGAGCTCTCAATGCCTAGTTGAGATCATTCCATTTCAGATGTTATTGAAGCACTGCATAAATTGCTCCTAAGAAAGCACAGGATCACTTGACCTTTTTGACACTCGCAGCAACTGCTTTGTCACCTACTCTTCAATATAATTCCATTTTCAATGGTATGAAGCTTGTAGTATAATCTCTGGCTCCAACATTTGGGGCAGTGCCCTACTTGCTTTCAGGCTTGTCAGTCTTGGCAGACAAGGGGAAATTCTTGGGGAAATAATGGAGCTCAGACTTGAACAGACTAATCTGTGTCCCGGTGGAGTCTTTTAATTACTGTCCAGGGACTTTGTGTCTGGCCTTCAACAGACACAATTTGTGATTTCATAAAGCAGGTGATCTGTATCACAGAATTCTAGGGTTGGAAGGGACCTCGAAGAATCATCCAGTCCAACCCCCCTGCCAGAGCAGGGTCACCTAGAGTCCATCACACAGGAACGCATCCAGGCGGAGTTTGAATGTCTCCAGTGAAGGAGACTCCACAACATGAGTTGGTGTTTACATTTCTTCCTCTCACACACCCATTCACAGGGTCCCATAACCTTGGCAACAAAGTGCCAGTTACGGATTTATCCATTCCAGACCAGGTAAGATTAGGACATATCAATAACCCATTTTTCAAAAAGCGAGGTGAGAAAGATTAGATTACTTCTCCTGTTTAACACATACAGGATAAAGCACTGCTGAAAAAGGCAGCTCAGCTGATGTTGATGATGAGCTCATGCTTAAAAGTGTGATCCTTCCCTGTCCTTTCTCTCCTTCTGGTGATGTCCCAGCCCTGCTAAACCCTTGAGAAGCCCATTCAGGTTTCCGAGCAGCAGAACACCATTAATTTTCCCTTGTTAGCTTCATTCAGCAAAGGGAGATGAAGGGTCAGGTGAGAGTTGAATGGGACCAGGCAGGTACCTGGCCAAGGGATGGCCATGGAGGGCATAATCACTTCTTGCAGTGGCAGTCACAATGGTGTCACACTGCCAGCATCAAGAGTGAACTGTCTTCTCCCACCCCTGTCTTTTTTACTGTCAGAATTTTTTTTAAATTTCTTTATGAAGGGCATCTGGACTGGGTGAAGAAATAGGTCAGTACTGTGATCCAGCTCCTTCTCCATCTTGGCATCTTGTGAGATGTTAAGTGTCATGCAAAAGCCTCATTAGTGATGTCTTGACTTGCTCCTTGAATTACTGCGCTGCCTGCAGAGGAGTTGCTATTTACCACGGGTGGAGCAGCCCCTCTACTCTGTGGCTGCTGTGGACACCCAGACCCAAGCAGCTGGGGCAGGGTGAGCCATGAGCACCTGTAGTTTCAGTGCCTGGTGCCTGCAGCCGTGCCCACTGCCCCTGCTCCGCTCTGCTCACCTTGCACCAGGGAAAACACAGCATGCACGCTGCTCCCCCAGCTCCTCTCCCTTTGCCCCCCAGGGTGCAAGACAGCCTGTTTTCCTGGTGCTATCTTTCATGAGACAGCATATTTGTAATCGATTCGTTCTGCACTGGAAGCACACCCATCATTCTTGGCAACATATGGCAACTAATCTGTCCTTAAGCAGTTAATTAGGCACCATTTGCATGCACATGTGGCCCTTTGCACGCCGAGGTGACGGTGGTTCCTGTAGGAACCTGTTTGTTCTGGGCTTTCTCCTTCTTTTGTGTGTTTTTTTGAGATGTTTCGTACTCCTTTTCTTTTTAAACAGAAGTAATGAGGTGCTGCGCTGGGGTGCAAGGCTTGGGTAAATGAGTGATCCAGTCTTTAAGGCACCAGGCACAGATTGAGATGAGCTCAGCTTTTTGACTCTATGTCATTACAGGAGTAATTGGGCAGGTTAATTGGGCAGGAATTGCTCTCCCTGTGCACTAACACGGGGCAGGAATGAGGTGTCTTGGCAGAACTGATCAGTGAAACTTAGTCAGAAGGCACTTGTGTTTTAAATGCAATCTATTAGCCAGCATTGTTAATTTCTAAATTTAAGAGCACCAATCTACTGTATTTAAAGCTTAAAAGATGTTTGTGCTTGGTCTTAACAAAGAAAAAGAAAAGAAAATTCACACAGTGTATTTTTTGGTACGTGTGTGTGTTTTACTGGCCCTTGTTAGTTCACTGCTTCATGGCTGAGCATCTTCCAGAGTGAAGATGAAGCCATTTTATGGAGGGAGAAATAGGTATTGCTGCAAACTACAGGTGCCAGAAAACTTCTTCTTTTCTTTTTCTTTCTTTTTTTTTAAAAAAAAAAAAAAAAAAGAGGAGCGGGAACTTGAGCCACTCATTACAGGAGGCAGACTGTGACACAGAAATTACAATGCCCTTCACCTATTATTATCATGTATTGTTTTGTATTACAGTCATTTCTGCAACCCTCATATCAGAGCTCTTTCATGCATTCTCCAGACCATCCCACAAACACTGTCCTTACTTCACAGTGCTCATAATCGATATCAAAGACCATGAAAGTTTGAGCCCAGAATTGTTCTTGCTCCCCTGTTATGAAGCAGGAGGTACAGCAAGGAGAAATGAAGTTCTAGGGGTAATAGTGCTGTCTGGATGCTTGAATGTCAGATCAAAAGCTGCAGCAAAAAGATATCTTTCTTCCCTTGCTGCATTTCTTGTTTAGTATCTTGTGTCTGACATCTGGACAGCATTCTAACAACTTCAGAGGGAAAAATGTGTAATGGGCAATCAATAACCTGTTTGTTGGGGAAATTTTCTCCTATCAGAATGATAGAATCAGGAACTGAAAAGGCATGGGAAGATATTTCAGAGCTGTTCATCAATTACCACTGCTATTTAGTTTCCTGAAGCTGGAATGGAAAACTCGGTGCCTGAGTTGGTCTGAAGACAGAGAAAGTGCATGTTGTTCCATTACCTCCAACTTTGGTAAACTCCTTGTAAGTCTATGACAAATTACTAATCAGTCTGCAATTTTTCATCCCTGTCTTGTCTCTATTTTGCTGTGCTTCGGTGTGATTACTGCATATTCTATCTCACAGCATCCTGTAAATGATACATCAGCCTTATTGACTGTGGTGTTCCCTCCTGCATTTGATGAGCGGAGTCCAACCTTGGGTGCTTGCATGTGGCTGAGTGTGAGGGTTGGGCTCTCCCTGCTCCCTCAGGGCAGGAGGCAGATGGCTGAAGTCAGGCTCATAACTTTAAGGGCCTCATTTCCCCCCAGTAACCTGGACTTTCTCCATATGTAATAACAGCAGTTGTACAGCATTTTAAACAGCTTCAGACTTTCCTCTGGTGTGTACTGTCTTCTGTTAAGTTTAATGTCCTTTTTGTTTAGAAGCAAGTATAAATGTAGCTACGAATACTACACAGTGAAAGCAATGTTGTAACATGACTGGTTTTCTTACTCTGTTAGTGAGTGACTCTTTTCCCCATCACCAGCCTCATTAACCCAATCTAATTTTTGTTTCTTTCCCACTGTGATTGTTTTTTCATTGTATACAGCTGATCAATTCAATTCTTTCAACATAATATATCACAGATTTCTGTAGGAATTCTTCTGGATTTCTGAGGAAAGCCTGAGACCCAAGGTGCAGAAAGAGCAAGGATGGCAGTAGAAAGGGTTTTCATGGTTGTTACTGCATTGCTACTCACAAGCCCCATGCGGATCTGGGTCTTCTTGAGTTGGGTACACCACACATGTGACAGCAGGGCATTGCCCCCTTCTGCAAAGTCTTTACAGACCGAGTACCCAAGAGAGTTTAGGTATAGGGAAAGATAAATTGATGGGAAATCCACCAAGGCCAATTACTTTGAAGTTTCTAGAAGAGTGAGTTACAAATAACACAAGAAAAAGCAGCAAGCTACAAGCCAACATTACACAGTGCCTTCATGTACCAGCGACAGAGAAATGAATTACAAAGAATTTTAGGGGTTTTTTTACAGCCATATTTGCAATGCCTCATGGCTGCTGTGGGAGCACTGACTTATTGCATCAGTTCGCAAGTGGGACATGTTTGGAGCCTTTCGGAGATGGAGCTGTACAGGCGTAGCCTCAAGGCTGCCCACTTTAATGGGCTCCATCACGTTTCTGCCATTCCAGAGCAAAGCGGTCCTGTGTGGGATGACCTGGTGATGCTACCAGCCAACAGTGCACTGCTTTGGCTGACTTTCCCTTGCAAGTCTGAAGGGACGGGACTGTTGTGATGTTGGCTGTGGGGATAAAGCCATAGAAAGTGAGAGGTGGCAAAAAGAAATGTATTCAAGGAGAAACTCCCTGAGGCCACAGAGAACAGCACAAAATCAAGAAACCCTCAGTCATTGTAGGAGACACTGTACAAGGGAGACTGCGTGATTAAATATGTCTTGTTTGCCACACTCCTGCAGGGATGAAGATGTGTAAGAAAGAGTTTCAAAGTAACCCAGCCTCCACATGAAGGAAACAGTCAGGAAGGATTAGCATAATGATGGCTATTTGTATGCCAAAGTGACATAAGGATGAAGTTAAAAGGCCAGAAGCTCAAGGGAGAAGTGGACTTTGAGTGTTGGCTGGGAGAAAAAGAAAACTAAGAAAGAAGAAAGGTGGGTAAAGGTGTCAGAGGGGAGGGAATTGAGAGGTTGCTACAACTTGAAAAAGGCATTAGTAGTGCTACTGTATTAAGTGAAGGAGAGCATCAAAGCACAATATTTTGCTTTTTCAGAAGTTTTGAAGAACTGTACTAATAAAGTAAGGTGAACAAGCAAGGTCAAGGAGGCCAAAAATGAGCAATGAGTCAGCTTTACTGTTCTGACAGATACATGGCTCTCTACCTGCCATAGCCCAGATGTGAGACAAAGACCTGAAGTAAGAGGTGTAAGATAAATAATGGTGCAGGAAGGCTTTAAATTACAAGGGATCAATTTCTCTGACATAAATAAAGTTTCTTTAACCTCAGATTCCCCATAAGTCATCATTTCCAACTGGAAATTATTTAAACACGCACACAAAAAGATATATTAGTGACATGATTGTGAGTGAAAAATATAGATTTTAGAAAATCAGTGCTTAGCTAGGAAAGAGGGAATAAGATGCAATTCTATAGTTAAACACGACTAGGTAATCATTAGCCTGTGAGCAAGGGCAACATTCAGAGCACGTTGTTGCCCAAATTATGGTTCCAAACTTCGTGGCTTCAAAGAGACTCTCTGCTCATTCTGCTTCTATGAGAGGTAATATCTGTTTTAAGCCAGGCTCTCAAGGGACTGGACTTTCCCACACTAGTATAGATTTACTCTCTGCAGAAGTGTGGAATGATGACACTTGCCTATTAACCCATGAACTTGGTGTGAGTGGGGACTGACCTCCACTGTGCTACCACTTAAGTTAACCAATTTTGTCTCATTTGCACACATAATTTGCTGCCAAGATGACATTATTGAGTGTTTATGACAATGAGGAAATGTTATTTAGTGCAATGGAAAAAGAATAAAGACAGGCTGGAAATCTGAGCTGGAGATAAGGTTGCTTGAAGGGCTAAAGAAACACAACACAAAGATGATTGTAAGGTATGGCTGCTTCGGTCTCTGCTTGAGATCCCTATAGGCTGTGAATCCATCCTGCTCAAATTGCTTGTATGACACCCAAAAGCTTGCTAGAGGTTTGGTTTTGTTTTATTTTTGCCTTGTAGATTTTGTTTAATTATTTATAATTTTTTTTTTTGCTGTATTTTTCCTTGCTTGTTTTTACTCTTCAAAACTGGAAAAGAACCAGCACAGCTCTCCCAGACCAATCACCCAGGACCAGTTCAGACTGAGTGTGTAATCAAATTATTTTTCCTAATTCTTGTACTCTAAGGTCTCTTTTAGTTCATATAGCAACCATAAAAGCCTTGACTATTTTAGGTAATCCTTACACAATTCCAAATTTCTCATCTTTATACTTCTTATGCATCCCACCATGACCTGATTTGGAAATGCCTTCAGCAGCAGGACTGGTCTCCACTGCTCAGACAGTCCCAGGGAGCCCGAGGCTGCAGACCCCTGAGTGTGGCTGATGTGGCACTGTCTCATTCCTGGGTTGAGCAGGAATCTTGCTCAGATGCCGCTTGAGGATGTCTAAAGTGTGAACTGTTCCATAACCTCTACATTGGCTTTCCTCAAGAAGAGGCACCAATGATCAGTGCTTTTGTTCTGTACTCAGAAAAATAGATACTGCATCAAAGAGGGAGAGAGCTGGAGTAGGGGTGGTCACTGGTGAGAGAGGCTCTGCAGCTGCCTCTGTGGAAGCACTGGTTATGACTCTGGGTTTCTCTGAGTGAGGAAGGAGTGAGTACACTCTTTTAGGCATGGACCAGCTAATAGCCAAGCTGTGATAACCCTCCACATCCACATTCCTATCCAGTTGTTACTGCGAAGTAAACCATGAAGCTTTACTCTACATCCATTTTGTTTTAAAGACCATATTTTCCTGTTTACAATGTTTCAATGATATTTTTTTTAGAAACCAAAACCATCTTTCCACCCCAATGGTCCCAAACGACAAAGCTTCAGAGAGATTTCTGCTCGCTGCTTATATTACCCCCCTGCTGCTGTGATTGGGAATGGCAGGAGGTCAAGCAAAGCCAACAGGACATGGAGCAGCTCTTGGGAACTGCTGGGCTTGGACCTCCTGGAGCAGGCTCAAGGTCAGAAATCACAGCTGCTTCTCACAACCTGTCCTCACAGCCCTGGTGAGTCCTAGGCACCACTTCTGGGCAAGCAGTCTCCTGGAATAGGGAGAAGGGAGAAGGGAAGAACCAGAAAAGCTAAGATTGGCTTGTCACTTTTGTATCACTTTGAGCTATAAAAATGGATGGGGAAAGTGCCTATTTTTAAATGCTGAAATAAGTCCCAATAATTTTATATATTTCTCTTAATTTTACGGCATTAGCTGTGAGTACTTTTAATGAGTCTTTTTATGAAAACCTCTTTTGGTGTGGGGGGAAGTTATTAAGCCTCCTACAATGGGATTTTATGGTTTTAATTATAAACAGGTAATGGAGTCTATGTAAAAATTACCTTTTGACTTTGCAATAAAACCCATTTCCCCCAAGGTAAGGACTCCATAAAGAGAGAATTACACGGCAAGGGAATGGAGAAGTCAGCTCTGAAATCACAAGGTACCTGCACAACAGCAGCTTTTGAGAAGCCCTTAGGGACACATTGGCCTTAGTCTGCACGTCTGTCTGTCAGCTGCAGGCCAAGGACATGGCAGAGGGCAATGCAAGGCTGTGGGGTGGACCAGACTGTCACTACATTGCATTGGAGAAGCCTCAGGACTTCTTTAACTTTCTTAATGGTCACGTACAGACCATCCAAAAAATACAGCTAAAGACTGATGCCTGACTGGAGGATGTAGCAGCAATGTTTCCTTCCTTTGGCTGTGCAGTGAGATGCCATGATTGGAATGAGTCTTTTTTTTCTCCCCTGGATAAAATTCCTAGACTTACCCACCTCAGCTTTCTCACTGGTCTTTTCCCACTTTGCAGCAGAAATCCCTTGCATCTCAGCCATGGAGAAAGCCCCTGTATTGGGAAAGTTTTCTCTTTCTTTTTCAGCACAAAGAAATAAGGACTTTTCTGCTCGCCCTCTTCGGGAGGGGTTGGGCATGGTTTGAGCTGTCAGTACAGCCAAGGCCTGTAGCCACAACTGCCCTTTTCCCTGTCTTGAAGTGAATGCAGTGGTTTGCCTCCTGATGCAAAATACATATTTTTCTGCTTATTAGAAGAGGCATTTTCTTGGCACTAAGAGTTAGGGCTGGTGTTCAACACTGAGCTCAGCTGTGCAAGTCCTGCAGACTTCTTATGACCTTGAGTAAGCCACTTAATTTTCCTTTGTTTCCTCATTTCTCCCCTCTTCCTTTCTTCTTTCTTCTCTTCCTTCCTGTTGGCAAGGAGGTAGAGTCTTTGATGAGTGGGTTGTCTTTTAGCATAAGGTCAAGTGATCCAAAGAGACTGAGTTACTGTGACTTAATGAGTTAATTCCATCACTGGTCTGTCACCAAGAACCTTCTGTACGTGTGCTCTTGGCTGCCTCTAGCTAGGAAATAGTGTGGCTTGAAAAAAACATAAATAGAGTTGCTCCAGCCAAGAACCTACTGAATTTGAAATCAGAAAGTAAGGAAAGGCTTCTGAAAACAAAGACTTTGGAGTAAAAATATTTATAGAAAGTGTGAAACCTCTTTTTTTCAGAGACCAACCCTGGTGTCCAAACATGCTCATGTCCCCCTGGCAGCAGAGGTCAAAGGGGCAGCAGCAGGACCCTATCTTGCAGCAGGACATCTCTTGGGGTGCATCGGGTAAGTCGTGCACTCGGGCCAGCTGTGCACAAGCAGCAAACCCAGCAATTCCATAATAAATGCAGGCAGGTGGCTGGAAGCTGGCCATGGTAACCCTTTTGGACAGACAAACCAGCACAGTGCCCATGGGCTATTGGCAGTGCTGGCTGGCTGGGAGCAGCAGTGTCACCCAAGGTCACCATGTGAGCAGCACTGTTGTGTGACCTTAGACTCCTTCCAGGCCTTTGCAGTTGTGTAGATAGCTGGTCTCTACTAGATCATTTACTAGAAGTGGTTAATTATATGACCAAATTAGTACACAGTTGATCAATATAAGTTTTAATTGCCTTTGAGCTGGAAGACTGAGAAAGGAAGGTAAAGAGGAAAAAGCACAGTACTGGAGACTGTAATTTATCATTTGTAAGGATATATGGAGTGCTCATCTTTATCCCTCTAATCATTAATGAAGTGCCTTTCATGTCCTAAAGTTAAAGTCATCAAAGTAAAGTGTGTTTTCTATTGCAGGTCCATTTTAGTTCTTTATACAAATGTCCTAGTGCCCTTTATAATGTATTTGCTGTAAATCTTGACAGCGTTATTTGTTTTGTTTTTCTATCTAAATGCAGTGTTGAGTGGAGACAGCCTCATTATCTCCCTATTTCTAAAAAGAATTCACTGTCTTTGAAAGGTGCTATATTAGCAGCCCTAGAGATAGAAATCCCTGTAGGTACAGAAGAGGCACAGCCCAGGCAGGCACACCGAGCCTCCCCCTTCTTTGCTGTGGAGCTTTAAGTGATGAATGAGTGGTACTTCACTTATCTGTCCTGGACTTGTGGGTTCAGCAGCAAGCAGGCTCATCCACACCTTGCCTTTTCTCTTGTGAAAAGCAATGCCAGATGAAAGATTTTACCAAATCTAGAGGGGAGGGAATTGCTTTTTACAAGCTAGATGCCCTCTTTTTTGACTTTGAGATGGTTAGCTTGTAATGAGCTGAGCCGTGTTCTCTTATTTGTATTAATTGTATTGATCACAGTAACACCTGATGGTTAACTGAGTCCTCACTGTAGTAGACTCTTGGGGTTTTTGAGGTCTTGTTCCCAGGGTGGATTTGTGGCTGGCTCTGATGCCTCCTGACTTCCCTGCGTTTTGCTTTTAAACACTTCAGCAAGCTACGATCCCACCAGTCAACACCCATAACCCTGCTGCAACATCAAGGTCTCATTGCTCTGTTCATCCATTGCTCATCCTTTAGGTCTCATTGCTCTGTTCCTGCCCAAGCCAGCCTGTGTGGCTCTCAAGCTTCAATCAGAGGAAGCTTCACAACTGTCTTAAGTCAGGGTGTACAATTTGTTTCCAAGGAGGATTAACTCAACTGATGTCTGTGTTCTAAACACTTCTAGGAAAGTAAGGTTGGTGAGCCAAGATTTATAAGATCTAGTCCAGAATATAAGTGCTACGATGACATCTGTAACCTTTTGTAATACCTCTCCTTCTTTTTTAAGCAGTCTCTACACTGTCAGCCCAGACTTGTCTGGAAAGCAAATGCAGCTATGCAGCCTTGTTCACATGGCTCCTGATGCCTCATAAGATAACGGAGCAAGACATTTCGCTGAGAAGGTCCATTGGGAAGCAAGTGGACATGCAATTGCTTTTCATATCCCAGATTTCTTCATAAAAAATTGTGTTTCCTGGTGAGAGGAGGAATCTACTACCAAAAAAATGTTAGAGAGAGTGAATGTGAAAAGATAGAGTAATAACTAAATGATGCTTAAGGAGTGAGACCATTTTTACTGTCTTTCTTCTGCTAAAACCTGCCATTGTCCAAGTAAAGAACGGCTCTGTCAGTGCAGCTACATCTTCACGGCATGATAAGGGTTTGCTTTAAGCCCTCCAAGGCCTTTCCAGAATTGCTTATTGTTGTCTGTTTAGATGGAACTGATAGCTAATCTCCACCCTACACATACCACCCCCCCACACACACATACGGCCTCTTTCATGATCCTTCACTTCTTCAGAGACTCTTCATAAGCACATCTTGGGTATCATTCAAAGTCCTTTGAAACCAAGGAGGGCCTTTCTTTTGGCTTCAGGGGCTTTGGCTGTGGAGCTTATCCTTATTTTAGAGCAGATTTATTTTCTTCTTCAGAAATTCCTCTGAAGATTCTCAGAAAAGGTTGAAATGATGGTTACACCTCAGAACTCTGCCTGGGAGGTACAATGCTGTCATGTATCAGCGTCAGTTCCATGTAACAGATATTTAAAGAGTTAAAAAGTGGCAAGGGAGTTTTCTAAAACCTCCTGTAACAAAGTCCAATTCAACAAACAGCTCATGAATATGTTTAAATCTTGTTGATCTCACTGGGGATCCACTAAATGTTACTCCAAGGGCCGGGTGAGCAGGCAGGAGGGATGGCACTTCCCCTCTTCCTGGGAATTGTTTGTACCATTGCAGAGTACTTCAGCATTTTGCACCAGACAATACTTCTGTCACCAAGATGTACTTACCTATTTTGATCTTGCCAATTATGCATCACAAAGGTTTTGTATCGATATCATCAAAAAATACATCTTGATGAGGAAAAAAGTGTCCCAAGTGGGTGTTTTCCTTTGTGCTCCATCTGCTGATCCTCTTGCTGGCAGTGACCCAGCTCATCCAGTCCTCTCTTTTACAGAAGATGGCCCAAAAACCTTCCTAACAACGTCTATTCAGAGACAAATCTTTTTTTTTTATTTGGAATTCTGCTGTCTGTCCCTTTCTCTTTGTTATTGTGAGGGAAGATAACCACATGCACAGTAGTGAAGCAAATAGTTGATCTATTCCAACACTTACATCCAGGTAGATCCCCAGGTGAGATTTCCTGTCAGAGGACAGGAGGTTGACTGCTAGGCTTTTTTTCTTGATCTCACTCTTACCTCTCAAAGCACCCGATACCCAAAGCAAAGCATGTCTTTCATAAAAATGGAAGTTTGCAACAAATGGGAATAATTTTTCAGACACAGCAATTGCCAGGCACTGCTGACTGGTGCACCAGATCTGGAAGTTTTTCACAGCTTTGGAGCTACTGAGTTGTAGACATTGGCAAATACTGACTTTTTAAATTAGAGCTACAATAGTTCAAGAGAGACAGATGGCTTTATTTATGAAAAGGGATTTAAGGACCACACACAGAAGACTCCACTGAAAGACAATGTGTTGTCAGAGACCATATATCATAAAATGTGATATTTAAAACAGTTCTAACAGCCAAAATGGGTGCAGCTGCTTTTTAAAATCCAGGAATATTTGTGCCTCGTTTTTCTGTAACCAAATAAAAACAAACACAAGAGAAGAGGAAACTTTGAGAGGTCACCTCGGGCCTGGTTCAAAACCCTTTCAACTCATTTCTGTTAATACCAGTGTGCTTCTTTCTCTCACAATGTCTTCCATTCAATACCCGTCATCTCAAACTTTGGAGACTTAAATTTGGTGATCAATATTTTGACTTGTTTCCAGGTTCTTCTTGTGCAACATTCCAGGTGTCTGGAGCACAGAATTCCTTGTTAGAAAGGTTACAATGACAATTTGTCAGTGTTGTGCTTGGCCGTCACTTTAAAATACAACTTTGATTGTGGGGTTAGATGGCCCAGAGTTACAAATATTCCAGTTGCTGTTTTTCAGCAGAACTCAGAGCAGTAATGGGTAACAATACATGTTGTTGGGAGCAGGGGAGGGGTAAAGCCATTCTTGCTCAGAAAAAGCTGTGCAGCAACATATGACACAAGGGAGATCAGAAACTGGTACAGAATGGCGTAGTCATTGCCAGCTTTTTCATTCATCCAGAAAACATCCAGAGCTGCACCAGGCTGGAGAGATTCACATGAGAAAGAGCCCCACTAGAGACACTGCTACAAAAGCTGCTTCTGTGTAGAGAGACAGGGGATGTGATAGTATGATACGGGCAGTAGTATAAAACCTGAGCTTGATTTCAAATGAGAACCAAATGATAACCCAGCATGGTACATTGCTGTTCATGCTCCAAGGAGACAAACTCCTCATAGGAGAAAATATCCCCCTTCTACTGCTGTTATTTTCTTTCCCAGCTTTAAGAACAACTCCAACAATCTCTTTCCTGTCAGCACAGCATATGTCTCCTCTACTCTGCCGTTATCTGAACAGAATACAGAATGGAAGCAATTTTCAGAAAGCACAGCAAATATTAAGACCTGCACAGGGAAAAAAATATCCCAGCAGTTACTTGGCTCTCCTGAATACAGAGTGGCAGCTCAAATATTCATCACATCCAGACTGTTCCAAACAAGGAGGCAAATTCTGAACCTGTAGTTATATGAGGTGAGTTGTTTATATGTCTTGCAGCCTTTATATGTCAGTGCTACTTCTATGCTTGCTTTTTTTGGTGCCTACATCTCCTGGAAGGCTGGGCATCCTGCACTGGTGTCTCCCTACATCAGAGGCTCTGGCACTCCCATTGCCATTTGTGGCTATTTGAATGATAAAAATCATTTGTGTAAATTATCTTTTGTTCTCTAGAGTACAGGAACAACCTTGAGGTAGTGGTTTGAGGACACCAAGGTAGTTAGGAAGCTCTGAAATCCAAAGTTGAGACACTCAAATCTCAACAAGCCTCTGAGCAACGTGCAGGTTTGACCTGCTTTGAGCAGGGTGCTGAACCAGGGACCCCAGAGCTCCCTTCCATCCCAGGTGCCAATGTGAAAAGCAGTGTATATCAGTGGCTGAATTTTTGCCAGCCTGCTGTTCTGAGCAGCATACACTGATACTGGAAAAGCTGCTGCAGTTGTGCTGGTAACCTGTTCTAGATAACGAGGATTATTTTCTCACTCTAACCCCACACATTTCCATCAGCCAGGCACAGAACTGCCTCAAGCCATCAGCTTACAATGCTACTTTTTCCATGTCATCTGGCAGATATATCTTGAAGAAAGCACCTGTAGAGTAGAGATTGAAGCTTCTGTCCATATTGAAACCTCAACTTTCTAATTACAAAGGAGCTATCAATGTCCTCATGGTGACAGCAGTGCACCCAGGAGGCGATGGTGGCCACCACTGCACGTCCATACAGAACCTTGAGCACCCATTGCATTGTCTGTAGCTGCATATTCTTCAAGCTGTGGTTGTAGCTGGAGCCACCATCCACAGGCAGTGCCTGAGGCCAAGCAAAGATCTCGTTCCTATTTTAAAAGAGCTGATTCTCTTAGGCTTATTAGCAGCTCCAGTAAGATTTGCATTTGTGGGTCTGAGCTGGAAGATCTTCATTCTCAAACTCCTGCTTTCCATATAGTTAGCACGGTGAAAGAGTTAAAGCCACCTTAGGGCAATGACAGACAGACGTACCCATAGTGTTTGCTGCTAATTAAAAAGCACTTAGGAAGTCCTGGGCTGAATTATTGTTATTCTGTAAGAAAGCAGAATTCATATGTAGATCTCCCCACTGGAAAACAAGACTCAACACCACAGGGACAAGAAACAAGCTGCAAGTTACTGTGAAAAGAAAGGTCTGTTGTGTTTGACGTTCTGTAATCTTTAAATAAAGCATAGTTTAGACACTAAATATGAACTCTTACTGATTTAATGTAAGACCAATATGACTACTGTCACTGAATGTAGCTAGGGAGAAAAACAGTAATAAGAAACTGCAAAATAGCGTAACACAGTTTAATTTCCAGAAAAACATGAGGAGGGTGGGGGGGTTCTATTAATTTTAAGATTATGAAATTGCAGTGGGTTTTAGTTTGTTGGGTTTTTTTCTTTTTTTTTTAACAAGATCCCTGCAGAAGGGGATAAATGAAGATAAGTGGCTGAGTCAGGCATCCTGAAATTAGCGCTGAAGCTTTCTGTTGTGGCCCATCATTACTCTGTGGACTTGCAAAGCAAGAAAAAATGAAAGTATTAAGTGAAGATGCCATTGGAACAAACTGTTCAGTTATCAGGGCTAAAAACCAGCTTGTTTTTATTAGCCCTTACACATTTTTATTTTGCTACTCATTTCTCATTATACCAGACACAGTTCTCTAGAGACTGGGAAAACAGACACATGGAGAACATACTGACTTGTGCCTAGTACTTAGTTTGTACACTTTATGCATGCATTACTATGTTACATGGATTTATTATATACTAATAAATAAAATAATAATATCTTAGATTTATATAACACCTTTCTATTCCCAGAGATTTGAAAGCACTTTGAAAACAGCAGGACTTAATTGTCTTCTCACTTTACTTTTATGCACTCTTGACTTCAGGGGGATTACTCTGATTTACACTAAAAATATACAAGAATTGGTTATCTTCCCTCTGGACCACAGCTAAGAGGAACCACAGCAATTATGAAAGATAACTTAGAAGCATGATAAGGCATTTAGGACAGAGAATGAAAATGAGGGTTTATTTGCTTAACAGAAAAGAGAGTGCTGTAGAAAAGCAGAATATTCTAAGCCACAACTCAAATTGAGCTGTGGCTCAGACCCATTTTCTTCAAAGCATCTCTTAGTCTTAAGTGGCCAACCTTGAGTCAGCATTTCATGGGAACAAGGGCACTTTTGGTTCATATCAGCTTGGTGCTGGCAGTTATTCATGGTCGTCATCTTGTACTCATGGGGTTTCACTGCAATCCTTCCTTCCATGTGGGCAATGCCTACGTGGGGTTTGGAATTCACAAAGTTCCTCTCTAACCCAAAAGGTAAGTCCCTGTGAAACAGTCTTTGAAAAAAAAATATTATATTTTTTTCATTAACCTATGAAGTGTGTATGATCTAGAATGTGTAGTAGAGAGATCAATGTCCTACAGAAAGAGGAGAGGATATATTGCAGTACTGAGAACAGAGGAGTCCTCAGCTGGCAAATGAACACTTTTTAACCAAAACATAAAAAAAAAAAAAAAGCAAAAAAGCAGATTTCTATTTTTGCAAAAGCTGATGCTTTAAAAATCTATGACAAAGTATTCAATTCACGAAGAATTATTCATCAGAAAAGAAATAAGAATATTCTGATGTTTTAACGTGTTACTGCTTTGAACTTTCCCTTAAAGTGATTTTTTTTCTCCCACGTGATATTTTAACTGGTACAATGCAAAGAGCATTCAACCAAAACCAAAATGAGGGGAAAATCTATTTACTCTTTCATATTGTTTGGATTTTCAGGCTCAATTAAAATTGAATATTTTTGTTTTGATTAGAAATGCTTCTATTTTTTAATTCCTAAGAAATCCCTAATTATTTCTCTATTGCAGAAATACTAAGTTCTTCTGATTTGATGTTAGATCTTCAGAGCCAGGAGGAACTAATTCCTCCCCTCTCTACGAACCCAACTGTGGCTGAGGCACAAAAAGGAGAGAGAAGAGCTTATAGATAAGGGGGAAAACACGCTGCTGCTGTGGTTTAGAGCTGGGGCTTTGCCTTCTGAACCCTGGGCACTTCGATTTGTGAGAACAGAATGAGGATGAGCTGCAAGTTTCAAAGTCTACAGCTGGTCTCCAGATTGTCTCCAGTACTGCCTCAGATCTGGTATGTAGTGGTTTGGTTTTCTAAAGGTGGAAATGTAGGCAGCATGACAAAATTGGTTGAAACTGGACAGAGCTGGTAAGAGCAAATGGGGTAACAAAGTTTCTGTGGGAAGATCCGGCATTTCCTTGCTTGTGCAGTTTTTGTACTGAACAATATTTGTCCTTGAGAGTGGTGTTCATTCATAAACTTAGCTTAGTGCAGGTGCAAGCTGAGAAAAGCTTTTTTTTTAACATTGATGCTTTGAGGACTACCAGGACCCACCCTCTCCCCTGCAGAGGGCCACCAGCAGTTACTGGCTAAGCCAAACCTTTTGAGGTGGGCTGAGAACCACAGCTGGGCTCACCATGTTTGTCCTCATGGAGAGAGCAATGATTTCATTTAAGACAACATCTGTGGTTTTGGTAGCGCCAGTGCCTTGCCGGGTACCAGGAGAAGACAACCTGAGGCCAGACCCCTGGTCTCCAGGTGGGTGTGGGGTTCACTGAAGTTAGTGGGAGGTACTAAAGACTAAAATTTAAATTGCAGGCACAAAATACGGAATAGACTGAGAAAACCGCAGCTACCAGAGAAGGGTATAGGTTGAGGAATCATGAGCATCTGACACATCTCCTTAAACAGCAGTGAATGAAGTGTATGACCTGTCCCATGAAAAGATCACTGGCTCCATTCAAGATGTTATAGTGGGAGGCATCTTAGGTTTTTTCTCTGTGCTATGTAGCCCTTCACATCTGAACGGCTTCCCCCTATCTGCCCAACCCCTGCTTTTGCTGTAGGGCCCCAGATCTTGGAAGCAGTTTCATCCAAGCAGCCATAAATCCAGCAAAGAACCAGAAAAGATTTGAAGGTGGGGATTACCTCTTCTCTGAGGAAATGACTCATGATGTGCAAAGTTTACAGCACAACAAATGAGAGGGAGTGGGTGAGGGCAAAGTGTGCTGGCTATTTTAAAAATATACTTGTTTGTTCTAAAGGCTGAAGTGGTGCTTTAGAGAGAAATAAAACAAGGATGAGGAAGCAGCGATAAACCAGGGCTGTTGTGCAAGGAAACAGTTGACTTCCCAAGGGAGCAGTTACAAGCCTTACTGGCGTGTGACGGTGCTCCTTATCACTCAGTGCTGCCAGCCACTGTAATAAAAGTGGCCTTGTAATGGCTGGCTGGGAGCTGCTGGCTGGGGTAATGGCTACATATTCGCTCAGCCCTCCTGGGAGAAGATTTGCCTTGAACCTAGTAGGGTCTTGGTCTAAGTCCATATCTTCCCACTTGCTGTTTATTGATCTCCAAGCAGAAGACTCCACTGAGGGTATTAAGGGTCATTTCTCACTGTCAGCCAGTTAAATGGCACAGGACAAGGGGTAAATATGAACAGAAGAAAGAGGCTTTAATGAGTGCTTCATACCTGAAATGTAGTGGTGCTTCATGAATGGAAGGGATGCTCATCTCTGAGTAATTCTCAACCCCCTGGCATCACCTTATTTCATGTCAGATGCTCCCACAGAGGGGAATTCTTATAAATGGCCTGGGAACCAAATGGGCTGCAGTAGCATCCTTGAAAACAAATTCAGCTTAGAGGTAGTATTAAATACGAACTGAGCTTGCTCTCAAGAAACATTTACATGTGAATTCTGCCAAAATTTATTTCAAGGCGCAATAGAGAGTCTGATCTCTTTCTGTGTTGAACGTCAGTGTTAAAAGAAATGGTTAGGCATAAATATATTGAACTGCTGCTGTTCCACAACGCACCAGCTTTCAGTGCCTATCAAATCAAACTGGCTGGCTCCAGGCAACTCAGATTCCCCTGTATTTCACATAGCTGGGAAAGGTAAATTTGTTATATTCTTGCTCAGAGCTCTTATTTTCTCATCTTTGTCGCAGGAATGACTTAGAATGGGAAAAAAGTCTTGATGTCCAGAGCCCGTGTGGGAGATGTCTCCAACATCAGGTAAGCCCCTGCTCTGGCACCTGCTTCACCCCAGTTCTCTGGTGCTGAGAGAGCAGAAGCATGCCCAGGTCAGTGTGTCTTTCCCTCTTCATTAATTGCTAAAAGAGCTGAGGTGGCTCAAACAAACTGTTTAAGTGGCTATCGTTATGTGAGATGACTCTGTGCCCTGGGGAGTCCTTGATGGCTTTCCCGGGCTCTCGGCCAAGCCCCAGAAAATAAATATAACATCCTGGAATGATATAGTCACGTTTGCTTTTTGCTGACAATCACAATTATTTGCATTTTGTGTCTAGGGAAAAATAGATTTGCTTATTATACCTGCAACACTGGGTTGAAATCCTGGGGTTTCTTTAGCCCTTATGTTATGGAATATTGCTTCCAGATCTGAACATGCCAGCTCAGTCTGTCCCTAGGTGCCAGGTATGGTGTAGAGAGAGGTCCAGAAATGCTTTTGATGACCTCAGAAGAAGAAAAGTGGCTTTTGCTTTTTCTTTTTCTAATTTAGAGATGCATTGGTGTTCTGCATTAACACCAACATACAAACAAACTTATAGTGAAGCTTCTGATTACCTTCTTAGGTGGTCTGTATCAATATTTCATTTGAACAGCTCATAAGCTTCACGGGACATCTCTGTCAAGGGAAACTGAGGCACAGCGAGTCTGAGTGAATTGTCTCAAATTACACAAGGATTCTGAGAGACCTGGAAATTAGTCCAAGTCTCAGTGCAGTTCTCCAACCTCTGAACCTCCCTACTATAGCATTTGGAGACAAGGCTATAGAGCACTGCACAATTCCTGATAAACTAGTGAGCCTTCATAATAATTCACCTTACCCTGCCTGCACAGTACTCCCCTTGGAGGTGCTTTGCCTGGAATTCAAAACTGAGGTTTTCAAAAGTGGCTACCAATTTCTGATCCCTTGGAGTTTACAAAACAAATCCAAGAAGTAGAAAATCTAAATCTCTCTTCTCCCCCAGAGGACAGAACACTCCTTTTTCCACGAGTTCCCATTCATTATCATTGTTAAAATCATCATCAGGAGAACAGCTGGGAGTTCACATGTTTTTCACTCCCTCTGTCTTGCATCCAAGTTGAAGAGGGCATGGATGGAACATCTCCTCTTTATTACTGGAGCCTGTGGAGGATTAAAACAAATTTTTTTGATTAAATAATATTTTGTAGTGAAGGAATGATAATGTTCCTCCTGAAATAATATTATAAGCATAATTAAAAGAACTCCCAGAAGAAGACAATCAGCACTTTAGGAAAAAAAATCAACCTTATGTAAATGATAGTATAAAAGGGCAGGACAGAGGCTTCCAAGTGTTTTGTTTTGCATTGTCTCTGTAGTAATTCTGCTTGTAGAAAAAAGATTCTGTAAAACACTGCTTCTCTACATGGATACCACACAACTATACTTTCAACAGTCGAGTATTCAACAGAAAAATTGATTAAAACATAGTTTTGCCTCATTCAGCCATGGTTAGGGGCATCATATTCTGCACTGCCTTCAGAAGGGGTAAGCATCTCTCTCTAACCACTTGCTCCAGCAAAAATGATGTGTGCACTGTGGTGGTACCACCTGGTTACTGTATCTGGACATTGCTCATTATAATGGGGAGGAAGATCAGCTTCAGCCATTTCCTCTGTCTGCCTGCCCTCAGCTTCACCTGCTCACTTAGACACGTAACCCTGTAGCTGACACATCAGGATGTTCTTGGATGTCCCTGATGATGGAGGCCCTTTGCCTGGGCAGGTGTGTGCTCCACACTGAGGCAATGGGGAAAAGACCAGACTGAGATCCTGCGGGAGTATTTTTGGTCACTAAGCCTGTAAACAAAATTGAGTCTGCAGTAGGGTTTATTATATTGGCTTATATAGTTTCATATAAACAATCACATTTTTAGTCAGTCAGATGGAGAAGGGATGAAAGATTTTTTTTTTCCTCATGAAAACTTATGTGAATTAAACTTTGTGACCAGCAAATCCCTTGAAGAAATGAACCTTGTTCAATCTGCTTTCAACTACATGAAATTGGTATAACATAATGGCTTTGCCAATTTATTCATACATCTGATATTTGCTAATGTGCTTTGATTTATTGGCTTTCTCATATCACAGTAAAACTGTATTTTTGTATGCTTTATTTCCTCCACAATCCCTAGCATGCACAGTTCCTGCTGGGCCTTCAGAAATTAATCTTTGATATTTTTTCCTCGCGTGTAGTGCAAGCAGAGAGCACCATCCATCTCACTGAAATTGGGTATGCTCCAACTTTCTGCTTTCCTTTTTTTTCCTCTTTTTCTCTTTTCTGCTCCCCATCCCATGATACTTCCCGGTGGGTGGGTGGGTGCGTTCACCCCAGCCACTGCTCACATCTGTGTGTCTCAGTACAGCCAGGGATTGCAGGAATGGACCTCTGAACATTCGTGGTTCAGTTTCATAATGTAGCACACACTCACTGGGCTCTCTCCTCTGACTTTATTTTGTCCTCTGTGCATCTGGCAGGAAAGGCACTGAACAACAAAGAAAAGCACTGTCACCCTTCCACGCCTCAGCAGAAGAGTTTAATTGACTATTGCCAATCTCAGTGATGATTTTAAACAGGAGAAACCAGTCATGCTGTCTGAGACCCCAGTTTGTGTTTGGAAGTTCCACGTGTTCACCTTCTAGGGCAAGGAATAATATTGATTATTCTCCCTTGTCTTTTTTTTTTGGGGGGTACCTCAAACCTGCTGTCTGTTTAATTTGTGTGTCCAGGGCTTAGAGATGCATTTTCAGATGATGCTCAAAAGGTATTGCAACTTGACTGGGGTGCTGAGGATAGATTTAAAATTTAGATGTAATTGTCTCTTTTTGCTTGTGCAAAATCTGAGGAATGATAATATCTAGAAAATTGGCCTCGCTATCCTTTGCTGCTGCTGCTACTCTTCTCAACTACTTTGGTTGTGACACATGAATACAAATACCTAAAGCAGGTAATGGACATTGTAAGCTCCATTCCAGATGTCCTAGGGCTGGAGGAAGGATATATAAAGGCAGTAATAAAAGCTCTACTCTTGTCAACTGTGTTTGAAAGCTGGATTCACAAAATACTTTAATGGAAGGATTTGGGTGCTGGATAACTTTTTCCCAACCCTTTTTCAGTGCACTAACTGAGAGAAGGATAATCAAATTTAAGTGACTCTGTTTAATTCACTGGAAACCATATGATCCACCACTGAGACAGCTCTTTTAAATGGCTTGTTCCATTATCCCAGACAGTTTGGGACCCCTGGTGCACAGACTAGGGCAGAGCCCAGGCAGCAAAAGCCAGCAAGACTATTCCCCAAAGCTGCTGGAATTTTTATGATTGCTGTATTTTAAAGTACTTACAAACATACTGTTAATCTGGTCCCAAATACACCTGTGTTTTAGGATCAAGATAAGTGCATTTGAATGCAAATGTATGTAATGCAATGCAAATTGCTTTAATGGAAATTAAGCTGCGTCTTTAAAAGCATTGACATTACCAAAAGAATACAGGCTAATACAACCTGCCAGCTACATGGCATCATGAGTTTGCTTTCAGAACTAGACAGTCACCAAGGAAGGCACATACAATACATAAAATAGAGGAAAGTACAGTGAAAATGGAATAGAAAAGGGAATAAAGCTGAGATGAAAGAGTTGGAGAGAGAACAGTGAGAGGGAAAGAGGATGCTACAAAATCAGCAGAAGATTAAACTTGCATTTGGTCACAAAAGAAGAAAGAACTACATTGCTGCAGTCTAGATACAGCAATATATAAAGAAAAATGAAGGTTAGAGGTAATGATTTTAAGCTGTCAATGGTTTAGAATTAAAATCCTGAGGCCCATCTTGTTCCAGATCTGATCCCAGGTTGAGTGCAATGGATAGGATTTCCCTCCAGCATTCACAAAGATCTGTCCCTGGGGTGCTGCATGATGAACTGTGGCTTCACTGGGAACTCGATCCTCTTTCTAATATTGTGGCTGATGCCAGCTCTGAAATATAAACGTGAAGAAAAAGAACCAAGGCCCCCTATCCCCTCCCTCTATCCCCCTCACCCCATCAAAATCCAGAATGAATCCGCCTGACATGAAGGGAACTGGGGTCCTCATAGGAAGGGCAGGAGAGACCTGGTATTGCCACTGATAAGAAATAATATTCTTGTCTCACTTAATCACTATGTAAAGGAAAACAGAGGGGGAGAAGCAGCCGTGTTTGCTCTAGGGCTTCTGCTGGGGCTCTCAGTCCTCTTCCATGAAGCACTAAAGCTCATGCACCATCCCACTGACTTCAAAAGGATGCAAAATTTTCCTTTTACTTTATGGTTCCAAATCCAGTGATCAAATGAACAAAAAAAATGTGTGGGGAAGCAGTATATTGGAGAGAAAGAAGGGAGTAATACTCCAATTCCTGCTCCAGATGTTTTCCTCCTCCTGCCATTTGGTTTCTGTTGTTCCTAAGCACCACGAGTTCATCTTCTGCTGTAAAGTAACATGAGCGAGTGGCAGCTGCTGCCAACACCTCTCTGCACAGCCCTGGAGAAAGCAGCCTGCTCGTGTCTGTAGGGTATCAGTGGTGACAGCCTGATTTTCTGATACTCGGGTTGCACCTCCTTGGGGGAAAGGGGCTGTCTCTGCCAGCCAGGACAGGGAGGCAGAGGCAAAGGCAATTGCAGGCTGTGTGGCATCGTTGTGTGGGGTGATGTTCTGCTCTACAGCTACGTGGAGCTGTGTGGCAGCAACAGAAAAGATTGGATTGGAGCAGGCTTGACTCAGCATAGTGCTGCACAGGACTGGAACTAAGCAGCATTAGAGGAGATAACATTTCATTCTGATCTGATCAGGTGTCAGGGTGGTGAGCACAGCAGGTATCTAAATGTCTTCTTTTGTGGTGTTTTGTTGTGTGACAGAAGAAGGCTCTCTCCAGCAGAAACGCTGCCCACAGGATCTCCAGCACTGGTGGTGCCCTCGGTCCCTTGCTCTCCCTCTTTGTGGCCCTCTGCATCTTCCTGAGGCTTTTGGCCTCTCCTGCTAAAAGCACTAGGCTAAGATACAGCAGTGAGAGCAGGGGATAGCAGCAGAGTGGATGCTTAGTGAATCTTCCTGAACTTAAATGATTGATTACAGCATTGCCTGTGACTGCCAGGGATGGATTTAAAGACTGAGTTGGTAATTTTCAGACCTGTATTCACTGCTCACTATTTCCCTCCACCGATCAGTTTTGTGGTCTGTGCCTTCAGTATTGTTCTATATAAAATTGATATAAAGTGGCCTGATGCAGGAAAGCAATCCCAGGGCTCATGCACTTGGTAGGGCTATGCAGAAAACCATGTTCTGTCCTTGAATGATTTGTGTGGACACAACCATATAACTTTCTGCCTCTCTGCTTCAGCGTGTCCATCTGTAACCGAGGGCTGTGAGGCTCTGCTTGGCTCTGCCCTGCTGCTGGGTCCCTGGCTGAAAAGCTCTGTAACGTTCAGGGAAGCATAACTGACATTACAAAGTTTCTTTAATAAACTCTCTTTGGGGCCAGGCTGCTGTAAAACACAGTAGTGTGAGTCTGGTACTAGCCTGTCATTTCAAGCTGGGTGCTTTCCCATGGGCTGGTGCACTGCAGGTTGAGCAGAGGGTTCTGTGGGGTCCTGGTGGTTAAAGACCACTGCTGGTACCAGCAGACTTTAATGTCTTCTCTCACCTTCCATGGGGATGTATTTTCAGGGCATTTTTTGCTTTGTATGTCTGTGTGGGAGCAATGGAAATAAGCATTTCTGGGTTTTGTGTCTGACTGATCTGCTTAGGTCAACTGGGAGAAGGAAGAAGTGCAAGCAGGAGGGCAGTGAGGTCCCCTCCTCACCCTGCCCTATTTGCTTTGTCCCCTTGGACAACAGGACAAGACAGGATGGTAAGTTATCACAGCAAACAGCTCGCAGAGTTGTCCCTAAGACAAAGAGCAGTAAGCAAAAGGATCAGATTTAGATCATGAGAGGTATGTGGACAGGTTGGCTGAACATTGCTCTGTGCACTCCAGGGGTGATTTGCTTAAATCCTCAGCAGTAAATGCCTGAGAAAGCCTCAAAACCCATCACCACCAGCAGAAATGACAGCCACCACCAAATGGCCATGGAAGCTGTGACTGGGGACCTTGCTGTGGCTCTCTGCCTCCAAGCTGGACTGATTCTGCTCCTTCGGGTTGGAAAGAGACAAATCAAATCCTGGACGCCTTTGGAGAGGAGCCTTGGTGCACTCTTGCTGCTTCTGTGCCAGGTTAGTGTTAAATCACTCTTAGTGGATTACACTGGCTTAACAAATGCAATCTCATTTACTTCAGCTCCAAGGCTACAACCCAGTTATTGAGACCAACTTCTGTAGCTCAGGATGGAGACATATTTTACTGGGGCTGGGGGTCATAGACTTAGTCCCTGCTATCATTCATCCTGGGCTTCTCCAGCGAGGCCAGGGTGCCCCTGCCCAGGCAGCAGCGAGGCTCAGGCACTGGACATGTCAGGCTTGTGTCCTGGACTCAGGGCTTCCCTCTGCTCCTCATCTCACGGACCAGGAGCAGTGTGTGAGCACCCAGCACTGCTGTTCAAGTGTCAGTGCTGGGGAACAGATGCTCTGTCTGTTCTAAGACACTGAGCCCACCTTCAGACCTCTCAGCCAGCTCAGGCAGTAGTGGCATTTCCAGACCTTTTTATTCATATTTTTTTTCCCCTGAAGATGAGTATGTAGAAGTTGGTGACAACACCAGGACTAGAGCAGGCTGTTCTGCACCCAGGATATGCTGCCCCTTCCAGCACTGAATTACCTATAAACTGGTTGATGAAGGGAGACTGCATACAGCTTTTCCCAAAGAGTTTGCCTTAAATTGCTGATTACTAGACAGCAAAATTACAGAGATTTCTAGCCATTTATTTCAGTCCCTTTGTTGCCTAAGGCTGTTTCCACAGCTGGAGAACTTTGGAGTCCAGAGCATGCTCCTGTGGGCTGAGAAGTGCAGCAGGTTAGTGCAGATGGAAGGAGAGCTCCAGCTCTGCCTTCTGCTCTGGTTGGCAGCGTGAGCCACCGGCAGGTCCTGCCTGTGGAAGCTGAAAGCTGTGCTCTTGAATCCTTCATACGAATCCACTCCTGTGGGCTCAGGAGTCCTGGTGTGAGAGAATCTAGGCTGATACCAGATTTCTGCTCCGTTGGTTTTCCTTGTAAACCCGCGACCAAGGATTGAGATGGATGCTTTCCTGGAAGAGTTTTACTTGGAGGCAGATTCCCCATCCACGTTGAGATGCTGATTACTGGGTCTGACCCTCCCTGATATCCAGATGTCCCAAAGACATTAAAAGCAACATGGAGAGCACAGGAGGAGGGACGTGACTCCACTACATTTCTTTTTTCTCGTTGTTGTCAATTAAACAGGATTTATGTCTTATTTCTCTGTTCTGTAATTATTCCCTGAGATTTATTTCAGATAGCTCAAGAAAACAATACAGCTGCAGAACTTTCTGGCTGCTGAGAAGAGTTATTGCTGTACCTCCTGATTCTCTAGCAAAAAACAAGCTCCCTTCGTTATTTGCTTTACCTTACAGAAGAGGGTATCCATTGTAATTTTGTTCCTGTTGAGGAGGGTCTGGACATGTCAGGTAGAGTGATCCTCGAGGATAAATTTAATCATGGACCACAGAGAGTGTTCATGAGCCCCCGGTGCACATCACACTGCAGGAGCTCCCCTGTGCCAGCCTGAGGAGTTCAACTTTGCAGCAGAGCAGTTGTCATTAGTGATGAGTGAAGGCCAACCTGTTGTTTCTGATGGAATACTCACTAATGACTCTGATGCTATGGGGGTTTTCTTTTGTATTAATTTCAATAGCAAAAAAGAGAGGTTTCATTTTTCTACTTACACTTTGAAACATGGGATCGACTGGCACTTTCAGAGGATATGTGGTTGCTTGATATTTTTTGAAAGCTGAGGGGCGAGAGAGGGATTTGTTTGCATTTGAAGGAGGGTTTGACAAAAAAAATGTTAGAAATATTGACATAATTTAGGTAACAGGCACTGTAAACAAGCTGCTAGGTTTTTCTTATAATAATTTACATCCATTCCTCTGCAGAGTACAGCTTGTGTGTTTCTCCTCATCTGAGACAAAGCCAATCATTCTGACTTGCAGGCTTTCTCGCACATATTTCTGCCATATTTGCCCTGAACTTTGGGCTTGATGAAACCCCATACCAAGTCAAGCTCTGCTGAAATTGCCAAGGGTTTAATACAAGATAACAAATTGACTTATTTTATTCATATGTAGCTTTGCCTCATGCAGCTCAGCCTGAGTTTGCGGACAGTTTTACTTCCAGCACAGTTATTTGGGATTGCAGGTTAGCTTGAGGTTATGCAGGTCTATCGTTGGAGAAGCCAACACAAGCTAGAAAAACATACCCAGTGGGAAGGGGTCCCTGCTCCCTACAAATGCAGATGAGTGATTCTGCCTGACAGCCACTTCAGGTAGGGCCATCCAGACATACATGCACCTCACACTGCTTCATTAGGTGATGCTGGACATGCTCTTGTGTTAACCATGTTTGCCCAGGGAGATAGGTAAGCCTCAACACTTTGGACAAGACCTGGATTGGACACGTTGATTCTTCATCCCTTTAAATCCCTTTAAATGGCTGTGTTGGTCCCAAGGTGGGACTGGTTACTACTTGTACTTGGTACTTGTTACTGCTGATGCTGCATTAGTCCTAAGGGAAGAGAAGACAGGTTGTGAGGAGCAGCTTTGGAAGAGGCAGTAGCACAAATTGCCTTGCTCCTGTGTTTAGATGCAGTGTCCTGCTGGGCAGAAGTACTGCTGCTGTCAAAGGCAGGCTGAAAAATACTGCTGTGCATATAAAACCTCCCTTGCTTGCCGGTAGTCATGGATTACAACACACCTCATTTCTCAAGGTACTTTGCTGTAGCTTGGGTATGAAAAACATGATATAAAACCAGATTAATTCTTTTCCTCAGCACTGGCTTTCTATAACAATCAGGTCTTAAATGGGCCCTCCTCGAGGGTTGTCTACCCAGGCAGTATGTCACGAGTTCCTGAAGTCTACATTGGCCATTCGCTGTGGCAACATCACTGTGTGCCTTTTTCTTTCTTGGTTATTCCACCTCTTCTTTCGTGTCAACCCCATGTTTTGCTCTCCTTACATCTCTATGCTGTTGTGTTCTGTCAGGTTTTGGAAAGACACCCTCATGTCCCAGAGGGCAGAGAAAAATGTAGATGGCTATGGAGGAAAGAGCTTTACCTTTGTCAGTGCTTGGGGAGGGCTAAGGCAGCGAGGGAGGATGAGGTTTTGCATTCATTGTGACCTCAGGGGAAGGAAGTCCCATCATTTCTGGCTTGTGTTTTTTGTTTCTATCACGAGGAGCTCTAAAGTAAATTTAGCAAATAGAATTTCCCTTTTTGCCTACAGAAATTCAACTCTGTCCTGCAAAGGTTACTCTTGCTGTTAAAAATGCTAGAACTCAGAGAAGTTGTTAGTAAAGTTTCCTGCTATTTATTCCACATGATGATGCTCATATTTGTTTGGCATTCCAAATAGGGCTTCATTGAGAACTTCTTGTAACAACAAATACTGTTTGCTGGCTTGAAAGGTACCTGGAAGCAGCCAGAGAGAGAACAAACATCTTTTATTATTATTTCCAAGTGAAAATGAAAAATCCATGTATTTGGTGAAGTCTTCATAAAGAGTGCTCACACACAGTTGAAATTACAAATATCACATCTGTGAGATCCTTCTTCTGTCATCACTGCAGTGTTTGTAAGGTTAATGCTTGTTTCTGAAAGTGGTTTTGCTGAGGAGCTTCAGGCATTTTTACTTGTTATTTCCCTACTAGTGTCAATGAGGTGATAAGTTCTGTTTTTTCACATCTCTCTCTCTTTTAAATGTATCTTTAAGTAACCATCAGACTTTCTGGGGAAAAAAAATCATTAGTATTTTCATCTAAACAAATGAACAATATGCTGGCAGTTTTCAAGTTTCCTTTTAAGCCACTGTCTTGTACTTTCTTTCACATGGTAACTCCTGAGCCAGATTCAATAGGGTAAAGGACTCCGTACAATGAAAGTGTGCAAAGTGAAGAGTACCAGAATGACAGTCTCTCAGTCTATATTGCAAACCAACAGGGAAGCTGGCACTCTGAATTGAGCTGGTTGCTGAATAACAAATCTTCAATGGATTGCAATGTAATTTCTCCCCTTTGAAAAAAACCCTGTATTTAAAGTGAGGTGAAAGAAAGTGTAGTTTCTTTCAAATATTCAGCCGTTAAAAGCAGATTCCCAAGCCCACAACACTCATATTCCAATGCAAATTTGATCTGTAAGCAAAAATTGGGCAAAAATAGGTAAATACTTTCAGAAGTGCTGCGTTTGTCCCAGGTTCATCCAGAAGTTGTGTGCAAGGACTCCTCAGTCATGTACTGCAAGCACCTGGGAAAGCTGGAAACAAGAAACACATCACTTGGCAGCCTCTCTCTGTAGTTCTGCACTCAGGGTCTATTGGCTGTGAAAATTTCCTCCGCTGTTTTGACATTTGCCTTACTATATAAACAGAAACATTCAGAGTCCTTGTCTTCCCTCCCTGGTGTTGTTCAAACCCATAGAGGGCAGGAATGAATGGGAAGGAAAATCTGTCTGACCCTGGGTAGCTTAGGAACTGCTGGGAAAAGACATCTGCTCTACCACTGATGGCTTTATGTGCTGTGGAAAGAGGATGGATTTTACTGGCCTTGCCTCTTATTTGTATTGTGTAGCCAGTGTGAAATTTGTTTAGAAAACTGCCTATTTTTTTAAACAGCTGGTGCTGAATATTGACAAAATTGGGGTATAGAGTACAGAGCAAAGCTGTAGCTTTGGACAAGAATATGGAGAGTAGAAGATGAAGGAGGCAGAGGGCCCTTCCAAGGCAGCCCAAGCAGCTGCAGCAGATGGGAAAGGCTCCTTGAAACACGGGCAGCAAGAGGTGGGACATCCACCCATCCACCCACCCACCCATCCATCCACCCATCCATCCATCCATCCATCCATCCATCCATCCATCCATCCACCCATCCATCCAGCCCCACCCCGACCAACTGGATCCAGCCCATGGTGCTGATGTTTCCAAACTAGTGGTAGCAGACTTAGGGCTCCTTAGGGCAAACAGCACGTGTTCTTTCCCTTGGCCAGGATTTTAGGCAAACGATCTGTTCTTCCCTCTGCATCCTATAATCTGTTGTTGTCATAGTTGTTTCTCTTTGGTAGCAGATCATCACTGAGGGAAGCTGGAGCAAATCCTGCACTTGATTTCCTCTGTCATATGGGTGAGTTCCTCTGCTTCATATGTTGGTTGGGTGGTTGATGAAGAACACCAGGAGGAAAAAAAGCAATTATATCCAGCACAGGCACTCACAGCTGGTACCACAGCTATGTGTTCAGAGTGATGGTTACAGTACCGCTGGAAAGACAAAACATTTACATTTTCCAGACATGCTAAGCCCTTCCTGGTTAAAGCCACACTGTTCTTCATCTTCTGAGTTAATCCTGCAGATCTGTGCTTTAAATAACCCTGTACCCTGAGCCTCTCCCCAGCAGGGAGCATGGCATCCACAGTGTATAGGGCAAGGAAATGTATTTGCGTGAATTTGTGTGAGGCTCCTCTGCTAAAATATCCCTGCTCTCAGGTAATTACCAGCTTCTTTTGAATCTTTCAGGGCTCACTGTTTCTGCCATCCACTTTTAACATGGACAACAGGATTTCTCAGGCTTGGCTGTGCTCAGCGCCCACTTCACATGTCACCGAATGACTACTCCAGAAGTAAAAAAGGTACGAAATGTCCGTAGCGTATTAAATTATTGTGAGCAGGTACCTCCAAATTAGACTGCGTAGGCAGGCAAAAGACAAGGAAATTTAACACTTTACGGGTTGCCATAAAAAAAAGAAGGGTAGTGACATTTACCAAAGGAGTCCAAATACTTAAAAAGGCATTGCAGTCTTGAAATCCATCACTCCTTCTCCCCTACAGACTTGGGGCATTTCTCAAAGCCTGTTGGTTGCTTCCACAGCTTCTCACCCCCCTCCTCTCTCTTCCCCTCTTTCCCATTGGCACTTCTCAGCTCAGGACCTTGACAAGTCCACACTGCCAGATAAGAGACGGGGTGTAAGCAAACACAAGGAAACTTCATAAGAACACGGATGATATTTTGTATTTGTTTGTGATTTGCTTTGGACACACCTTTGGTAGGTTTGCAGCATGCGGAATGGCTGCTGGATCCACAGAAGACCTTCACCTGTAGTGCCACCACCATTAGAAGATGCCCATAGCCTTGGGCTGTTGGGGCTCATATTCGACTTGATAAAGCCAATTAGGACCCTATAACGGTTTGTCAGAGGAGCAGAGCTGGATAGTGGCCTTGTGGCTACAAGGTGAAATAAAGCAGGCCCTGAAATGCACATGTGAGAAATGGGAATGCTGCCACGGAAGTAAATCAATGAAGATAACAGTGGCAGTGAGAAATACCACTGCCTACTCCCTTCCTGAAGTCCTGCGAGTTTCCACCTTGCCTTGAACAAAGACTTTGGATAATAGATGGCAACAGAGGCTCTTGGCTCTGCAAAACTTAATTTTAACTGATCAGCCACAAAGGTGGAGCTGGAAATAGATTTTCCTTTCCTGTGACTACCAAACTCCAGCAAAGCCACTCTGCTAAGAATATTTGCAGCCTTTTGTTTTTTCTCCCAGTCCTTCGCTTTAACCACGTGTCTGCAATGGGTATAGGGAGTGCTCAATGCTGGGGAGATTTGGCCTTCAGTGTGTTTGATGGGAGGCCAGTGGGGCTGGCGTGGCACTAGTGGGGCTGGCATGGCACTGGTGGGGCTGGCTTTGCCACAGCACAGCCCCCACAGTGGTACCAGCTACGGGGAGTGCCAGGTGGGTTAGAGAAAAAGCTTAAATACTGGTGAGCAACAAACAAATCTGAGACTTTAGGGACCTGTTCATAGGAAATTTATAGGTGGTGAAAGGGGACACTAGTCACCAGGCTGCAAATTCTTAGGGCTACAGACAGCTTTGGTTTCTACTATCCTAGAACAAAGATTGGGCAGCACCAGGGTGTTACACAAAGCCCAGGGAAGAGTGGTTGCTAACCTCCAGGTTTTCTGCTTCAGCTTTGTCTGGAGGAGCATATGGCCATCTGAACCTTGCAACATTAAATTAGTCCAGCCTTTCAGCCTGGGAAGGAGGGATTTGTTCATGCAGACAAGTGAGTTATTAATACAATTTGCAAGAGGTAACCTCACTGAATCACTCACACAGCTGCTTCTTTCCCTGTATGCAGGGCTGCAACTGCAGCAAGGTTAATACAGAGCATCCATCATTTCCATTAATAGATGGCAGTGCTGTGTAGATCCTTTGTGTGGTCTGCCTTTAATTATTTTTTAAGGTGGTCTCTGTATATTTCTTTGCAATGTGAAGGCTGAAGTGGAGAATGGAGGTCATGTCTGTGGACTGACTGATTAAACCTGCTCATCACACCTCCTGTACTGGGCTCTTTCCAATGCAAATGATGCCTTGTAGCAGAAGAAATAGATAGGAAAAAATGTGTAGGTGCAGCCTGTAATTGGGAGGAAGCAGATTTTGAATAGACTTTATTTTTTGGGGGGGTGGAGGGGAAGAGCAGCTTTTTTCCACCCTCCAAAATATAAAGGGAACACTGAGTGACCCTTTGTGGCTCCAAATCCTTGGTGCACTAAGGATGGAGAGAATAGCACTACTATAGGTATCCCTTCTTTCTTCTCTGTTAGTACTCAGGACTACACTCAATATTTTGATTTAATAATATAGTTTATAGTGCACGTTACATTTTTTTAAAGGATGTTTGTTACCTGAGAATGAAATTACAGCCAAAGGTGTCTGTAACCTTTATCTGTCCTCTGGGCATCCAGTTGCCTTCACAAGATTTACACCACGTGCACATGAAACACAGAAAGTAATTGGGGTTTACTAGTTTATCACATCTTACCCCATGTATTTCACAGTAGTATTAACATGCAATAGCCTGTCCAGAACAAATATTTCTTTCTTATGTACTGCTCTGACCAAGAGGGAAATAGTTCATGTGAGGCCTATGTGCACAGAGGTATATATGAAAAAGGAAAAATTAGTATTAAAAGTAGCAGCCAAATAAATTCACCCTACATGTAGAAACCTTATGAATAACATCTCAAGAATGGTAGCAGGAACAGGACCCCGGGCCCAGGCAGAAGGAGAAAGGGTTTGGGTCTAGGGGAGGAGAACTGAAGGTCAAACTCAAGTTGTTGTGCTAAGCGGAGCCTCTGTTGTCATTGATTTACAGACTCTTCTGTATTTGCCTTTACAGTGGTCAGTGAGGTAGGACTGGATCCACTCATAAATGATCATAAGTGATGAACATTGCAAGGATGAAAAACAGTGGATGACTTCAGATTTATTCTTGACGCACTTCTTCTGGCCTCCAGAGGATCCAAGAGTGTTTGAACTTGTCATCATGAGTGTACATGCCCAACGGCCGTGGGCTGAGTCCATGTGTCTGACTGCTAGGGCTCTTCCAACATGGTTTGGAGAGCAAGGAGAATGGGCTGTATATGAAGACATCCTAGGCAATCCATCTCTGAACCCAAGTGGTTCCTCTGGCAAATCCCTACCTGTTATCTGTGAGCCAGCACATCACTGGGTGCTGAAGACATCCCTACTGATACAGGTGAGCAAGATATCGCTGTCTGTAGTCTTTTGTCTCTGTCTCTATCTCTGTCTGTCTCTCTAGATGTTGATAAGAAATAGTTTATGAGATAAATATACACCTAACATATCTGGTGAGAAGTGTTGAATGCCTTCATCACACGATGTACTAAAAATGTAATCCCTTCCACTGAAGAGCACTAGGAGCTACTTAAGCTTTTATGCCTGGGCCTCTAGTTATCTCCTGGTGTGTTTTAGTTGCTGCAAATTAGGGTGTCATGAAGTATGGAGAAACTTGTTTGCAGAGGATGTGGCTAATCCACTGTTCTGATCATCCTGACTCACCAGCTGCTTGTACACCACTAAATAATATCCAGCCTCAAACGAACACAAACAGCTAAGGGGTCATTAAAATTCCTTCTCTGTCCTGATCATTAAACAAACCATACAAGAGGCAGACTCCATACCTGGGAAAAGTGGCATGTTAATGGAGATGCACCCAGCATAATTGCTGTCATCCATCACCCCTGTCCTGCTGATATTGACAAAGTGCAGCTAAATATTTAAATAAGCTGTTTTTCTTCAGAAGCCAAAGGATTAGATGCAGCCAAATTTCTCAGTCTAGTCAGCAAACGATACAAATCCAGGGATTAAACAGGATTTGCTGGAGTGAATGAGAGCTGCTTCTGCATTATGCTCTATGAAAAAATATTCTTTGCTGCCAAGAATGTTGCTTGAGGCAAGAAGGGGAGGAGAGACCATTCTCCTTCTTATTGAAAGCAAGCAAAATAGAATTAGTTCCTCTTTTACTCGACACTCTTGATTTACTTTGAGGGTGTAGCTGAAGGAAAATGTGGCTTTCCCAAGCCCCATTAGTCACTTATACTTCTAAAAGCAATAGATTTGAAATTAAGATGTAGGGATTACAAGGCTCCATGTGTCTGTTTTGCTTCAAAGTCAGCTCCTTGGAAATCTTGCCAGGTCGCTACCAGTAAAATAGGAGAGAAATGCTTGTTGAAGTCATTTTTGTGTGGCTGCATGTTGGTAAACTGCACTTTCCCCACATTTGGTGATGGGCATATTGAGTTTATTGGGTAAGCACAACAGGTACTTGCAGAGAGAGACAAAAAGGGTTTACAAACACAAGCAAATCTATTTGCTGGGTCTGGTTGGGAAGTTTTTGAACAAAACTTCTTTTCATTTGGAATGTCTCAGTTCATTAAGTGAATGAAGTCATTCACAGAAAAAATTGCTATTGATTTTTTTCTAATAATCCAAGTGTAAATTTCTGGGCTTTTCTTATTGCCTTTTTCCAGCATAAAAAACCTTGGTTTTATTAATTTGTCTTTAATCATCATAATATTATGGTTAAAAAGGCAAACAAAACAGAGGAGCAGAATGAAGAGCTGATCAAAATTAAATAGAATGGAAATATTAGAAATTACCCAAACCAAGAAAGTTAAAATCTCCCTTGGAATCTTGAGTTTTTGAAACAGATTTGAATTTGAAACCTTATGCTGCTCTGAACAAAGGGAGAATGACACTATCCACCGTCAGTGGGGATAGGAAAATAAATTTCTGACCCTTCCTAGGAGTCATCTCAGAGCTGTTTGACAACTAGCAGGAGGGATTTGTGAATTATTTTCTCTGGAAGTGTGAAAACCCCTCAAATCTTACTTTTTTTGATGGCTGCATGGTAGTAAGGGGAGGAAGAAGAGATTTGCCTTTGCAGCAATAGCAAAAAAGTTTGCATGTCTTTGCATTTTTTAGGTAGAGCCCTAGATTTGTTGGTCTGATGATTTGGAAGCTGAGCAAAAGTCCTGTCCATTCACTTTAGGCAAGGTATGTATCTCAAGAAGAACAGCAATAAATTAATTGGCCAGAGCTATTCAGTTTATGTAGTATTTGGGAAGACTTCTTCTTGCAGTACTTTATTTCTCTTTGCATATTCACAATCATTTCCTCTGAAAGCTGAGCTCAGATAACATCTGAGCAGAACCCTGTTCAAGGTTCAAAATATTACTTCTGTCACTGGTACATCTGTCCAAGGATTGCATGTGCTCCTCTTGTCAGATTAAATGTTACACACTTTTTCCCCTTGAATCAATCAGTGCCAGGATTCAACCCTCATGCCCATCTCTAGGGTAAGACAGCGGCATTTATAAATCATGGAGAAAAAAATTAAAATGGTATGATAAATTGCAAAGCTCAGGCTTGCAAGGGATTGTGGAGTGAGTATTTCCTCCTAAATGATGAGAAATTGAACTGTTCTACTCTTATGTTATAGAGAGCAGGTTTTGGTGGAAATTAAGTAGATTATTCCTTAAGACTTTGTTGAAATTCTACTACGATATCGAAAAATGTTCAAGCCTGTTGCTTTGCAAGTGTGTTTCATCTCTGTGAATTGATAGTGGTACAGAAATGTCAGCTTTATTGAACATGTCTCCGCTGTCTACCTATCCAAACAGTATTAATTAACTCACAAAGTCCTGTTCCAGCATGCATTTGGACTCATTTAAAAACTTGCACTAGAGCAGTCGCTAGACAAATGCAGACTAGAAATACAGTGCACATTTTTTAGTGAGAGTAATTAAGCACTGAAATAAATTACCCAGCGGCAAGGTGGGTTCTCCATCATGTGAATTCCTTAGCTCGAGGCAAAATGCCTTTCTGAAAGATATGTCATAGCTCCAACAGAAGTTACAAGCTTGAGGATGTGCTGTCGGCAGGACACTCTCATGTATTTACAGCTTCACTGAGCAGGGGCTGTAGGAGGTTTGTTCATGTTCCACGTCCTAGTTACAGAAATTACTGGTGGGACACTGCTCTCCTGGTAGCTGGGAGTAGGACCCAACACTTGGCCACTTCTCAGGAAGATTTTTAGTACCTGCTACCCGCAATGAAATCAGCTGTCCAGAGCATGAGCTTGCTTGCTTTGCTCTGTTTCTCACCAGAGCTGAGCAGAACACTAAAATCTTTCAAATGCCACCAAAATGGAAAACATTTCAGAAATACCTTAAACAGCTCTTTTTTTCCCCTATTCTGTGAGCCCTTACTTTGACTGGGGAAAACCTCAGTGGGGGTTAGCCTGAAAAAGTTGTGAAGCGGTAAAAATAACAAACTTCTCTGGATTGTGTCTTCAGGAAGTGATAGAATTTTGCATTAAAATGGAATTTTTTTGCATTAAAATGGAATTTTGCGCCTGGAGAAGGATCAGGAACTCTTTTTTTGTGTGGTTCCTGTTTGTTGATGCTCTGTTTCTATCCACCTGGGTGAAGAGATGGTATCCACACGGGCCAGCTCACTGAAAAGAAGGGAATAGGTAAAATACAGCAGCCAGATTAATGATTAAGGGATATACTCAGTGCAACCTTCAGGTGCTCAGCCTTGCATGGAGACTCCAGCAACGTCCTGAAAGCAAACACTTGGCACCAGCCAGGAGGCAGCTCCCTACCATCCCCAGTGCAGGTTGGTGTCAGATAAGCTCGTCTCAGCCTAGCTGAAAGCTGGAGGATAATGTGATTAAACAATAAGCATTTTGTCACGGTAATGAGTCCTGGCATCCATCTTTCTGATATGATTAAATCAGTCTGGAGACAAATTCTTCATTTCTGACACCAGGTCACTGCACAGTTTGTTTTTCTTTTGTTTTTTTTTTCTTTTATTTAGCTACTTAGTTAAGCAAGGTGCCACAAGTAGTAAAGAGGTGACTCAGGATTCATTTCCAGCTTGGTAAATGAGAGGAACCGTCAAGTATTTTCTTTTGCTCAGCTGTGAATGTTGACAAGACTCTGCCTGGAAAAACGGCGGCTGGTTTCTTTCTCCAGAGAGGGCATTCACCCTGCATCCACACACACAAAGAAATAAGTTGCTCCCATTTGCTCCATGTTCCTTGACTCCACTCATTAATAATATCACGCCAAGCCCAGTGTGACCAGCTGAACAGGACTATGCCATAAGGTATGCAGAAAGCTGTTAAAGGGCCATATAATTATTGTCATTGATGAAAAGTCCCTTTCACAGCAGTTCTGATGCTTGCAGGTTAAAGAAGGCTTTACAAATACACTATCAGCTATTTGCAATTAACTTGGTTATTGATGGTGTGCCATAAATGTTTAAAAACACTGAAGGAGAAGTAATAAATGGTTGATTTGTTTTCTTGACTGCAGCTGCTGCAGGCTTGCACTGCTTGTGTATAATTCTTTATTCCACTTAACAACCAGTGGATATATCTTCTCTTACCTCCCCACCTTTTAAAGTAGGCTAATGAGATATCTTCTGTATTTACTGCAGGATAAAGGAAACTGCCTGCAGTTCAGCCCTGATTAAAAAAAATCTGGTAGGTCAGCACTCAGCTTCACCTGTTTGCTTCTTGGAGGTTTAAAGGATTACTCAAATTCCATCTGTGGAAATGTGGACAGGTTTCCCACCTTCCAGCACATCACTTTTACAAATGGTCCTTTAGCCCAGATGATTTTACCATCTCCTGAAATCTGTTTTCAGGTTCTTCCCTGGCCACTGCATTTAGCTTGAGGATCTGGGGCCATACCAGAAACTCTGGCATGTGTTTCCATTAACTCGTGCATACACACACATACTCATCCCTCCTCCTAGTACCTTACAAATCCAGAATCATCTGGCCTTTTCTGCCGATATAATCTAGGTCTTCCTTTCATTCATGATCAAGATCTGCAAATACATTTTGCACTCAGGTGCAAGACTCAGGGGTTTATATATTGATGCATGAATCTTTGTCTTAAATTAGTGCCTTCCCCCTCTTTGGTAGCCACTGTAGTAATTCACAGGCCACAGGTAGCAAATCTGGTTATGGGTTTGGAAAGAGAAAAAAGTAACTGTGTGACAACAACAAATTATAACTTTGATCTGTGGAATCAGCAGGCAACACTGCTGCAAAGCTTAAAAATAGTTGTCCTTGCTCCATGTCCTTTTTCACTTGCAGCAATGGTGTTTAGACTCTTCTAACCACTCAGTTTGCTTTCCTGTGGGCTGGCAGGGGCATCAGCTACTGTAAAAAATAATCTATTCAATGAAATACATCTCCTCTGAAGGACAAGATTGTTCTTCTTTTAGCGTCAAAGAGATTCCTGGAAAAGGGAAATGTTTGCTAAAATTCTCTTCAGAGTTGCTGTACACTTGGTTGTGTTTGTTTTGGTTTATGCTGTGCTTCCCTCTCCTGAGGCCTCGGGACACTGCACTAATGGCTCCCCACCGTGTGGGTACAGAGATCAATAATAGCTGTAAGTTCCCTGCTTGCATCTTTCATGCACATCCACTCCTAACGCTGAGCTCCTCTTCACTTCCATTCAGTCTCAGGAAAGCCATGGCCCCTTGTGCCCTTGGCGCTGGATGAGCAACAGGGACGTCTTGGTGTGAGATACTTGCAATGGCTCCAGCTCCTGGCTGCACACACCTTTCCCAGGCTGCTTGTTCCTGTGAAGGTCTCAGGAGTAAATCACTGAAATGCCACAGTCCATGATGAAGAAACCAATTCTAATTTACCTAAATAGCCCAGCCTGCAAACTGTGGTGGTTCATCACCTGCATGATACCATGCAGGGAGAGTCCTGACGGCAGCAGAAGGGGCTCCTGTGAAGATGGTGGCTTTGACGTTGCTCACTGCAGTGGTGATGGTCCCAGTGCTTGGGATTAAAAGCCACCAGATTTCAGCTGATGCACCTTGGAAGGAAAATTGCTGGTGGGACCCACGGTATGGGAGATTCTTGCTGGGAAGATGGTGGCTCTGGGGTAGTCTTGGGGGTCATTGTGAGCAACAGCCTCAAAATGAGCTCTCAGCTCTTCAGCAGAAGGGCAACTCTATGTGTGTCTGAAAAGAATCAAGTAGAATGAGGGGAGTAACTTCACATCAGGACTGTAGGGATGGTTGCTGGAGGACTTCACCCACTGCTGATATTGCCTCTTCAGGAACAACCTGAGTATCTTACACCAGCCTCAAAGGAAGGCCATGAAAATGATTCAGGGAATGGGAAAGGAGTTAAGTGACCTAAAGCACAGAGAACACTATTCATTAGCTTATTAAAAGCTGGAGAGGAGATTATATCGTTCATTTTAAGAACGTGTACATGGAGAGGAGTGTTGAGGTTCAAGGGCCTTTTGACCTTGCAAAATAGAGCCTAACAAGAAGGCTGGAAGATTAGTGTGGAGAAATCCAGCCTTGAAATAAGGCAGCATTTCTTAGGAGCCAGGCTGAGCAGAGCTGGCTGTGTGCTCGCTAGTGGATTGTGTGTGATGAGATTCAGTATCTTAAAAGAAGAGAATTTCCATCCAATTTCAATGAGAACCTCTCTTCATTGACTGTACTGCTGTCGAGCTGCTGGGCTGCAGTCCGGCACCACCATCCCCTTTCTGCTTTGGGACTTATGCTCCCACGTTCCTCCTCCCCAGGGCACAGAGTGACTCCTGCCAGAGTCCTGGCACACTCAGGGAGGGACCAGAACATTTGAACTCCTCTGCCTTCTTGGCTTTATTTGATGTTTTTTGAACTGTAATTGGGGTGCAGTCCTGGGCATTCTAAACAAATTCAGACTCTTCCTATGTAGTAGCAGCAGCCAGGCAAAAGAAACAGGGAAATGAGCTTCTCTTTGGAGGCTTTTTTTTTTTTCCCATCTATTTAAGTGGAGGCATCAGGCATGAGCTTAACCCTTTCCCTGGAAGGGGTTTGGTAAGTAACATTAGTAGAAAATGATAGATGTGACTTCTTACCCACAAAAACCTCACTGGAAGGTAAAAACATCAAGTATGGACCATCTGTTGAATGGAAACCAGGCATAGAGGCAAGGCAGGTCTTTATTTAGTTTCAATTCTTTGTTCCACCATTTCTGATTTCTATATGATCTATATATCGAATATAGAATATATATTTTTTCTGCTTTCCTATACAATTAGAATGAATCCACCATCCTCCATAGGTTATTCTAGATCGATATGAGTGTATCAGAGAGAGAGGTCACCTTTTTTCCACCATTTCACTTGCCCAACAGCTTAGATCTAAACAAAGTATCAATACATCCCATTGCATTACACCAGGGAGACATTTGACCCATTTATTTTTAAGTGCTCACGCTCCGTTTTCGGTATCTGCTCCAATGTGTGCTGTTAAAGCAAAAAAAAAAAAAGTTCATTAAAGCAAAAGGTTTTTGAGAAGGTGCCTGCGTGTAAAATACCACTTTGGGAGCTAATGGGGGCTTTCAGGGACCTGACTGCACCAGTGATAATTGAAACAAACAGACCTCAGTGGCCTAAACTAATGCAGTGGAGCTATATCCCTCCTTCCTTTTATATTATACATGCAGTAGCTGAGCACTCCCCAGCTCCCCACCGGCGTTACGAGACACTTACAGCTGTTCTCTCTCCCTAATAACCGCGCTCCGTGGAGTTTAATGGTGGGCTCCAAGGGCCTGATGAAGTGCTGTGGGGCTCCGACTATGCCAGCCAGAGGACTTGCCATATGCCTGGGGAATTTCACCTCTGTTTAGACTCAATTCAGCTGAAACTCCCAAGGTGAAATTCTATTTAGGTCAGTACATTTCTGCACTAACACTTATAGTTATGTGGTGAGCCCTTTCTTTTATTTCTACTGGGCTGGTGTCTGTTGCATGGAACCAGATCTTCGCTGCCTTCACCCCTGCCGTGGTGACCCCAATTGCAGAGGGAGAAGGGAAATTGAGATTTAAATAGGGAAAACTTTTCAAGCAAAATAAATAAATAAATAAAACCACAAGAAAAGCCAAAGGCTTTTTGTGCTGATTTTCTCTGCTGCTAGGCTCATATAACAAGGAGAAGAGGAATACAGTCATAGACCTCTCTCTCTGATACACTCATATCGATCTAGAATAACCTATGGAGGATGGTGGATTCATTCTAATTGTATAGGAAAGCAGAAAAAATATATATTCTATATTCGATATATAGATCATATAGAAATCAGAATTTGCATTGGTCATAGTCATTACTAAGCATAAGCAATACTACCCAAATGTATGAAAAAATACACATTTGGAGTCTGGGACATCGGACTGCAGCTCAGGCAGCACGAGGAGAAGGCAGGGAGGTACGTGCATATGGAGCCCACCTCCAGCTTGTCCCCACGTCTTGCATGGGTGCTGGACAGAGCTGGCATTTGGCTGTCATATCATAATGGGTGATGGCAGCCACTCATCTCCCCAGTGCTGGCTGAGCCAGTGCTTAGAGCAGCTCAGCAGAACCAGGATGGAGGTGGCTTTGCAGACATTCACCAGGAAATCCCTTGAGGGGCTTCAAGAGCCTCTGTGACTGGGTGCTGTATAGGAGTATTGGGTCTGTTGGTGCCATCTACACCTACCTGGGTCCAACATGACATTTACAAACCTGAATCTGTATTGGCTTTAGCTCCTTTTGGATCTGATGTTATATGCAGCTACTGTGAGCATGGAGACTTGGCTCTGACCTTTTGAAATTGTAACTTCTATCAGTCATGTCGCTTACTAATTGCTGCTGCAGTTCACGGCCCTGGTGGAAGGAAGAGCATTACAAAACCGCCCTTGTAAAATATAAATTATTTTAATGACAGTCAACATGCACTTAATGTGAAACACAGTGAAATAAGTTTCTAGCTGCTTTTTTTAAGTGCATCTTTAAAGTGCAGAAGCAAATCTTGTCTGTGCAAATGCTGGGTGTGTTTGGGAGGGCTTACTGAGGTACTGGTTTGTAGGCTCTGGAGCTCACACGTGTGCCCTCCTGTTGTACATGACTCGGTGAGGATTGTCCTTTCATAGAATACACAGGCAGTTTTTGCAGGTGTAATTAAGGAAATCTGCTAAAAATGCAATTGAAATATTTAGGTATTAACTTTCCTTTTTTTTAAAAAAAATTTTCTTTTTACATTTGGTAGATGGGCATCAATATCAAGTATTTTCTGCCAAGAGGCTGCAGCCAAGTTAAGAACTTACCTGCAGGCTCAAGGTAAGTCTTGTTTCACACCACCAATATCTTCTTTTTGAAATAATGACTTTCCTCTGCAGCAAGGTTCATCAGGAAAGGTGCAGGTACTGATCTAAAGCAGCTGCTAAAGCCCTGGCTTGCAGTTCATTCCTATTAAACAAAGCTCTTAAGCATGTTTCTTTACTGAAAGCCTAAGATCTGCGTCAGTCTTTGCTGAATAGGGAATGATTTAAAATTGTGCTTAAATACCTTGTGGAACGTAGGCACATATAAAGAAACACGCAGCTGGAGTTTCTCTTCATCTGCATTTCTATGAATCAGGCATAAATTCACAGAACCAGTGCTACATGTGGGAGAAGAATCAGGTCCCAGGCATATTAGAAAATAGCTGTGAATATTTCCATTGTCTTACAAAACAAACCCAGATTTTCAGGAAACTAGAACTATCAGCCATAGCTCTGCTTTAAAAATCAACCCTTCAGCCATCAGCAACATGGCCTGTTAGCTGTTCCATTAGCCCATATCTCCTTTCCAAAGAGATGTATTTGAGCATTCATGCAATCAAGCTATCATGTTGGCTGAGCGTCCTTCAGAGCTTTCTAATATACAGTAATATGGCTATCGCTTTGTGCCTAATGTTTCATAAAAATGCCATATATAATGCTATCTTCTTGGGTTCCTATCTTCTTTAATGAAAGGTTGCAAGACTTTCATTTCCAAATGGTTACTCTGCCAATCATTAAAAAAGAGAAAAAACTTTAAAACCAGAATAGCTAGGATGCTATTGGAAAATGCTCTGTAGTTGTCATGTTGGGGAGGGAAGTGGGCTTCCTATTCCCTATAGTGCTCATAAGCAGGAACATTATAAGTGTATTATCAGCTATAGTAATTATCATATCTCATTTCTGCAATTATATATTATATTTGTGTTTATGGTCAACTTTTCTTACATCTCTCGCATATAAGAATAGAAGAGATGCTGGGATTTGGAAAGTCACAAGAGACACACCAAACCCTTGGCTTTAATGACACTCCTCCCTAGTATTAATCACAGAATCACAGAATTCTAGGGTTGGAAGGGACCTCGAAAGCTCATCCAGTGCAACCCCCCTGCCAGAGCAGGGTCACCTAGAGTCCATCACACAGGAACGCATCCAGGCGGGGTTTGAATGTCTCCAGCCAAGGAGACTCCACAGCCTCTCTGGGCAGCCTGGTCCAGTGCTCTGGCACTCTCACAGTGAAAAAGTTTCTCCTTATATTCACATG